>JAJEJO010004757.1:119688-137941 GCA_020662805.1 Glaucomys volans
TCTCTCTCTCTCTCTCTCTCTCTCTCTCTTTCTTTCTTTCTTTCTTCACTTTTTTTGGACCAGTGATTGGTTCCAGAGGTGCTTAACACTGAGCCATGCCCCCAGCCCTTTTTATTTTGTATTGTAAAACAGGGTCTCACTAGGTTGCTTACAGTCTCACTAGGTTGCTGGGTCTGACCTTGAACTTGCAATCCTCCTGCCTCAGACTAATGAGCTGCTGAGATTACTGGCATGTGCCACTATGCCCAGCAATATTGTGTTGTCAACCTCTAAACATGTCAGCAAAATAAACTTCTTCATAAAATATCTTCTCTTGGGTATTTTATTAAGGTGATGAAATACAGACTAACACAATTACCTTTACACTCTTTGATTGTTTTCTTTGCTCTGCAACAACCTTTTAGTTTGATGTAGTCTCACTTATTTATGCTTTCATTGCTGGTGTTTCTAATATGCACCCATGAAATCACCACCAAGTCCAATGTCAGGAAGCTTTTCCCTGGGCTTTCTTGTAGTAGGTTTGCAGTTTCCATTTTTACCTTTATGTTGGTAACCCATTTTGTGTTGATTTTTATGTGTAGTGTACAACAAGGGTCCAATTGTATTCTTTTGCAAGTGGATGCAAACTTTTCCCAACACCATTTGCTGAGTAGACTCTCCTTTGCCCATTGAATGTTCTTGCCATCCTTCGTGAATGTCAGTTGACTTTACATATGTGGCTTTACCTCTGGGCTCTGTTCTATTCCATTGCTCTGCTTGTCCACCTGAGTTTTTTTTTTTTTTTCTTGGCCCACTCCTGCTGAGAAGAGGCAGGTCAAAGACATCTACCAGTCCAACCCACTGCCTGAGTTCTCCTTTCCATGGCCAAACTTGCCAGATGCTTCAGAGTTTCAGGACTGATGGAGAAGACAATACACTGGGGAGCCCCCTTGGAAAACTGAGGTACTGGGTGTGTAAACCGGCCCCTTCTCCCCTGGGTGAAGGTGAAATGGAAGACTTCTTCCTGATTGCATGTCAGGGGAAGGACATTTATCCTGAGGATGTTCTAGATCTCCCTACTAGCTTCTGCAAGTTGAGCTTTGAATCCTTCTGGGGTAATGGGGCCTTTCAATGAGCTTCTCTCACAAAGGCAATCTGTTCATGAACTGTTGCTGAGTTTCTGTGTTTGTGGGGGGAAGGGGGACCCAGGGGTTCCCATTTCATGTTTTTATTATCACTCTCTCGTAGGGTCACCCTTGGTCATTCAATTCAAAGTCTATTTTTCTTTTGCTCTATAGCATGTTATCCTGCCAGGCCCAGAAGTGCACGCCTGCAATCCCAGTGACTCAAGAGGCTGAGGCAGGAGGATCACAAATTCAAGGCCAGCCTCAGCAAGTTGTGGGCTGTAAGCAACTTAGCGAAACCCTGTCTCAAAATAAAAAGTAAAACAGGACTGGGGATGTGGTTCAGTGGTAAAGACCCCTGGATTCAAAGCCTGGCACCAAAACAAAACAAAACAACAAAACAAAAACCTATCACCCCATTTTATTGTCCTTAGAGCACTTGTTTCATTTAATATTAGTGAGTCCATGTTTGTGTCCTAATGTCTCTTATTTTCCTCCAAGATGTAGCATCCATGGGAGGAAAGACCTTAAGTGTTTTGTTCAAATAAATTAATAATATATTAGTTTTTAATATCTAACTACCAGTTCTCAAGTTTTTGGCATCACGGTCTTCTTTATGAATCTTCTATGATCTTGTTACTGATAATGGCATATAGTCATGCAATTCTGCATAATATTTAGAGGCTTCTGGGATCCTAGATGCAAATTTTATGAATAGATGATAACCTTTTTGAAGTCAGGAATCAGAAAATATAATACTACAGAGCCAAGTTCCAGCCTTGGTATGGAAAAATGGGATAATAATGAAAATATGTGTTTATATGATATATAATATGTTTCTATCTATCTGAATATATATTATATATATAAATATTTATTATACTTATATCCACATATACATATATATACATCCATATATACATATATATACATCCATATATACATATATATACCAATTTCAATTTCCATCCTTCTCCCTATATATTCATAATTGCTGCAAAATGGTAGTGTTGTAAAAGGCCATAAAGAACCTCTGAAGCAGTACACTGATTTTCATGTACGGTAATGAAAGTCCAAAAGAGGGAAAGTGGCCAATCAAATTTCACAAAGAGAAACACCTGCGATGCTGGTAGGAGAGCACAGTCCATCGGAGTCAAGATGCAGTGCTCATTCTCAGAACACCGAGTATCTTATCTGCTTCCTGGTCTGCAAGGAGAATGAGTAGAACAAAAGCCTTTAATATCCCTTAATATTGCAAAACCAAGTTAGCTTTCATGAATCAAAAGACAATAAAAAATGTACTTTCAAAGTAGATCATGAGGAATCTGTAAACCTGAGAGCTCTCTGAAATGATACAAGCGAATCAGGTATAGGTTAGTCAGGAGAGGTAAGACATTGGTTCAAGTGTGTGACTCAATTTAAGATGTAAAGCAGTTCAACTCCTAAGAAGTTGCCAGCCTTCTTTTTTAAATATGTAAAGAGAAGTGGGATTTGTCTCTGGAAGGCTTATGATTCCTCCTGAGGCAAGCTGAAATGAAGATGCAGGATTTCCTAACAGGGCACAAAACGGCTAGGGAGTGACAGCTTTGGGAATTTCCTCTGCTACATTCCTGGTTCTGTCCCAAAGGTGGCATCTTCCATTGTTGAGGGATAAAAGAGAAAAAAATCTGAAAATACCCATCCCTGTGTGAATGGCTCATTAAATTCAGTGAGCTAACAGGACTCCTCTGAATCTGGAGCCAAACACACTCAGGGTGTGATTTCACTGGAACTGTGATTTGAGGTTCAAAACTCTTCCTCCCCACTTCTCTCTTCAATCAGAAAGTAGAAGTTGTGTGCACTGTCCCAGGTTGGGTGTACCATCATGTGTGTACTTCAGATGGAAAAACACATTCATTTATGGTGTTGGTGTCATTTTAGCAAAAGATTTCTGTTCCATTTTCTGCACCCAAACTATCTACCCATTTATAATCATCCAGTGAGAGCAGAAGATTGCAAATTACTTGCGTCCATTTATCTTCTGTGACTTTGTTTCAAATGTACTCTCCCTTTAAAATGTGAATTGGGGGTTTCCCCAAATTAAGCATGGGGAAGGATTAATATTTTGACATGAATTATGTGATTCTGAATATTTTAAGTGGCTAAGGGACATTGACAGATACTTTAATGACTCCATTTAGTCAACTTACAGGATGAAATCCAAATTTCTTAGTCTCACACATATATTAGGATTCTCCAGAGAACCTGTCCCCAATTGCCCCACACATACACACAACTAGAAGAGATTTCTTGCAATGTATTGCCTTCTGTGATGATTTCAGAGACTGAGTAGTCTCTCCATCCGGCATGTCGAGGTGGAATCTCACTTGTGTAGGTGGTAGAGTTTAAAGTCCCAAGATCCAGACAGCCAAGCTCAAATGTAGTCCAAGAACCAAGGACTCTTGGGACAGAAGATCCATGTTCCAGCTCATGCAGGCAGGTTGAATTAATTCAACCCTCCTCTGCTCTTTATTGTATTCCAGACCTTAACGGATTGAAGGATGTTCACTCACAGTGGGGAGGGCCATCTGCTTTATTCAATCTACCAATTCAAAAGTTAATCTCTTCCAGAACAACCCTGATGAACATACCCAGGAATAATATTTAACTAGCTATCTGGGTGCCCTGGCCCTGTCAAATTGAAACATAAAATTAATCATCACAATCCCCATTAGATAGATCATAATACACGTTAGTGTTCAGCTTCATGTTACTGATTGATATTACTCTCCCCCAAATCACCAAACCCTTCCCCCAGGCATGCACCCTTTGTTTCAGTCACAGTTAAAATCTTAACACTTTCCCCAAATGCATTTTGAACATTTAGGACTTTGCACATACTAGACTCTGCCTAGGACTCTTTCCCTTCATTTCCACAACATTTATCCCTCCTTAAATATCCAAATGAAGGATTTTTCCCTGTGTGCATCCTTCTTGGATGCATATAGAGAGTGTTAACAGCTGCCTCCTTTATACATACTCTCGTATGGTGCTCTCATTAAGGTGAAGGTTCATCCTTATTGGTCTGTCGCCTCATTGCAGAGCACATCTTCTGGAGCACATCAGGCTTCCGATAAATAAATGACTTTCTAATGGCTCCCATGTTTAGCCTTCAAGTGCAACTGTAAAATATGCATGTACCAGCACTTGACTCAGCAGCACGTATACTACAATTGGAAAAATACAGAGATCAGCCTGGCCCTTGCACAAGGATGGCATACAAATTCAGGAAGAGTTCCATATTTTTAAATACCAAGGATAGAATTAGAGCAATTGTATTCAATGTTTTTATAATTATATCAAAATGAACCCTAATGTTATATATAACTAAAAAGAACACAAATTTCAAAAAAAAATACATTCGAGCCTTTCTAGTTTCAAAGAAGAAATTTGTAAACGTTAGGATTAAACAGTACTGAGAGCCTAAGTTTCAGAATAGAGAAGATTGTAATGGGAGAAAGACAGCTTTGGAGCACCAACAGGAGTTGGGGAGGGAAACTAGGAAGAAAAGAAGAAAGTTGATCCACAGTGAGATGATGCAGTGATGGGATGGAGCCTGCTCCCCGGAGGACCTGTGGTGGAGGAGGTAACAGAGTGGGCAAGTGCAGGGAGCTAGCCTGGCCTGGAGAAACTGGCAGAGTTCCCACTGGGTGCACAGTGAAGAGCCAAGGGTTCTGAACCACAGTAGAACTTCCAAAACCCTATTCTCTAAAGTTGGGGCAATTGGACTGCAGCCTAAGTCCCTGAAAATGCCTATTGACCCACCAGTGACCTAGGTGGAACAAAATGGAGAGAGATAGAGGAAGGAGTGTGAGAAAAGAGGAGACAGAGGAAAACAGAAAAAGAGGAAAAACAAGGGAAGTGAGAGGGAAGGAAGAAGATGGGAAGAAAACTGGAGAGGAGAAGAATAGTCAGCCCATGAGGCTGATGCTGATGGTTATTTCTCTGCCAGAACAGGTTTTGTTTGTTGTTTAATTACTGATACTCACATATTTCAATGTTTAAAGGAAATAGCCAGGTATATGTAATCAGTGTTGCCAAAGTTCTTGCATTTCTTTATTTTTGAGATTTTTTGTAAATATTAAAATGTCTATAATTCCTTTTCCATATTTTCTGTAAAATGTATGTTATGCACATGCACCATACACACTATTTTGCGTTGCCTTCATTCAATTAAAAGTACCTTTAAGCTTGTTAGCATTGTATAAACAGTATCCTTAATTTTAATGCCTACCTTGAGTTTCAGTGAATGCTTTTATCCTATTTGTTTAACTATGGACATTAGCTTGTTTCCAATCTGTTGCAAGTATCCAGCGAGAGAAAGTGAGAGAGAGAGAGAGAAAGGGAGAGAGAGAGAGAGAGAGAGAGAGAGAGAGAGAGGGAAAATTTCAAATATCTGGTGTTAAATTTGCTGAATAATGGTATTACTGCATTAAAGTGTATGGAGTTTGTGATTTGGGTGAATATGCCCAACAACCTTACAAGTGAGGCACCATTTATATTTCCAAGATCACAAGGATGTGTACCTTGCTTTCTCTATGGCCACCTCTAGATAACACAGCACCTTGCCAGCCTTTCAGGTTAAGAGCAGTCTCTCCATGCAGTTGTTTCACAGATTAGAATTATCATTATTTGGGATTCATAATATACTATCATCATTGGATCATGTGTGGTTCTTGACTATATGTTGTTGAACCATTTAATTCATTAGCACAATTACATTCATGACCCTGATTTTACATCTCAAAAACTAAATCATCAACTAGATATACATGTAATATGTAAACAGAAGTACATGGGACTTCACTGCGTTTCTCTGGTCATGTTTCCAAGAATGAGCATTCTTTCTTCTAAGGGAGAATATGAGGCTAATCTTCCCATCTGCATTGCATTTATACTTTACAGAGCTATGGCCGAATTCAAAGTGCTTCTGCCTCGCCTATGGGCTTCAGCACCCACCCACATTTATGATGACATAGGCTGTGGTTATGCTGATGAGACCTACTGAGACCTGCCCTGAAAATTGCCACTACTAAGGTAAGAATGGGACACAGATACAGGGGACTTTAAATCTGTCTGCTGCATTGGTGATAAAAGGGACCATCATCCTAATGACCACGCCCAAAGCTATTTCTTCTTCCTCACACAGCTCCAAGGGGATAGGGACTCCTTGGCCCTCACCTTGGTGCTGTCTGTATGGTGAGACAGGGGATTTCCTAACACAAAATGGAAAAAGGGAACCAAGTGGGGAGGATACACCTACTCATTAGAAAATCTGGCAAATGGATTAGAATCTCTCAACTCACACTCTGCCATGAAACTAAATGATACGGCATAATAGCTGCAAGATTGTCCCTTCATACATCTTTGGCTCACCTTACTTTCCAGCCCACTTCAGCCCCAGGGCCATCTTGGAACATGCTGTACTTGGAGACTGCTATATACCTAACCTTGCTACCACAACCCCCGCCCCACTCTGTCCACATCCCATTAATCTTACAGTATGCCTGCAAATGTGCATGATTTTTTAACCTCATAAGAATATTTAATTTCTTGAAATGCACAGGAAACTGAAGCATCTACTACTTAATCTCCAGATTATAGTTTAAAGCTCATCTCTTTATATTCATGTCTGCACTAAATTTCATACCTGTTTTTGACCTTTTGTGCATTCATTACACATCCTTATGAAAAGTTGTGAAGATGGATGAATTCAGCTCCTCATCTCCATGTGATCCACTGAGTCTCCTCACCAGATGAATTATGCCTCTATAAATTCATTGATCCTTATCTCAGGATTTAAATCCTGTCTCCAGATATTTTAATATTCACTTACATAGTCACCCAGGTTTTCCAATTGTTGTAATGTCAGATCCCTCTCTGTCTTTTCTTACACTTAGTGGATAATATTTTCTCTAATTTATTAAAAAAAATCAAAGCCATTGATCTGAAATGGTTTGAAATTTGCTTTATAAATTCACAAGTCCACTTAAATCTGGATCCACTTTTCTTCCTTTCTGTCCTTAATAAGGAAGAAACACAGTCAGTTTTTTCTTTATTTTCTCCATTCTATTTCTTCATTTTTCATTTTTTTGTAAATCCTAAAATACTTTAGGGGAGAATTTTGCTCCAGAAGTGTTCTCAAACTCTTCTGACTTTGGCTGCCTCATCTCCACAGCTCCTCTGAAATTACTCCTGCCAATGTTACTAGTGATTTATTGCACTAAACCCAGTGTCTCATTTCCACTTTTCCTCCTCCTTGACCTTTCAGCAAGCTTAGTGGCGATGTCTCGCATCTCTGATTGCTGGCCTCTCTTTCTCATCCTACAGTTCTAGCTTCTTCTATCTGTCATAGAATGTGGAAATGCTTAAAATTTCTCAGAGCCTCTCCTCTGTTCTCACAGTGCTTACTCAACAGACAACTGTATTCATTTTTTTTGAGATTCAGTAATAATACACTTGAGATGCCTTTGAAGTTTATATACCTCACACCCAGTTTTGGATTGGACATGTGTACATGGACATTTCACATATACTTTTAAGTTCCCAGGTCTTCTCATTAGCATTAGGATATAGTCTGCACTCTAATTTGCATGATGTGGCTTCTCCCTGTCCCTCCTCCTATCCAGCACTGTTCATCATTTACTGTGTTCTTGCCCTATGCATCTGTCCAAATGGGTCTGTTATGGCTTGGATATGAGGTGTCCTCTTACTGCTCCAGTGTTAATAGAAGAATGCTCAGAGAGAGAATGATTCAGTCATGACAGCTGTGACCTAATCAGTCCATGCTGGTTTGAATGGAATAGGTGCTGACTCCAGGCAGGTTGGCATCGCTGGAGGAATTGGGTCACTGGGGACATGCCCTGGAAGGGTGCATTTTCTGTGGTCTCTTCCTCATCCCTCTGATTCCTGATCTCTCTCTGAGCTGAGCTGCTCTCCTCCTCTGGACTCTTCCCCTGTGTTGTGCTGCCTCACCTTGAGCCCAGAGCAATAGAATCAAATGTCTATGGACTGAGATCTCTGAAATGTTGTGACCCAAAGCCACATTTCCTTCTCAACGTTCTGGTTGGTTATTTTGCTCACAGGTACTAAAAGAGTGATGGGAATTTCTCTGGCATTTTCCATCACCCAGGACACTCTCTAATTGTACCAGTTAGCTCTTTATCCTGTTTCTGTTCATCTTTAAGTCTCAGGTGCCTTCCTGGAGAAAGCTTTCTTGGCTCCCAGAGGAGGTAAGCCTGTGTTTCCCATTCCTGTGGCCTATTCTACTAGAGCCTCACTCTCACTCCATTCCTATTACCAGTCACTCTATCCTCTTCACCAGGCTGTTAAAGCCTCAAAATCCACACTCCTGGCTGTCTTGTTCACTACCATTTTGTCAAAGCCTTGTGTGACTTGGTACCAATAACCCCAGCTCACCTCCTGTGCGGCTCTGGAGCAGGGACTGAGTCAGGAGCACCTTGGTTCTCACCACCCACCCTCGGTTCAGTTCACACCCCTCACTCAGCAGCAAAGAAGGAACCCAACTGATGGGTGAATTTGGAAGAAGGATTTAAAAACATGTCACTCTCTTTATTTGGGCCCTTGACTACCAAACTGAAAACATTATCTCCCAACCTGCTTGTGGGTGTATTTTAATTTTCACCTCTCAATTTCTTTGTCATATTTTTCTATTGATTTCCAACTCAGACACAGAATGGGAATATTAATTACTGAGCTCTAAAACCTCCAAAGACCCTAATTTCACTGTTTATATATTTCTTGAATGCATTTATGAAAGAATTAGTAATATGTTACATTTAAGTCTGTGAAATAAAGAGAGGAATAAAGAGGACTTTAGAATAGAAAAAAAGAAAAAGGATGGAAAAGGAAAGGGAATTGGTAAATAAAGAATGAAGAAAGGAGGAACATTATTTTAAGATATTTCATGTAGATTATTTAATCTTGAAAATAATTCTGGATGGAAAATACAGAAAAGGGGTTGCAATGAAAATAATTAAAATGGGAAAAAGTTGGAGAAAGCTTCAATTTTTTTATAAAAATAGAAGGTCAAAGGGGCAAAGCTCTAGAGAAAAATTTAAAAAAATCTTAGAGTTACAAGGGATTTAGGGAATGAATGATATATTTTGTTTATTGATAGGTGAAACAATAGTGTCCCACAGTCACCAACCAAGTTGAAAGCAACATTGAGACAGAGTGAGTTTTCTTGACTCTGAGCTCAAAGCACTGCAGGCTCCAGATGCCTTCTCCTTTAAAATGTAGAGTCTAAAGAAAGGTCAAGGAGAAGAATATATAGTGAGATTGGGGAAATCAGATGAATGATGGAAAATGTGTCCTGGGATAAGTGAATAAAAAACGCAAAAGGACTCATTTCTAATTCATAGATGTTTTCTTCATTCAGTGTTTAGCATCTGTGATTTAGTGGTGGTTTGGCACATAGAACAGGAGAGCAAAAAATAATGAAAATACAATGCTGGCAATTCCATCCATCAATCTGAAATATAGAGTCCTGGCAGGTCTGCATTCAAGATCAAAAGTCCTTGTTTGGAACAACCCAGTATGCTCAACCAAATTCCAATATTTCATAGTCTTTCATCGAAATTAGGAAAAGAAATGTCTTCTGTCTATAACCTGCATGCCATCGTGGTCTGTTTTTGTTGAAATTAACAGCCAAAAGTTAAGGGAACAGTGTTGTCATGTGCAAGGAAATTTGTTGCTCATTTTTATTCTCCCAAAGTGGTGAAGTGGAGGTAATGAAAATAATTTCTACTGGGAAGTCAAAGTTGCTTTGTCTTTCCTTTTCTAGTGGTTTAATCTGTTGAGATAGCAAGTATGGGGCCATGGATAATGAGGCAGAGCTCACTGCCTTTCTGGTTTAATGGGGTGGTATTGTGAATACAACGTATTGAAGGCTGATATTGTCTCATGCATAATCTTTGGCACTGTGAAAATATTGGCTTGTCATCAAGTAGTGTGTAGTATTGGGGGAGGCAAAGAGAAATCCTGTTTCATACAGAGCTAACTTAGATAAACCTGGAACGGAGGAGAGAATATTTGTTAGTACATATAATTAACTTCTTTGGGTTGTTGATATTTTTCAGGTATTTTTCCAAGATTCGTACATACACCTCCTCAATTAATACTCACCAAAACACTTTCAGGGGTGCCTTATTGTTAAACATGGGACCTTGGTGAGGATTCTGGGGCACAGCAAGGGAAAATAACTTGCACTACTTTCTACAGTTGGAGAGGAGCACTGATCATGTTCCCAAAACCCTATAAACAGACTCTGTTCACAAAGAATTCACACAAAATAATCATAAGCTTCATCTTATGAAAAAGAAGACATAATAAGATACTTTAGTTGTGTGGACTCTGTGGGCTCATCTAAAACAGCAAATCAGACATTTCTGGGGAGGAATTTATGCACTTTCACTTAAATTATCCTCTGTGGTGTGTGTGTGTGTGTGTGTGTGTGTGTGTGTCCACGTGCTACTGGGGATTAAGTACAGGGTCACTTTACCACTGAGCTACATTTCTAGCCCTTTTAATTTTCAATTTTTAAACCAAATCTCACTACATTTGCTAGGTTGCCTGCCCTTGAACTTTCAATCTTCCTGCCTCAGCCTCCTGAACTGCTGAGATGAAAGGTGTCCACCACCATGCCCAACTTCCCCTAAGTTATTTTAAAGCACCACCACCAACAACAACAAAAAGGACAGTGAGAGGATGTGTAAGAACTACAGATTTACAGGTAGCTAGACGGATAAATCCTGGTGTTCTATTGCACAGAGGGTGACTGTAGTCAACAATAAGGGATATTTCAAAATAGCTAGAAGGGAGGACTTGGAACGTTCCATCACACAGAGGTGATAAATGTTGGAGGTGATGGATATGCTAGTTACCTTGATTTGAACATTGTGTAATTCATAACATGTATTCAAAGAGCACATTGTACTACATAAATAATTTGTGCAATTATTATGCCAATCCAAACAATATATGAGACACAAAGAAAACTTCAAGAATTGCCACCTGAAAAAATAAAAGTTTCATGATGGAAGAGATGATGAGCTTAGCAAATCGGTTTTTCAAAAGCACTTGGTCAAGGGTGGAAGGAGGGTGTTCCAGCCCAATGGAAGATAAGATAATGGAAATGTGACTCATCTGGGGAGGAAAGGCAGGCCAGAGCCACTCATGTTAGGTGAGAGATGAGCTTGGCCAAGTAGGTGGCCTGCCTACTTGATTCCTGTCAGCCAAGGCTTTGAGTGTGAGCCTAAGGGGGAAAATGGCAGGTTTGTCAAGGCTCTATTTGTCCTGGATTGATGACTGACTAGCTCTAAATGCAACCTAGCTTCCCATTGTTCAGAATAGACCTATTCTTGGCAAAACTTTAGCCCAACCTTTTCAGGAGTTCATTAAAAAATCTCCAAAGCTTTTTCAAATACCAAAAGGCCCCAGCACTCCATTTAAATGTAAATATACTTGAGAGTTTTAAGTCTAAGATTTAAGAATGAATAGAGAAGAGTGCTTGGAAATAAGTGTTGTTTGGAAAAAAAAAATGTGATGGAAATGTAACGAACAGCAAGGAACCAGGAAAGACTCAGATGCATCTTCCAATGCTGCGTATTTCCAGAAGTAATTTGAGCCCTCATGCATTTCTCTAAGGGCTATTGATTATACGTCAGGTTATTTGCAAGTTGACACCAGGAGGAAGAGACATTGGACACCGAAATACAAAAGAATGAAAATGTCAGAATGAGAGCTCCGCTGGACTTGGACTGCTATGTGCTTCCAGGTGGCTGTTTGTCTAGAAGTCTGTAAGGGCTGGATCCATGGTGGAGGGATGACTGGACCAGCTGTCTACAGAAGACTGCTCACACCCAGATGACCCTATGTGTGCCAGGCGAGGGTCATAATCTTTCTTCATTTTCTCAGTTACATCCATGTTGGTCAAGTCCTTGCAGGACCTCAGTGAGGAAGCAGTGTGACAGAATGTTGTATTGGAGACAACAGAGAACAGAGATAATGGATCCTGGGCTTTTTAATGTTGCCATTTTAGAAAGAGAATTCGGAGGAACTAATAAAGGAAGGCTAAAAGGTGAACTTGCCATTGTTTGTTAACAAAGGAGTATGCAAAACGGATAGTTCTAATTCTTACTCCTTCCTTCACATCTCTGAATCAATTTTCAAGACACTCGATTTTAATTTTATGCTATATTATTTATAAGCAAAATAGAATTTTTTTCTTTATTATAAAAACTATAGTTAGGTTTAGCCCTGCACTGTTTATATTTTTCTATGAAACCAGGTAATTTTAAACATAGAAAACAACATTAATAATTTAAAAAGCTCAAAAGAGGTCATAAAAATTTATGTATAAGCTGGCCAAATGAGGCAACATCTCTTAATATGTTTTTCTTATTTTTCCATTCTTATATCATGAATATGCACAATTTTTTACAAAACTGGAGTTATGTCATATGTAAATTGTGTAACTATATTGTTTATATATTTCCATAAAATAATACAGGTTTTTTTTGCAAAAGATACTATTTCTTTGAAAACATAAAAATAGGAAAATTGAAGTTGTCAGGGCTGAACTGGTATCTAAGAATGCGTTCATCTCTCTTAGCTTCTAAACTTCAGAATGCTATATATTGTGTTTTTATCTTCCTAAGCATATTAAAACTATCTTTAGAATATATTAAGAATTGCTGGAATAATTTGAAACTGAAATTAAAGGATCATATTTTGACCTCTTGATCATTTGCATTTGGGTTAATTAGTTAACAAAAAGCAGAAACACCCATTTGGGAGATATTCAATTAGAAAACAAAAGTTGTTATTAAACAGCCAAATGTTTACAAATGAGTATGATATCATAACCTCAAATAAAAATCCTTTGTCAAAATGAATTAGACCTAAGAAGTTAACATGAGTATTTAGAGAATGACACATACTTCACTTTGAGAGACTAATGATCTTATTCTTGATGGGAATGGACATTAGTGGTCTGAGACCCACTGGCTGGGTAATACTTTACCTAAATCCCAGCCACGTTATTTTCCCCAATCCTCAACCATTCCATAAATTTCACACCAACACACCCTATCAGTGTGTTCTCAGGGAGGGAGTGAGCAATGGGTGGTACTCAGACACGTCAGGAGGCTCTGGGAACTATGTTTGAATTTCCCCTGTTTTCACTGTCAAGTATATCCCTGCACACAGAAGTTGAAGTGCAAGAAACTGGTTCCTCCTCTTTGAAAATCAGCATAATATGGCTGAGATTTAGGTTAAACAGTACCTTACAAACAGGTCTCAGACCACTGATGTCCATTCCCATCACACTTAATTAAATATTATTAAATAATTATTAAATAATTAAATATTATTAATCTCTCAAAGATTTCTCCTCATCTCACACTCCTCTGCTTAAGGATTCTCTCTACTCTAAGATATCCCTTTCATCATGAGAGCTCTCACGTTGAAATGTTCTGCTTTTATTAAAGTGTATTTGATTGACATTCATTGCCTCTTAACCTACTGACCTTTTACAAATATTTGCTTCATCTCCTCAACCCCCTATTCCTTGACTATCCTTTATTCCCTTTCATAGGAGTATGTCACCACCTAGTATTATGGCATATGGGTATTTTCATAGCACTATCTCATGTGTTTATTTTGCTACCAGAATCCCAGCTTCCAGAGGGCAGGAATTAACTTGTTTTACTCATCATTGAATCCTTAAAACTTAGAAGTGACCTAATATAGAACAGATTGTCAAAAATATTTTCAAAGTATAAATAAACAGATGAATGCAAAATACCTTCTGCTTGCATTGAAGTGTTTTCTATGTACATTTCACACTTCAGTTTCTCTCCACCACCCCAGCGGTGTGAGCTGCTGACTCCCAGTCTCATGCATTGCCTGCTACATGTTGGTCTCTGCTAGGAGCACATCAGAAGGGTTTTCACACTCACCAAGAATGAAGCACTGTGAAAGTTAATGAAGACCCTTACTCATTATTGTGGACTCCATCCCCAGGTCCTCCTCTGACTTCTCAGCTCCCCTCCTTTTTAGCTGCAATTTGCCATGGCTCTCCATACTCACCAGCATGTGCTAGACAGGTATGTATTTCCTTGGAATCTCTTGACTATGGTTTGGCCTAGTCCGTGTGGATCATAATCACCCATGCTGTCTGCCATGCTTCTCTCATTTTCTCATTTTCTCACAGCCACCATGACACCAAACCTTTTCTTCCTGGCCCATTTAATTCATTTTCAAGGTGCAGATACTTTACCCTAACTACCATCAACTTCAGATGACCTATATCATCAAACTAAGCTGGAAATAGTCAATAGTAGCTATACATGTTTATAAATGATTGACTCAGAAAAAATAAGTTTATGAATGAGTGGATTTTCACCAAAGATGAATTCTTTGGTTAAAAGGATTCTTAAATTCTTTTATTAATGTTATATTTCAAACGTGTCCTCCAAAAAGGATATGCTGGAAACTTAATCTCCAACACAAAGGTTTAGGAAAGCAGGACCTAAGGGGATGTGTTCAGATGGGAAAGGCTCCACCCTCACGAATGGCTGGATGACTTGAGTCTGGTATCTTGCCCTCTCTTGGGATGGTGGAGCAGGAAGGCCCTCCCTGTTAAGATGGGCCCCTCAACCCTGTCCTTCCCAGCCTCCAGACCTCAAGAAAGTAATCTCTGTTCTTTATCAGTTATCTAGTCTCAGATATTCTGTGTCTGAGCACAAAATGGACTACAATAATCAATTTTGGCAGGATTTCTGGAACTGGAGACTTTTTGCAGTGTAGGGAAAGTTTTTGGTGATATGAGAATCATCATTTATTTCATCATATCTGTATTTTATGGATGCTATGCTAAAAGGAAGTTTACTAAATTTTATAACTAACTTTCTTATCCTACATTAACTTTCCAATGCTTTCCACCAAATGTCTTGGTCAAATTAAGGAGGAATTAATTGTGAGTTTCTGATAATATTATCTAACATTGATTGAGTCAAAGTTATGTGGCAGGAATTGCATAAATTTATTTAGTTCTCAGGAAAACCATATGTCATGGAACATGGGAGAGGAGAGGTTGAATTTTCCTAAGGTAACAAATGAACTCAAAATCTCAGAGACAAACACAAACCTAACACAACAAAACTTTATTACTCATTCATGTTGTGTGTTAATTGAGATAGACAAGGGGACCACAGTTGCTTAGGGACCCAAGTTCATAAATGCTTTGCCATGGTCTGTCTACTTCCTCTTGAAAATGTGCTTCCACTGTCACCTCAAAGGGGAGCAGGAAACATGCCTTTTCTTAGAGCCATCTACCTTTGTAGGATTTGGGTTGGTGTCATCTTTGCCATAAAAAGGGTGATGCAGGGGTAACTAAGGGACCAGGTTTAAGCCCACATGCTGTGTATTTGCACTGACCTTGGAACTCTCTCTTTGATGTGGTATGCAGAGTAGGGCTTAGTAAGAATAGATCTCTTGATCATTAAAGACTCCATCAAATTCTGTAAGTGAATTATTAATATAGCCTTTTGAAGTGCTACACCTTCCCAAACCATACCCCTTTGATTTTTTAGTCAGCAATATTTTTTTTTTTTTGCTTATTACATCTTTGGGGAATATGTAAATCCAAAGTGTACTTTAGTTATGCAAAAATCATACAACATTTCTGAATACATCTCATTTATTCATAGGTAAGATATAAAAACAGCAACTCCTTCATATAACCATGGATAGAATTAAATGTAAAAAGTATGTATTATACATAAGTAGATTATATATGGAAATATATAATATCTATCATAGATATGACACAAAATTTGTGCTCAAAACTGTTACTTATTGTCATGTAGCCAAATATTAATAGATTCAGGGAAACTGAAAATTCTATCAATCAAATATAGGTGTTGTGTATTATGGAAACTTCAAAGGCTAGCCTGTTTAAAAACGTTATGAACCAAAGAGAAAATTGTGTGCTTAAGGAAAACATTACATAAATTGATGCCAATACATTCCTTTATATTTACCTTTGGATTCTCAAATTTTGGCAAAGAACTAGAAGTTTTGATAGGTTTTACTTAATATTATCATAATCATCCCTATTTTAAGAAACAAAACTGAAATAAGTGACTGTCTCTTATGATTCAGGTAAGGACTACAACTAGATTTTCAAATATATTTTTGAGATATTGGGAGAGGCTAAGGTATGAAGTGTGGGATAATGGTAACAAGTGAGTGACCCATTCTTAAAGTAGCTTGCTGAATTTTACCATATTTCAATTTGTTTATTAGTTCTTGAAAATATAATTTGGAGACTATGTTGGTAAGTCCATTTTTAAAATATCTGTCAAATTTCAAAGATTTTTCTCTTGTTTAACTCTGTCATTACACTTCTAGAATTTATTAGCATTTCACATGCTTTTGAGATGATATTGCAATGTAACTTTTGAAAAGCTATATATTAAAATACAAAATAGTAGAAATAATTTAAATGTCTATCAATACGATTACTATATAGACAGCGGTTTTATAATAGAAAACTAAGATAATTTTTATGTTCATGTGCTGACATCAAGCCAGATCCTTCCATATGTTAGGCAAGAGCTCAGGCACTGAGTTACTACTCAACTCCTAAGGCTCACTTTTTTAAAAATTTGATATTAGTGAACTGATCCCGTGCACCTATTTCTTAAAAGGGTGGGAAAACTAAGCCTGTTTCACTCCACCAAAAATTCTTTTGATAAAACTTTAATCAAATTTGAGGTTTACCAGTGGGTATATGGTGTGAAATTTTAGACTACATTAATTGTGTCATTTCAGGAAAATATCCACCTAGAAATGCTTTTGGTTCTTTGAGTTTGGTGTTGCTCTGCCTGGAATTCTTTTGTCCTCAGATTTTTCAGTGCCTGACTGTACTTGCTTAAGTTTCAGATGGGATATCACATCTCTTCCAAGTAGAACTACTTTTATTCTTCCTTATTGCTAGTAGGAATATAAAATGCTGCAACTATTTTGTGAAAACTGGCAATTTCTAAAAGAGCTAAATATGTAGCAATACTGTGACCCAGTAATACCATTCCCGATACATATCCAGGAAAAAGGAAAACATGTTCACAAAAACACACATATAAAAATGTTTATAGTACCTATATTTTTAATATCCAAAAACTAAAATAAAGGAAAAACATGCATAATCTTGGCTAGAAAGGCTCACTATAATTAAATTATCATTTTCCCTCAAATTTGTGTGCAATTTTAACATGATCCCAATAAAAAGATCAATTTTGCTTAAATAAACCAAATCTAACCAAAGTTTACATGGATGAATAAATAAAAGTGTCAGGAAACATACTCTGAAAATTAATGAAATGAGAAGAATGAGAATAAACTAGGCTTACCAGATACCATAATACCTAATGAAACCTCAACATTTAATAGTGTTACTAAAACAAGAGAAAACAGATGGAACAAATTTGAAAGTCTAAAATAAACCAAAAGGCATACAGGAATTGGCAAACAAAAATTTGCAAGTTGGAATTTTATTCCAATGAGAAAGCAACAGGCCAATGAATAAATTGGATATAATAGGTTAGCTAGTGGGAAAAAATAAGATCTTACATGATACTTTACATTAGACAATAATTAAATATGACTGACAGTTGTTCCTTTAAATAGAAAGCACTCTTCAGCCACCTATAATTGATTTGGAAAGGTCTTTGGAACTGTTATATGAAATCTAGGAGCTAAAGATAATAGTAAAATTCAAATTGATAAGAGCTAAATGTTGTTTTATAAGAACAAAGTTGGGGAAAATATTTACAACTCATGTTATTGCAAAGACTTTCCAGAAAGATTTTAGAAGTGCTTGTGGTAGCTAATGTCACATAACAAGGAGATGACCTTGCACCTGTGACCTGATGCTTGGTATCACTAGTGCTCTAATTATGTACATTAAGACTGGTGGGTAGTATTAGGTCTTTACTTAATTTGCTTTTCTTTGTTAGAAGAAGAAGAAGAAGAAGAAGAAGAAGAAGAAGAAGAAGAAGAAGAAGAAGAAGAAGAAGAGGAGG
>JAJEJO010004757.1:138041-181663 GCA_020662805.1 Glaucomys volans
GGAAGGGGAAGGGGAAGGGGAAGGGGAAGGGGAAGAAAAATCGACAGCAGCTTTATGCTCCCTGCTCCCTTACCTATCTTCCATAGTGAGGTCTTGCTTACAGACGTAGTTCTCCTGATGACAGTTTTCAGAATTTGTCTGGAAAATGTCTTTTGTGAATTTGCACATTTCAAAGATGTTTTCTCTGGTTTTAGAATTTTAGTTTGGAAGTTTCTTTTTGCAACCCCTTTTTAAGATGTCATTCAGTTGTCTTTTGGCATTTACAATTCTCTCAAGAAAGTTCATCTCTGCATCTTATTTTTGCTCCCTTGACAGCAGTGTGGCTTTTCCTCTGTTTATTTTAAAATTTTCACTTGATCTCTGGTTTTCTGAAGTTTCACTATGATGTCTGCAGGACTTATTTTCTTTGACCTGCTTGGGGTTTGCTGAACTACTTGAATTTGTGGATTGAACTTTTAATATGTTTTCATACATTACGATTCCTTTAAATGTTGCATCTGATCCACTCCCTATGGCTGTCCAGGACTCCTTCCATACACATGGAACACATTCCGACTGCATCTCATGTGTGTCTCTTCTCCCTATTTTTTTTTTTTAATTTCATTTTTATCACTGCACGGTAGAGCTCCTTCTCTGTTGATTTGTCTTTGAAGTGATCCATCCTGATATCTTCTGCATCCTGGTGATTCAAGCTACCTCAGGTTCCCCTCTGTTCCTTTCTGGGCTGTTAGTAGAGCCTATAGCTTCTCTCTCTTGGTCCTTAGTGGGAAATGTAGCTCTTTCTTCAGAGGATTTTAAGCTGCTGCCTCACAGTGTCACCAGCTGAGAAGTGAATCTGTGTTTGTGGTAAGCCCTTCCTCTGGCAGATCTTTGTGCCTTGGTTCCATGTCTCTGCATGGGCCTACTCTCCTTTTTGGAAGCTCAAGGCTGAACATTCCCTGATTCCTGAGAATGGGGTAAGCATCAGAAGGGGACCAACAGCCATGAATTTGGACTTCTTGTTTCCAATCTGTTACATAAGCCCTATATCATTGCTGGAGGTCACACAGGCTTCTCTTTTCATCCATGGACTCCCTCTGTGGCTTCTCTTTCCTGCAAGATAATCTATTTTGCCTAGAGTCAGAATTGGCAAATGCAGGAAAGGAAACAACTAGCAATCACTAGCTTTTCTGTGAAGTGCTCTTTATTTCACCTTGAATTCATTGCTTCTGCAGACCTCCATGCCTTAAGAACATTATTTTGCATTCTATCATTTTCCAAACTATTTCAATGAGAACACTCACCTATCATGAACTATTATGTCTAGGAGTAAAGGTCTGAGACAATTTTAATCCACCATATTGTTAAGAAAATCTACAATGTTGCTAACTCACCATGTCTGACAAAGCTTCAAGGACACAGACACATTAATACATTTCTGGTCCATCCCTGGGGGCAATTTGCATATAGCAGTCAATATTATAAATGCTTTTCTTTGATCTATCAATTATACTTCTAGTAATTTTACCTATATAATTGCAAAATGGCATATTATAAGAATATTGAAACATCATTTATAATAGAAAAAGGTTAAAATCAATCCAAATATCCATCACAAGGATTTTAGTATTATATGAAATACTATGCTAATGTAAATAATTACAGAGTCCTTTATCAAATGACATGGAAGGGTAACCAAGATATATTGGTAAATAAAAACATCAGTGGGCATCTAAAGATATGGGAATGTTAAAGTTTGCAATAATGGAAGACTTTAGGGAATATATATTTGCATTTACATGTATAACAAATAGTTGGGATTCACATTGACATGTGACATTGAAACCAGTGAAATTAAAAACCTTTTAAAGGACAGGAGAAAGGAAAATGAACAGATGAAAAATAGAGTATAAGAACAAAATTATTCACTATATAACTTATAGATAGATAAATAGACATTTCAGGTGAATTATAACTCATCTAAAAATTTAATACATGCATCTAAAATGCAATAAACTGTAAAATTCACAACAATTTTAAGAGAAAGAAAAAATAGTATCACGTACAACGTTTAAAACAAGAAAAACCATCATGACTCAAAAATTGTGCAGTTTCTTGTTTTATTCTGTTTTAACAAAACCGACCAAACTGTGAGGAAAATGCAGAGACAGACTACGATCCAAGGAAAGTAGGTCTGAAAATACAAAGATGATATTTTGCTTTCCTGGGGTATACCATCAATTTTAAGTTCTGAAGCTTCTCATAGTATCATTGAAAACAGAAGAAATTCTTTTCTTATTCAAGGAAGTACTTAATATCTAAGTCTCAGAGAATCTACCACACAACCAAAAATAATTTTTCCAGCATTGATTTTATGAATAAAACCTCTTGGAAGAAAAAGATATTTCAAGATAAAGTAGATAATGTTCTTCATCAAATCAACAGAGACTTGGTGTAAAAGCTAATGGAAATTCTAGGCACTGATCCAACTCACCCAGGAAAAAGAGATTACAAGCCAGGAGAGGTTTGCATCTTAGAAGCGATGCTTGCAGACAGTCTCTAGCCTGATATTTCTAAGTGGAATGTGAAGATGGGTGTTTTGGCCATACTTAAATGAGGAACTTGTGAGTATTGTTTCTCAACATTTGACCTGTTCTCAGCATCCAGTTGCATGTCCTTCAGAGTCTCAGCATCCTCCAGTGTCCAACCTAATACTGGTGACCAGAGCACTAGTTTGAAAGTCAGGAGGTAGATTCCATTCTAAGCTTGTCATGATCTGACCCTGGAACGAGCTATTTCTCCTCTGTGTTCATTCATTTCTTCTTCTGAAAAATAAGATTGGACCTTGATCTATGCCATGCCTTCCTTCTTCCCATATTATAATTCTAATATAGAAAGAAAGAATGAGAGACCTTGAGAATGAGAGATTCAAACAACCCTGTTCTTTGTATTGAAATGCACAGAATGGATCACAGAGAGTATCTGGTCCACACACTGAGAAGCAAGACGGTCTGGAAATCTCTGGGAATCCTTTTCCTTTCCTCTTAGGTCCCAGGAGCCTCTACTGTAGCATAAGAAGATTTAACTGGACGACCTCAGTGTACTTTAAGTGGGATGTGTGGTTCATGAGCTCCAGATATTGATGTCAATTGCCTTTGTGTTAGAGAGCTCTTTGGCCTTGGTCATTTCATGACTATATTCATAAATTAAATACTTGTTTAACCCAAATTGCCTAAACACTTTTCTCCTTTTCTCAGCTTATTTATCTCTTCCTGTTCAGCCCATCTTGATCATTCCAAGTGCCTGTGAGATAAAAGAATGGAAAATTAGAAAAAGAGCAAGAACTGGGAGCTCTAGCATCTCTCCAAACCTAACCCAGAGCAGTAAACAGGATCTTTATTATCTAGTCTGACCCCCTCTCACCAACCAAGGGCCCATCAGTGTTAAGTCAGATGTGTTCTCTGATTAGTCACCAGCATGTGAAAGAATCATTTATCCTAAGGTGTCCTTTCTTTTCATGTAGCTGCCATTTATGGGACACTTAACTAGCTGCCTACATATTATACTAAGCCTTTTCACATATCCATTTTATTTAATCCACATGACAGTCCTGAGATACTGGTATTATTTGGACTAGAGAAGACTGAGTTTTTGAGAGGCCAAACTGCAGGCTGAGGTCACACAGGCTTCCACAGCCTACGAGTAGCAGAACCAAGGATTCAGAGTCGGATTTATAAACTTCAAAGACTTGTGTAAAACTGCAGCATCGCCTTGCCTCCATTTAACAATATTCTTCAAACATGAAATGTTATCTCTTACTATCCTCATTTGTTTTACAATCTCCTTCAATATCTTCGCTTTCACTATCCAAATATGTTTTGTAGCACTTTGCAAAAATGGTTGATGAAAAAACTCAACATCCAAATTGAAAATCCACATTGGACACACACGCTCTTCTGCCATGTGCAAGGTCGAGCTGCAGAAGGCGGGGTTTGCCAGAGCTGTACCTCAGCTGTTCTTCACCCAGGACCAGGCCAAGGTCTCTGACTGCTTCCACACCACTGTGCTTTACTGATGTCATCTTTCCACATTGTGAAATGAGAACAGTTTAAAGAAAGTACGAAAGCCAATAAATAAAAGAAGAAAAATAAATAGGATGATAGGGTAGTTAATTAAAGGGCCTAGAAAAGATTGTGTATTTGGAGTTGGAAGTAGGAAAGGAGATTATAGGAGGGAAAAGACTTAATTCTTTCCTGAGCATATTTTAGTTAGGCCTCCACCCCATACTACCACTAAGGACACAATGGTACTCAATGCCACCAATGAACTCTGCCCCAATGAGCCGTTAATGGTCTCCAGCAT
This sequence comes from Glaucomys volans, assembly GCA_020662805.1. NCBI lineage: Eukaryota > Metazoa > Chordata > Mammalia > Rodentia > Sciuridae > Glaucomys > Glaucomys volans. The sequence goes on from JAJEJO010004757.1 coordinate 142,383, forward strand.
TTGACACAATTGTTTGGTTCCTTTTTCCTGAAATATTTTTCACTTAGTTCTAGGACAGCATGTTTTCCTCATTCTCTTCATAAATAACTGCAGATTGTCATCTTTATGACATCTAAATGCTAGAAGTGGCCAGATGTTGATCCCTTTATTGTATCTCTAAATTTACTCCCAAGGAAACTTGGTGCCATTTAAGTATAATCTCTAAGTATGCCTACTAAATCTCTGCATCCAATCTGACATCCTTTTGTACTTCATCCACCTGTCTACCTCTATCCCTGTATTCCTAACAGTTCCCCAAGATGAAAATGATTGGTGTGGAGCTTTGGTATTTGTTGTGCAAATATTCCCACTATAGTCAGCTTCAAGTCACCCTTGTAACATTCGCTTTCCTGATCCACTGGTGCTCAGGTCTGAACAACCATTAAATGAATCAGCTGTGAACTTGAATTCTCCTTGTATACAAAACTTCTCAAATGTACTATGCCTAAAACTTTAATTTTATGATATCCCTTTCCTAAACCTCTGTTCTCCATAAATGGTGTGATTACACATGTTTACTCAAGGTCTTGGAAAAATAGCCTGATCTTCTCTGATAATTTCCAGTGGTTGAGAGAGGTTTGCAAACTGCTAGACACCTTGAGGTAGAATTTTTTCTGGGACAGCAGACACTGTCCCAGCTGTCTCTTCAAGAATGTAAGCATGTAAATTTGCAAACTCAGAGCTTGGCTCTAGAGAAAAGACAACATTGGAGAACATATTCTTACAAAGAATATATGCATTGTTATTGGAAGAATTTCTATAATCATGATGGAATATGATGCATAAAAAAAAGCAATGTTAAAATTTCATATCCTGCACCCAACCTGGCATGAGAATGGCACAGAGGCTTTGAGTCACCACAGAACCCTGGGGACCAAGCAGATTGATGTTGAGTGAGTGCCATGTCTATGCCTAACCTACATGGCCAGATCACGGCTGGTAAGATTCTGTATTTGAGGATAATTAGGATGTATGCTTAATCTAATCTCACCACTATATGTTTGTGCAAATGTGTTTGAGCATGTGTTTTCTTCACGCCAATTCATACTTTACCAGAAAATTTGTCATTCATGTATACATATGGATAGAGATATATATATATATATATATATACACACACACACACACACATATATATACGTACACATATACATACATACATATATATACATCTGTATGTGTGTGTATTTATCTCAGGGCTAGAAACCAGAAATAGATCTGGATTCTCCATATTAGTATAGAAAGCTTCAAACCTACAAAGAATTGCCCAGAAAATTATAACACTGTGCCTCCAAGAAGGTTTAATACTTGATAATACTTTTTGAGGTGTTTATTTGAGTTGTTTTTATCAGCATGATTACATGGACCTGGTGTGTCCTTAGTTTCTCTCTCTCTCTCTCTCTCTCTCTCTCTCTCTCTCTCTCTCATTCTTCAAATGTAAACATTTCTGTGAAGGTATCATGTCCTCCCAGGTGGAGGAAAACTCACTTGGAGGACATCTAGTAGTCTGCAAAGGCAGGCAGGTGTGATGCTACCAAACGATCATTCCTAACCCTTTAGTAGTCATAACGTGCTGTTCTTACTGCTAGTACCTCTCCCATGGCTCTAGGAGACAATGCCAAGAATGCAATCTCCAGCACGAGCTTCATGGCCAGAAGCGTTCTCCCCTCTTCAGGAGGAATGGTTTAGAAAATCAAAATTCTGTACTTTGACTTTTAAAATGACCTTTGGTATTATCGGCATCCCTCCCTTCTTCCTTCTCACTTGCATCCTCACAGAAATATAAAAAATTTTATGATATACCTGAAATCTAGTAAAATGAAAGCAATCTTAAGAGAAGAAGAATACCACCAAGTCCCCTGATATGCATGTTTTCCTAAAAACAATTTGGGAGGGGTGAAAGAGGCTTTAAATGACCTTGTAAAAGGTAATGGTGAGAGAAAGCAAAAGCTGATAACTGAAGTGTCCAAGGATGGATGATGCTCTGCAGGCCCTTGATTTTTTTCTGTGCTTACTTAAAACTATTTATGATTTATTTTAGGTTTAGAAGTTGTATTTTTTCTTTGTTTATTCCTCAAATTGTGGTTCATATGTCATAATTATGAGTGTACATTAATTGTGCAGAATAATGGGTTCCACTGTAAAATGTTCGTGTATGTGTGTAATGTACTTTGATCATATCCGCTTTCTCCACTACCCTCTGTTACTCTTTATTACCCTTCTCCACCCTCCCCTGTTCTCCTTCCCCTTCCCTGATTGTCCAACTTCCAACTACTTCCATGTATTGTTTCTAGATTCTACACATGAGGAAAAAGGCAATATTTGTCTAATTCTCTTATTTCACTTAATACAATGTTCTCCAGTTCCATTTTTCTGCAAATGACATGATTTTATTCCTATGGCAGAATAATAGTCCATTATGTATATGGACCATACTTTCTTTATTCAGTCAATGTTGATGGGCATCTAGGCTATTTCCATAGCATGGCTATTGTGAAGAGTGCCATGATAATCATGGGTGAGCAGGCATCTCTTTCGTATGCTGATTTCCATTCCTTTGCCTATACACCCATGAGCGTTTGGCTGGACCACATGGTAGTCATGACTTTAGTTTTTGAAAAACTTCCATACTGTCTTCCATACTGGCTGTACTCCCTTACCTTCTCATCAGTAAGTTACAAAAATTCCTAATCCCTGCATCCTTGCCACTATTTGTCAATTTTTGGTGTGTGTTCTTGATATTAGCCATTCTGACTGGGCTGAGATGGGATCTCATTGTAGTTTTGATTGGCATTTCCCTGATGTCCAAAGATGTTGAGCATTTTTTTTACATTTTTAATGATCATTTGTACTTCTTTTGAAAAGTGTCTGTTCAGCACATTTGCCTATTTATAGATGGGATTATATGTTCTTTTGCTGCTAAATTTTTTGAGTACTTTTTAAATATTAATTATGTGTCAGATGACTCCCTGACAAAGATTTTTCTCCTGTTCCATATGCTGTCTCTTTACTCTATTGTTTCCTTTGCTGTGCAGAAGCCTTATAATTTGATATAATCCTGTTTGCCAAATCTTGTGATTGGTTCCTGAACTATTGAAGTTCTAGTCAGGAAATCATTATCCAAACCAAAATATTTCATTATTTCCCCTGGGGTTTCTTCCAATAGTTTCAAAGTTTCAGATCTTACATTAAGATCTTTCATCCATTTTTAATTGATTTTTGTACAGGGTGAGGAATAGGAATCCAATTTTCATCTTCTACAGGTGAATATCCAGTTTTTCCAGCGTCATTCATTGAAGTGGCTCTCTTCTCCAGCATGTGGTTTTTATTCCTTTGTCTAGAATCATACAGCTAGAGATGCACAGGTTGATTTCTGGATCCTTTATTCTATCCCACTTTTTACATATTCGGTTTTATTTCAGTATTGCACTATTTTTGTTATAATGGCTCCATATTTTGAGATCAGGTATTGTGTTGCATCCATTTTTCTTTATTCTCAAAATTGCTTTGGCATTTCAGGGTTCACTGTGCTCCTGGATAAATTGTAGGGTTGTTATTTTCTAGTTCTGTGAAGAATACCATCAGTGTTTTGATGGGGATTACATTGAGTATGTAGATCACTTTAGGCAGAATGACAATTTTAACAATTCTTGTTTTAGTCAGCTATGTCACTGCTGTGACTAAAGGACCCAACCAGCACAATTATAGGGGAGGAAAAGTTTATTTGGGGGCTCATGGTTTCAGAGGTCTCAGTCCATGGACTGCTGGCTCCATTCCTTGGGGCTTAAGGTGAAGCAGGACATTATGGTAGAAAAGTGTGGCAAAGGGAGGGAAGCAGGTCACAAGGTGATCTGGAAGCAGCTCACAAGATGATCAGGAAATGAGAGAGAGAGAGAGAGAAAGAGAGAGAGAGACTCCCCTTACCAGGTATAACTATATACTCTAAAGTCACGCCCCCAATTCCACCTCCTCCAGTCACACCCTACCACTTCAGTTACCACTTAGTTAAATCTCTATCAGGGGGATTAATTCACTGATTGGGTGAAGACTCTTACAACCCAATTAGTTCTCCTCTGAACCTTCTTGCATTGTCTCACACATGAGCTTTTTGGGGATACCTCACATCCAAACCATAACAATATTAATTCTTCCAATCCTTCTGCTTTTTAATGTTATCTTGAATTCTATTTGCAAGCACTTTGTTAACAGTTTGTGCACCTGTGTTCAGTATTTTAGTCTATAGCTTCTTCTTTTGTTGTGTAGCTCTCAGGTTCTGGTAGCTTGGTAATAATGGCATCATGAAATGAGTTTGGAAAGAAACTTGAAGAGTGTTGTTATTAGTTATTTAAATGGAAACTTATTTTATGGAAACTTGAAGAGTGTTGGTATTAGTTATTTAAATGTTAGGCAAAATTCAGCAGTGAATCTGTTTGATCCTAGGCTTTTCTTTGTTGGGCAACTCAATTTCATTGAGTATTATTGATATATTTAGCTTTTTTAATGTAATATTGATTCAATTTTAGTAGGTTATATATGTCCAGAAGTTTGTTCATTTCTTCTAGATTTTCCATTTTATTGGCATATAATTTTTCAAAATAATTCTCTGATGATCTAGATTTCATTTTTATCTGTTATTTTATCCTTTTTTTCACCTCTGATTTTATTTGCTTGGGTCTTTCCTCTTTCTTTTGATTAGTTTGGCTTAAGGTTGCCACTTTTCTTTGTCTTTTCCAAGAAGCAAAGCTTGGTTTCAGTGACCCTTTGTAATGTTCAGTTACTTGCTATTTCATTTATTTCTACTCTGGTCTAATTCTTTCTTTACTCCTACTGATCTGGGTTTTTATCCCTACATCTTGTTCTTAGAATTTGAATTGTAATTAGGTTATTTACTTGAAATCTCTGTTTTCCCAAAATAGTTGTTTATAGTTATACATTTCCCTCATAACAATTTTTTCCATTTCCAAAGATTCTGGTAAGTTATGTTTCCATTTTCATTTGATTCTAGGGATTTTAAAATATCCTTCGTGATTTCTTCAAGGATCCACTGCTAGTTCAAAACTGTGTTTTTCAATCTTCATGCCTGTTTAATTTCTGCAGTTTCTTTCTGTTGATTTTCAATACCATTCCATATAGTCTGGTAACATCCACAAAATTTTTTGTTGTTGCTTTTGTATTTTTTAAGCCTTGCTTTGTTGCCTAAAATGTGATCTAATTTGGAGAAAGTTCTGTCCAACTCTTGGATGGAATATGCTATAGATATATGTTAAGTCCTTTTGATCTATACTGTGATTTTTCTCATATTTCTTTGTTTATTTTTGTCTAGATGATCAATCTATTGGTGAGAGTGGAGTATTGAGTGGAGACACCTACTGTTATTGCATTGGAGCTTATTTTGCCCTTTATATTATATAGTATTGGTTTTTTGTTTTGTTTTGTTTTTTTAATTTGGTGCTTTGATTCTTTTTCTTTTCTTTAAATAATTTTTTAGATGTTGATGGACCTTTGTTTTATTCATTTTATTTATATGTGGTGCTGAGAATCAAATCCAGTGCCTCAAACATTGGAGAGTGATCTACCACTGAGCCACAACCCCAGCCCTGATTCTTTGTACATACATATTTACAATGATTTTATCTTCTTGATCAACACATAGCATCTTATCAATGGTGACCCATCAAACAAAGCCACATAGTGACCTTCTTTGTCTCTTTTGACTGATATTACCTTGAAATCTATTTTTCCAGATTTGAGTAAAGCTATTCCTTTCTGCATTCAGATTCCATTTGGTTTGGAATAGCATTCTCCATCCTTTCACCTTAAGGCTGCATATATCCTTGCTAGCAAGGTGAGTTTCTTTTTAGTTGAAGAATTCAGACCATTTAAGTTCATTGTTATCACTGAAATACATGTATTAGTTCTTGTTAATTTCTTGTTTCTGTTTTGAATAATCTATGTTAATTGATTTTTTTCTTTATTCAACTTAGAGTTTTGACGATTTACTGAAATAGTTATGTTTGTTCTTTCCTATTCTTCTTTGTTTATGCACTCCTCCAGTGGTATTCATCCCCATGATTTTATTGTGTTTACCTTGCTTCCTTCCATGGGCATAGAATTCCTTTTAGTATCTTCTCTAATGCTGATCATTTGCAGCTTTTCTTAATTTTATCTTAAAAGGTTATTATTTATCCTTCAATTCTGAAAAACAACTCTGTTGGATGTGGTGATTTAAGTTGGCAGTTATTTTCTTTCAGGTTTGACATATATCACTCTATGCCTTTCTGCCCTTTAGAGCTTCTGTTGAACAATGTGCTGTTATTCAGATGGATTTTTCTTTGTAAATGACTTTATCCTTCTCTCTTTCAGCTTTTAATATTATTTTTTGTGTCCTGGAGTTATTCTTTGCTGTTTATGTCTATATGGGGTTCTAAATGCCTCTGGTGCCTGACTGTATCATTCTCAAGATTCCTTATTATTATTTCACTGAATCAGTTTTCTATGCCATAAAACTGTAGTTCAATTCCCTCTTCTAAGTCTGTAAGTCAAATCATAGTTTGATCTTTTAATGTTGTCCCAGAGCTCCTGTACATTCTGTGCATAGTTGGTTAATCTTTATTTTTATTACTATCTGTTCTAGATTTTCTCCTGGGTAGTCAAACTATCTTGCACAGTCAACACCTGCTGGAAGATTTCACGGCACTCCTTCTTGTTTCTATAGCTAGGAAAATATAGGGATCAGTGATTACTGTAGCAGTAACCTCAGACAAGACATTCTCAAGGTGACTCCACAGAATTGCATGTTTTATGTTGGGTAATAGAATTCACTCTCCCAATGCTGGAATGCTATGAAGATTCCAATTTTATTTTCTGTGAAACCTGCACAGTACTGAGATGTGTGTTAGTAGGTTTATGGGTTTCTTCCTTTTTCAACTCCATATATGTTGTCTGCTGTGCTTCCTGGTATTGGACACTAAGGTGTACTTTATCACCCTTCATTCTACTCTCCAAAGTCTATATTTTTTCAAATCTCTATTTACATAAAATTTCAGTGCCCTCTCACAGTCACACACCTCAGAGAGTAGATGTTCACCAGTTGTTTTGATTCTATCCACTTTAGAAGCTGATCACTGAGTGTGCCTAACCTACCATCTTAGGACACACTTTTGATGATTCTGGAATAGGAAAATTGCCTCAACTCCTCAGACCTGGAAGTTTTTTCTACTTCTCTGAATAGTGAACAAATGCATCAAGGACCAGTGCTCTCCGGGTCAAATGAGAAATATAGAATTGATAAGGAATCTAAGGATATTTCTTTCTTTTGTTTCTAGATTATAACAACTATATATGAGTGGATGACAGATTTTTTCAGGAACATGCATTTTGCCTCCTTGGTATCAAGCTATGCTTTTGAGGAAAGGAACATGAAGCTAATAAGGTCTTTTTTAATTTGCACAAAACTTCTGAAATACCAACAACAACTCTCCCTAGTACTTTAAGTTTTACTGAATTCACTCTGTTCTCCAAAGTAATCTCTTGTGCTGCAGAAAAACAAAATAAAACCTTGGAATCATATTCATGTTTGTTTAAATCTCATTGAAAACTGGAGAATAAAAAACTTAAATCAAAAGTTGCCTTTTTCCAGAAAGGATAAAAGCAAAAGAAAGGTACAATCAGCATTGTATTCAGTAGTTCTTCTAAAATGTGAAATACAGTTTCTTTAACTTTCTTATTGTTGTCTAAAATAACATCCATCATACTCCAAAGTCAGCCTTATCTAACTACATATTATGGCCACAGGCAAAGATCCCTCTTCAGAGATCTTCTCTATCTATGATATGGATTCAACATCCTGGTATAACCAGATGAACTTGATGGCCCTGATAAGGTGACCTCACTATGGCCAGAGGTATTGGATCTTGGTGACGGCACTGCCTCTTGCAGCAGTCATTGGTATTTGGCACATGCTACATGCTATGACTGTTTAGTGGTTTCCATGTCTGAAGCTCTGGCCTTCCAGTTGGTGGCAAGAGAGAAACCTGCAGAGTGGGACAGCCATTTTTATGCTCCATTTGTAACTTCACTTATTGTCCTCTCTCACACACATTGTCTTACAATTTTTGCCTTTTAAACTATTCAGTCCAGCAAGTCTCTACTTGAAGTAGAGACTTGAAGTGACATCATATATTACAAAGGAGTTCCTCATCATTCTCATTATCACCAAAATCTAAGGTGTAGTCCTGGAGGTAGAGTACCTTGCTGAAGCCCTCTCTGCTGGGAAGTGATGAGGTCAACTCTACTTCAAAGGCTATTAGATGCCACCTCTACTCTTTTCATTAAGACAAGACTATTCTGCATCTCCTCTTTGTAGCTGGTGATATTAAAAAAAATTCTCAGGTTTTTTCTACAGCAGAATAAAATGTCCCATCTCATAAAAATAAAGGTAAAAGCCTAATAATTGATTTGAAGCTTATCTGATTGCTCTGGCACAGAACTCTGATCTTGTGATGACTAACTTGTACTTTTTGTCCCTTCAATATTTCAAGCTGTGGAAGAAATAAAAATATTCAAGAGATAAGAGACCGTAAGTATCTGCATTTGTCTTTCATAGGGACCAGAGTCGGAGTCTCTCTAGTGTTATGTTGGGAAAAAATACAAGGTCATATAAGTCATGCAAGGTGATCCTGCACCTTTAATTCATTAATCTTCACTCTGCCCTATTGGTAAGTTGAAGATCTTGGGAAAATTAACTCTCTAAGCTTCATGAACCCGTGAGTGTCCTCAACTGTGAAATGAGAATGTTGTTTCACAAACATTATCAATGATGATTATGAACACTTTGTGGCCTAAAGATTTGAATCATCAGATAATTTTATTACACAAATGTGAGTAGTCATTAAGAATCTAGCAAATTGACTACAACATTTTTAACCAGTGTACATTTAATTCTCCAGGTTAGACGATAGCATCCATTGCTTTTGTAATACATATGGGCTTAGGATCCCAACATCACCAACACTCACTTCCAGTAGACCATGCTCTAGTGTCCCAAAAGCTTTGCTCCCCAAAGTCAAGTGGGCTAGCTGTCAAGACTCTGTTGTGGCTTTCCCAAATCTACCAATATTGTCATGCTTCCATAACTATGGATTTAGTTCAATATTATACAACTTGAGACATCATATCTATAAACCAAGTTATTGAATCTATTTTTTATTAAAACCAAGTGTGATGTTTTATATAAAGTGGACAATTCTAAATTACTAAAACCATGTCAGATTAAGTGGTAGCTAGACTATGACAATAAAGTAAAAGAGGAGGAGTATTAATTTAGAACAAGTCTGAACTCATGTTACCTCACAAATACCTTAAAGTTTAGTTCGTGTTAAGAAACTGAAATTAAATTTTATTTTGATTAAGGTTCACACATGAAATTCAGAGGGAAATACAGAGAATTTATGTTTATATAAGAGTTCTTGCATTCACATCAAAACATTCCAGATTATCCACAGCATTCTGGTATAAATAATGATGAAATATTGAAGGTAGGTAGGTATCTTTTTTTTTTTCAAAAGACATGAAGTACCAAAGTTTATTCAAAACAAAACAGATGAGCTAAGTAGTCCAATCTCTAGTTTTTAATTTTTTAATTTTTTTCATTAGTTATATGATAGTAGAATGCACTTTGATACATCCTTTATAATGGAGTATAATTTCTCATTTTTCTGATTATACATGATGTAGAATCCCACCAGTCCTATAATTATATATGTACACGGGGTAATAATGTCTGATTCATTCTGCTATCCTTCCTATCCCATACTCCCTCCCCTCCCTTCAATTCCCTTCATATATATCATTTTTATGGTTCTCTGATTTAATTGACCTTTCTGTTTAGCCAAGGAATGAATGGTCTAAATGGCATTAAATAAAGTTACTAATGAAATGAGAAAAAAAATTGGATCAAAAATTGGTGCCAAAGGAGAGAAAGGCAAGGCCAATTTCTCGATGAGGAGAGCTGAGTGGTTAAGTTTACCTTGTGCCTATCCTTGGTAGCTCCTTCCATTCAGTGGCCTCTTCCCAGTCACTCTCAAATGCCACAGCCTTCATCATGCCACCCAAATCAACCAAGGAGCCATGTCAGCTGTGTGCAGAGGGACCTTGCCCTCTGGATCTGAGACAGTGGAGACTCCCCCTCCTTGGCTTCTTGAATAAATATAACTCCAGTGTTTCATAAAGTTGCCTAAACAGCTCAGCCCACATTGCAGCAAGAGTGGATGGAAGCCCACAGCGTCTGGCACCTGTACCCTCGCCTGGGCTCAGATGTCCAGAGAAAATCCTCGTCCATCATCCAGGGTCAGTGAAGCTTGAAAGTGAGAGCCAAACCCACAGACACCATCTGGGGAAGTGGAAAAAAAAAAAAAACCTGTGAAGCAGAAGTCAGAAAAATTGGCTTTGAGATTTGGCTGTGTCTCTTCCCAAAAAGAAGATTCTAGGCAAGTCATAAAATTGCTCTGGGCCTAAATTTCACTGTCCTATAAAACGTGCATAATAATTCCTACCCTGCTTATCTCAGAGTATACTTTCAAAAATGTATTTATTCATTTATTTCGGACTGGGTCTCTCTAAGTTGCCCAGGTTGATCTCACACTTACAATCCTCCCACTTCCACCTCCCAAGTAGCTGGGATCACAGCCAGTGCCAACAGACTGGACAGACAATTCTTATGAATGGAGGAAACAGACTTGTCCTGAATCTCTTCAAAAAGGAGCTTCTACCCTTTTCCTCAGAATGTGCCCCTCTGTGCTTCTCCATTACCAGGTTTTTCAAAGTGTGTGAAGGAGCTAGTTTGTGGATATAGGATATTTGCTAGAGTCTTAAACATCAATACCTATGCATTGCGTCCATCTTTGCAATAAATTGACTTACAAAGAATTTTCTTCCTAAGGAAGGTAGAGTTCTTCGATGGCCCCATTTGAGCCCAAGCACTCCTATTAGGTGCAGCATGGTCTAGGAAAATGAGATTCTAGATCCAAACTCATTCTGCCACTCATTACTTACAGAGCCTTCAATCATGAGATAAAAACATGTTTATCAATATTGATCACTTTGTTTATCATTGGACTACCCATGCTTTGTCAGAAAACTAGTTCAGGATAGGGGTCAATAATCAGACAACAAAATCCACTCAAAGCCCCAAACAGTGAAGATCAGAGGACACGGGCTTTAAAACATAAATATATCCCATGCAAAATAGAAAAAGTTCTGGCAAAAATATGCTCACATCACTGTCATGAATTCTCATGAAGGGGAAGGGGAGAGACACCAGTTTCTCAGCTATAAAAACTGCAACCTTGACCATATTTTCTTGAGCTCTGCAGACTTATTAACTGGTGCTGCTAATTTCCACTCGCAACGCAATGTGAATGATCACAAAACTCTCTATTAAACAAATATGTTTTTACCATTGTTTAAGCAGCCTCAGACCTTGCAAATTAATTATTTTGTGCTTCAGTTTCTCCATCTGTAAAATAAAACTGTTCAGTGAAACAGTTCTTTCTTCATCAAAGGAATGAAGAAGATAAGGAATCAATTCTGAAAATAACAAGAAAAAAATTTAAAACATTAAACGAAAATGTCTATACACACATATGAATATACAAGATCTATGCACAAAGATGTATATGTGTACATGTGTATATATATGTATGTGTATGTATATGTGATTATAATATTTGAAACAAGAAATGTATCTCTTTTTCTTTCTTTTATGCATGAGTTTTGAGCCCTAAACATGAGCCAGGTGTAGTTCTAATTTCTGTGACATGCCTTCTTGCACTGGAATCTCACACCGACTCTTTTGAGACAGCTAATATTATCATCAGTTTTCAGAAGAGCAGACTAAGGCATGAAGGAATGCTTTCCTGGACCTCGAGGTCAGATGTGTCTGTCTTTCAAGCTTCAGTTAGCAAAGTTGGGTGAGTTGTATTCCCTAAAGCTCCACCACCTGTATTAACCACATTAATTTCAGGGAGGTATGAAGAGGCCAAAAATAGGCCAAGAGAAAGAAACTTGGAAGAGTTCTTCAGTTATCTGGAAGAAATTCAGCATGCCATATAGGACCACAGGAAAGCCCCTGGGTCATGCACAGGCTGAGACAGAGGAGAAAAGGAGAGCTTCCATCACTCTCGAGGCTTCTGCAGGAAGGGGAGCATGAGGCAGGGCAAGCAGGGTCAGGATTGGCAAGTATGAATAATTTCACAAACTCTGGAACCTAAAGGTTGTCTTTGGTTTTTAAGTAACTGAACTGAGGCAATTAAGGCAAGTGTATCATGGACTTAATGGTCAAGAGCCTGAGGAAGGCTGAAGACAGCACACACAAGTATATATTACACTGCCTAATAGAAGATTCCTTCAGCAATTTCTCAAATTTTTTCTTCTTTGAAAGAAATAATGGAAAAGATGGTATATGAGCCAACAATATAGAAAAGTAGTAAGATACCCAGTTCAGGGTCAAATCTTAACTGTCCTTGCTGGTTACATGGACTTGGAAAAAATAGTTTATATATACATATATGTAATACTAGAACTTAATTAGATAGTAACTTATAAAAAGTGTTGCATATAAATTAGTTTTGAACCAAATCCAGAACCTCAATAGTTACATAAAGCTGCTTATTGTTCCTTTGGAATAATTCATGAAATTTTGTTACCCTAATCTATTTCAACAATAAAACTTAATAAATTATAACAAACTACAGAATTTAAGATGAAGTTTAGTAGAATGAAGTGGCTATATATATGGAGTTATAGCATTTTAAAAATTTCTCAGAATCTTTTAAAATAATAAGAAAATATTGAAAAAAGTAATGAATGTTTATTTTTACCATTTCCATTTTATTCATAGAGCATATGAAAGTTAGTGGAAGTTTATCATACATTTGAGATATCTTTAATGTATTTTATTTGTGCATTGTCTCATTACCAGTGCAGAAATAAATGGCAAAGAAAACATATTACACTATTGCAGAACTTGGAGAAACATCTGGTGTAGTACCATCATTTTAGAAATAGACTCTAGTGACATAGAAGTCCAGTGTATAAATATCCTTGAACATTCTGACCATTAAGGATTGCTGAAACAGGGAGCAAATCCAAGTGGGTTTCCTTTAGTTAGGCTTTGGATAGCCTAGAAGACCAAGTATCAGACATCCATTCAGAACAGAGTAAGCAATGACTCCACTAAGGGAAGCTGGTGATTCCCACTGCAGGTATTCTGTAGTTCTCCATTCATCACACTTGCCTCAGTGCAGGGAGCTGGGAAAGGGCACTGGATAAATGTTGCGGGAGCTGTGTTGATTTGCAGAAGCTTCCCACTTTGACCTTGTGACCCAAATGGGCTTATCTCATGGGTCCATGTAGTAACCGGTACACAGTAGGCCCATAATAAGTATTTATTTTTTCGTGGTAGATCTTTGCTGATTGTTTAATCTAATTTGTCTTCTGTTATCCTTTTAGGTACTCTAATATTTCAAGATCTTAATGGATAGTGCTGTTATTATCTCAGAGCCCTTCATCTATTCCTCAGATTGAATAAAGGCAACAAATATGGAAGCATCCTTTACTTAACATCCATCAAATACGTTCTAAGGGAGTATTCACTATGCTCTGTGTGTCATGGGATGTTCCCTTGGATCTCTGCCCTCAATCATTCATCACTTTGTAATTCTGGGTTGCTATTTATTAATATCCTAGTGCTAGATAATAAATATTTGGGGAAGAAAATAGAGAAGTTTCCAATATGGAAAGAAACACTGTATATCGCTAGAATCATCTCTGAGGACAAAGTCCCTTGAATGACAGCGATGATGATTTCTCCTTTCTTGTCAAACTCCAAGGAGTGGGCTAGGGAAAACCGCCACTTGCCCCAGCCAAGCTGTGTAGAGATCAATGTTTACATTGTGTGGAAGCACATATAAAATAAATGATGTGGGAAGAAGGTTCGTCATCTATTTTAAAATGCTACCTTCTATTTTAGACTGAACATGTACAATTTCTGTTTAGCAATTTCAGCTAATTGTTGGATTAACATTTTGGGGAACAGATTGCAAACTTCAAAATGGAAAAGATCATTTTAGGGAGGGAAGCTAGGCAGCTGTCAGGGAGTCGGAATTAACATACATTTGCATAACAGATGTACAGTAAGGTGTCTATGACAGACAATCGCTGAATATTAATGCTACAGATCACGACATCATTTGCGTAAATGCTGTCTGCTGGGTATTGAGGTTGGTGTGCTCTTTGCAGAAGACAAAGGGCCAGAGAACAGAACAGATGCACCAGATACGCCGATGCATCTTAATTTATGACATCCTCATGAAAGACCTTGTGGTGTGATTTCAGATTTTATTACAAATAATTTGGAGATAAAGGAACTAAGTAATTATCTTTTCCCCTACAGTTAGTCTCTCTCAAAGGAAGAGGGTTGTTTGTGGAAGGCCATTGTGATGCCTCAGGAGAGGGCCATTCTTTATATGAAGTGGGGGTGGGGCGAGAAGAAAAGGAAAGCCTTCCTGAAAGTCAACACGGTGCCTTGAATAGATTTGGCCATTAGCATGTTGTGGGACACCTGTCACAGAGCCACTCACCCCTCCACACATACTCCTAAATGAAACAGCAGGTGATTCTATGGCAGGTTTCAAATAGTATTTTTTTTTTAAGTGAATTAATGTCGAGGTATAGAACTCATTTTGTCAAGTCAATGCTACGAACATATGTTGAACTTGTACTATGTGCAAAGCCCAGGTTTCCTTTCTTGGCATCTTAATAGATTCTTTGCTATCTTCCAGCCAGTCTCCACTGGACACCCTCCCCAGCAATTACACTCCATGAAATTTCTTGCCTTCCTGACCTTCCACTGGTCATGATTGGCTAATTCAGGGTCATGTATTTGATCAGCGTCTATCTGAGCACATAACATCTTCCGGCCCTGTACTACATGCTGCATCTAGAAGGCATGGAGTCTATTGTAAAGAAGCTCACTGTGTAGTCTGGATGACGGTCAACCAATGTTTATTGAGCACTTACTCCGCATTGGGCATTGTCAAGGTGTGGAGGTGCAGCAATAAATAAACTGCCAATTATTGTCCTTGAGGTCTTTTTTTCTAGTGGGAGGAGACAATAAAGTTATTACTAAATAAGTAGGATGTTATCAGTGACACAGAATAAAATGATGAGAGAGCATAGTACAGAATGATTGGGAGTCATGGCGGGGCAGGTCAGCTTTATTTCCAATCAAAACTGACTGCTCTATAAAATCAACATTGGCCAGATACCAGAACACTGGGAAGCAAGCAACCAGAAAGAGCAGGTGAAGCAAATCATTTAAGTACAAGGAATCACAAATGCAAAGTTCCTGAGACTGAGCGCATTTACATGTACATGATGAGATCAGGAGGGGGGACGTCCTGAGTATTGCATAGTCACAGATGCAGAGGTTGAGAGCACAGGACAGAGACGTTGATTCAGCTACTGCCCAAAAGTGAGGGTCCAGAGAGTGAGAAGAAAAAAGAAAATTCCACTGAGGTTTTTCTTTTTTCTTGGCATCAAAGCCTACAATGTCGAAAGAGATTGAGTATTCACAAAAGAAAAAATAGCATATGCAGGACGCCTACAGAGAAAAGCAAGAAAGTAAGACACTTCCAAAGAGTGGCATTTTGTGTGTGTGTGCCTGGATCAGAAACCGACTGAGGGAAGTGTCAGAATAGAAATGCAAAGGGATGGTTCAGGTGAGATGGAAAAGAAATGTGTGCTGAGTAAAGGAGACCTGGATGAACCAGGGTCTGCTCTGAAATCCCTTCTGAGGACACTGTGATGACCTGGTGGAGACAGTGCAACAGGATGATACATGCTCCCTTGTTTAGGGGAGAATGTCTCACTTGTGGGGATAAATAGTCTTTTCTGTGATAATTCAAGTTCCCTTGACTTTCACACACTGTTGCATACCCAAGACTTTTAATGATCTTGAGATCCACCAAGGAATTGAAATAAATTGTCTACACTAATCCATGTACTTTTTCCCCTCGATCCTTGTTACTTTGTCCACAAATAATTCAAAGAGCTCATCACCATTGATGTGTACCGTGCTCCCTGAGAGAGTACCGCAGCCCACCCCAAGGCAGTGCCTTCCATTGGCATTTCTAAACTTGCCTCCTCTTCAAGAGCTGAGCTGACTGCATTTCCAGGATCAGGGTTGAAGATGTTCATCCCACTGAGTCACACCTCAGTAACAAACAGTAACTACCAATGCCTCTCAGTCTGGGACTCTTGAGAATTGCTTTAAGCTTCTCTCACCATGTTCCCCAATACTCATGGCTAATATGTGACTATGAGCAGATCTGTTCCAAGATCTGTGTTGCATTCTAACATGGAGGATTTTACTTCAGCCTCACAATGCCCTTAAGGTAGATTATCCCCTTTTAATGTGTAAGAAACAGAACTCAGAAGGGGAAAGCTACTTGCTCAGGTCTCACTGTCAGCAAGGGATTGGCTAAGTCTGGTATCTAGGAAGGGCAGCTCTAGCACCCCTGTGCACATCCATTGTGCTCTACTACCTTTACAGAGACTAAGGCGTGAGTCTGAGGTTTGGGACAAGGCAATTCCCTTGCTATTCTCCCCCGCACCTCCTGATGCCTGCAAAAGTCCCTTTCTACAAATACCTCCTAAGAATCCATTGCCCAGTTCAGTTTGGGTTACTACAAGAAAAATAGCACATGCTAAATGATTTCAACAGCAAATATTCATTTTTCAAAGTTCTGGAGGTTGGAAAGACCAAGATCAAGTCACTGGTAGAGCCCATGTCATCTGCCAAGGGCCTGTTTCCTGCCTTATAGAGAACTAACTTTCTTACTGTGTCTCCACCTGGCAGAGAGATTGAGAGAGAGAGAGAGAGAGAGAGAGAGAGCCTTGTGAGGGAACTAATCTCACTGACAAGGATTCCATGCTCATGATCTAGTTGCCCACCAACATTCTCATCTCTAAGTACCATCACACTTGGAGTTAGGTTTCAACATATTAAGTGACGAACAGCCTACACTTCCAGTCCATAGCTTAAACTAAACATTCTTAAATCTGAGCAAATGCTCTAGAAAGAAACTTCCTATCCATTCTTCTTCATCTGCACCCTACTGGTTAGTACTATTTCTTCAAAGAGGTTGCAGACTCCCAGAAGGCACAGAGTACAGAACGTGTAGTGTTTCTTTTTTCAGAACACCAGTCAACCTAAAGTGACATTAAGTATTGCACCACTCTCTTTTGTAAGCTCTTCCATTACCCTTGCCCAGATAGATTATGGAAGATACTCAGAGGCATGAAGCAACTCAGGAAGACACTACTTAATAGGGACAATATGGTGTGGTAAAAAACCTGAACTCTGCCCCATATTTCTAGCACCTTGATTATCATGGAAATGATGCAAAAGCCAGGCACGTGCTCAGTAGGAGTTCAGAGGATTGTATTGTTCTACTCCTGTCCCTTCTTTGGTTATCTAAATTTATTTTTCCTATGCCAACCAGTAGTATCAAAGGTAATATCAGCATCCAAAGCCAGGATTCTAACCTCTTTCCTGACACCCATCCAGCAGCTCCCATCACTTTCTCTTATCTAGCTAGCACATGAAGACTTCATGTTTAGACTGTCCACTGAGTAAGTGGCCAGGTGCTATTTTAAGCAAAAATGTTTGCATTCTGCCAATGTAGCAAAATCTCATCTGAGTAACTGCAAGGTGCTACCAGGATCTAAGATAACCCTGAGCCAACCTCACTCACACAGCACCAGACTGAGTTCCTTTGAGTGTTTGACGTCAGGTAATGAATACCTAATCTCATCAAATATGCACCACTGGAATAACAACCAGGTTGTGAACTGTCTCTGAAAGTAGAGACCTGTCACCACTGAGACCAATAATATTCTAAGTCAACTCTCTTCGTGTTAGAAGTGGTTATGTCTTGAAAGTTCCTGGTGCTTAGGAAATAAGAGTTAACCTGTGGTAGAAGAACTTAAAGATGTCAGGATGCTGGGATCTTGTAGTACCTATAGGAGGAAGGAATGTGAAGTTGTCTGGAAAGGGGGAGGATAGATTTCAGAGTGATATTTTAGTAGTGCTCATCAAGATTAGGTTGTACAGTAAAGACAATGGTACTCTGCTAAAGACGTTTATGGACAGAAAAGATGAGCTCAATTTTAACCTGAAAAAAATTCTTTAAAAACAATACAGAGAATGGATTAAAGGAGAGTATGAGAGAACAAACGAAACAAATGGAACTTGGAAGGAGGTCATCATAGTTCAGACGATGAATGATGATAATGCACTAGACCAAACGTGCAACCATGGGTATGGAAAGGACATGTACAGCATAAGTAAGAGACAGAATCACCAAAATTGGCTATCAATTGAATGTTGGTATAGGAGAGAAATCAAGGATCAAGGTGATCACAAATGGCCAAGGCCAACTGGGTGGAAGGTAAAATTATGTCTTAATGGAATACCAAAAAGATGTGCAACTGTAGACATTTAAACATTAAGAAAAAATGTGCATAGGCCACTTAACTTATGGAGCTAGAATTCAGTAAGAGATTGAATTAAATCTAGATATGGAAAAGATGTTCACAGAAAATTCAAAATAGTAAATGAAATTTTAAGAATATAGAGCAAAATGGAGGGACAAAGCAAGTAAGATTGCTCAAACTCGCATGTTCAAACTTGCATGGCAGATTGAACCAAGACACTCTTCATCCTGATGTTACATACAGCTCAGTAAAGAGGAGCATACAGAGGAGAGCAGAAAGGAATAGACAGGAAGGTGGAAGTGAAATGTGAGGAGACACAGAATGAAAAGAAGGGTATTATTTTTTGGAGGGAAAGGTCATAAATAATGTCTATGTCTCTGAGAATTCATTCAGAAAAAGGACAAAAGGGCCTTTTCATTAAGAATATAGTAGCATTTGGTGACGTGAGTGTTGGAACAGTTCTGATGGCATGGTGGCAGTAAAACTATATTGCACTGACTGAAGGATGGGTGTGGAATGGGGGTGCAGAAGCATCCAGGTTGGGAAATACATTGGAAACCAACTGTATTAAAGATGAGGAGCTCAGGGGTGCAGGTTGGAGGGAATGGATGGTTGAAGAAGAGTTTGTGTGTGTGTGTGTGTGTGTGTGTGTGTGTGTGAGTGTGTGTGTTACAAGTGAGGGAGAACACAGCTGGTTCAAAGTCTAGGGGGTTGTGTGTACAAAGGGTGAAATGTTGAAGATGCAAGGGAGTCAATGTCATATCAATGCAATGGGGTCCTTGAGATGGCAGGGGCCTTGCCTTTAAGAAGGAGGAAAAGCTCATCATTTTAACAGGAGGTAAAAAGAAATGGCTGGGGTGTGGATTGTAAAGTTTACTGACAGGTACCTGAGAAATTTCTATCTGCTTCTAAAGCTTCTAATTTCTCTTTAATGTCGCATCTTCTAAGTCTAATGTAGAGACAAGAAAAAGCATCTACTAAGTCTGATGGGATAAGATTGAAAAATTCTAAAATTTGAGAAGAATCAGAAAAATCTGACATAGTTGTTATGAATGAAAAACTGATCACAGAGACATAGAAGTGCCAGAGAGAGTTGGTGCTCTGAGGCATTTCTCAACACTTTCCTCTGAACCATTTGCCTCCCAAGGGCCCATGTGCAGGGCTGGGATGGAAGCCACACTCCCTGAATTACGCAGAGCAGAAATTCTTCTGTGAAGCAGAATGTGCGTGTTCTCATATTTGATCAATTGTACAACAATACTTCCAGCCCTGACTTTGTTCTCCTCTCATTCTTCCACTCTCTGTTCAAAGGAGCTGGTGACTCTCTTTTCTGCCAAATGTGCTAATCATAACAGAAACGCAGTCATATGAGTGAGTGAATTATGCTCTGACAAAGTGTCCCTGGGTCAGCACAAACCATGATCAAGAATCTCCTGGCCTGGCCTTCACCTCATTCCCGTGGCTTTTCTCCAGCATCTACAGTGTAACTCATGATTGCAAGACAGTGACTTTGACAAGCTCAGAAGGCACTGTTTCAGGAGTTTGATAAAAGCTCAACCATTTACTTCACGGCACATGGGATCAGGTTGCAGATCAATACCAGGTAGGGAGTGCTTTGTAATAGCAAGACCAGTGGCACTGTAGGTCATGAACCTGCAGACACTGGCCGTATTTGGTAGGAGGTTGGAAGAAGACTTATGACAAAATGCAGAGTATATTTCTGAATTAGAAAGAAGAAAGTTGCACCAAACTACTTCATGCCTCTCTTCTTCAGTCTGATGTGTATAGTCTCAGGGAGTCTGTTTGAAATGAATGCAATGATGTTCTACATGAAGGATCTCAGGTATTATCATTTTCAATTTTTTTATTTGTTCTAATTAGTTAAACATGACAGTAGAATGAATTTATGCATTTTGATAAATCATACATAAAGGGAGTATAATTTCTCATTTTTCTTTATTTTTTAAATTTTTATAGACTTCATTTTGATTCATTATATATAAATGGGGTACAAATTTTCATTTCTATGGTTGTGCAAAATGTACATTCATACCATTCATGTAATCATACATACACATAGGGTAATAATGTCTGTCTCATTCCACCATTTTTCATACCCCCTCCCCTGCCATTTCTCTCTTTGTAATCTAAAGTTCCTCCATTCTTCTCTCACCCTCGCGCCCCCCAACCTGATTCTATATCATCATCCACTTATCAGGGAAAACATTCAGCCTTTTTGGGGGGGGACTGGTTTATTTCACTTAGCATGATAATCTCCAATTCCTTTCATTTATCTGCAAATGCCATAATATTATTCTTCTTTATGGCTGAGTAGTATTCCATTGTGTATATACACCACAGTTTCTTTATCCATTCATCTGTTGAAGGTACAGCCACTCTGGAAAGCAGTATGGAAATTCCTCAGAAAACCTGGAATGGACCAACCTTTTGACCCAGTTATCCCACTCCTCAGTTTGTACTCAAAGGACTTAAAATTAGCATACTACAGTAACACTGCCACATCAATGTTTATAGCAACTCAGTTTCTCATTTTTCTGATTGTACATATTCTAGGGTCACATTGGTCATGCAGTCATACATGTACAGGAACTAATAATATTTGTTTCACTCTACTATTCTTCCTACCCTCACACCCCTTCCCTTCCCTTCTCTCCTTAATATAAAGTAACTCGACTCTTCATTAGCATTCCTCCCCACTTATTGTGAATTAGCATAAGATTCTCAAAACAACAGGTGAAGAGAAAAGAGTATGGCCAAGGAATGGAGCAAATGTAGGTACACATTCCAGCTCAATTATTTGCAAGCTACGTGGCCCACGTCAGATTTCTTAACACTTCTAATACCATTTTCTATTCTTTAAGAGGAAGTTGGTCTCTGCTTTCCTTGTTGTCTAAGTTACATTTGCCAAGATAATAGCCACTAACTACATGTGGTTAAGAAAATTTAAATCAGTTAATAGTGAGTAATATTAAAAAATCAGTTCCCCAGATGGGCTAGCCACACTTCAAGTGTTCCATAGCCACATGTGGCTCGGGGCTACCATGTGGGATGGGAGAGATAAAAAACATTTCCATCCTCACAGAAAGTTCCATCTGACAGCAGTGTCTTAAAGATCAGAGACAATCTCTTTAAAAATACATATTAAGTACGCACATACAATAGCCAACTTTATATTCATTATATAACTTTTAAGACTACAAAATCTGTACTGTGTCACATATTTAAGGTAATTTTTACCTCTGTGTGACTGGAAATGGGAATACTCCTGTTCTATGAATGAGAAAATGAAGAATTCCAAAGGTAAATAATTGCCCAAGCTTGCAAAACATGTGATTTCTTATCTTTAGCATTACCTTAGATATTAAAAAGGAAACATTTATCAGGTATTTGTTTGAACACAATCTGCCTACAAACCTATCCTGCTGGGTATAGGGCAGTGTACATCTGTATACTCTGAAACTAACAGAAAACTCCACCTGTAGCTTAAGGGGAGGCAAAAAATTCAGAAGGTTTCAAACAGAAAAGAGAAAGGAAAAGTACTTGCATGTAAAAACTGAAATGAAAGGGCTGAAATCAGTGGCCTCTAAGTTCTATAATCTTGGATGCAAGATTCTGAACGGTCCTCATATCACATGTTCTATTCTGTCAGAGATAATTGAAAGGTAGAGTTATTTATGGCAAGAAATGGAGGTTTTGTCTCTTTTTGTCTTTGCCAATCAATATCTGCCTCTTTGAGGAGACCTATGTTCTGAGGGACATGTGGAGAGGAGCAATTTGATCTTGAAAGCAAAGAAATAGGTTAGGAAATTGGTCCAAGTAGTTGCTGGTAGGATCTTATCAATAGGACAAATTGTGCTCTTAAGAACTGCTGTCCTTGCCTGTCCACTTCCTGTGTCTCGGGACTTTATTCATTGTTTCCAAAGGAAAGAAACCAGAGCATGCAAATAACAAACACAATGCTATCTTGTTAAACACATGCCAGATTAAAAAGAAAACAGGAACAACGACAGCAAAGCAAAAATGAAACAAAAACACTTGGATGAATATATGAATAAATTAATGCAACATTTTAATAGCAGTTATGCTGGTCAGGAAGAAATCTGTGTTTTAAGGTAGAAAAGATTAAAAAGCTGATTTCTCACTTGAATCACAGCCAAAGTGAGAAAAACTGAGTAATTATAGCTTTTCTTTATGATTCTGTACCAGATGGTGACTAAGGGATCCAACATCTGGAATTTGTGTTTTCCAAGGTCCATAGGATAGTGAAGATATGTTCAGATACGAAGTCTGAAAACACCTTACAGCACTTCTGTTTACCTTCCTTTAACCAAAATGCAGTCATGTGGTCCACAACCCAGCAGTACAAGGTACTGGCATGTGTGACTTTTTTTGAAGTCCCAGTGGCATGAACATATGACCTTGTCTCTAAAGGGATCTTGTCTTCTGAAGAGATTCCTATAAGCATATGCAAACTATTTACCAATTTGCTTTTAAATAACTACTTATTTTTTTAATTTTCCCAAACTCCTATACTTAAATGCCACCTACTTCACTCTTAACAAATGGAATCTATTCCTACCCCATTGGGAACATCAGCCCCACCAGACTTGCTTCCTACCATCTTCTCCTCCTCCTCCCTTCAGAGGAGCAGACCTCCTCCTCCTCCATGAAAAGTCAATCTTTTTTATGAAAGCCAAATCTCTTATGCAACCTTAGCTCCTTTGCTTCTTATACACCTTACTTTATCAATCATTGCTTCTCATCCTATACTTCTGCATATTTTTATCTCTTGGCTCTATACATTATTTCAAATATCTTTCATCCTTAAAACCCTTCCTTGATTTTACTCTGTTAAGAGCAGTTTAGTCTCTATAGCACTTTTCATTATATAGTCTTGGAATAATAATCTATATTCACTTTCACCTTAATTCTAATTATTAATTTTCATAAGACACCAAAATTTTAATTGCATACGTAAGTTGTGTGTGGACTGTTTATTGTCCATCGCCTCCAGTGGGACATAACTATGTCAGCCCAAGGCTTGGCACATGGTGGCAGCTCAATGCATACTTCATGCCCCAATAAATCAGCCCACGAAACTGATGCAAACTGAGCTCATCAGTGACATTTTCATTATCAACTCCACTGGCTAGATTTCTGTGTTTATATTCTGGGATTGCTCTACTTCATTTCGCACCATCAGGTGAAGCATTTTACTTAAATTTTCTAATTCCTCCATGCCACAGACCCTTCAACTCTTCTTCTTGCTTCTCTATCTAGTTAATTGTCTGGTTTATCTTCCATTATGAGCCCGTCATGTGGACATGTACTCTGGAAATTTTTCCTAGGGCTGTTGATCTCCTCAGTATTCTAAATATTAAACAAGTGATATTTATTTTAAAGTTTTCTTCTGCCATCTATATGCTGATGCCTCCTCAAATACAGGTTGGTTCTAGACTTCTCCTTTTTAATCCAACACTTTTGCAAAAGCGCCTGCTCTATACCATCCTGTTTGTGTCTCAGGCTGAACTTGATAAAATCTGAATTTATTATTCTCCAAGGTTGTTCATCTTCTCTTACTCTGTGCCTAAAAGTCGTTAAATAAATGGTTATCAACCTGAAAACTAAAGATCCATATGCCCTTTTCCTTACCAGTTCATCCTGCTCTGCCCCTTGTCCTTCCATGTTTCTTGGATCCTTCCTCCCTTCTGCATCCTTACCAGTTTCTCACTCACATTCTCCACCTTGGACTAGGGAAAACCTCCTGTCAGTCTCCTTGCCTCCAGATCTCATCCAGTTGAATGCATTCTCCACACCACAGCCAAACTGACCTTTTCAGAGACAACAGTCTAACCTTTTCACACTCTGACTTATAGCACTTCAAAGACTCCCCATATCCATAGGTCCAAACACTGCAAGATGACTCAACCCTTCTGTAAATTGAACCCTTCTGGACTAAACACCTTACCTTTTCTATCTCTGACTTCACCATTAGCAGTACTGATTCTTTGCACAAAACTGTTCTTTCTTGTGTTGATGGTTAAAGAAAGTGAAGCAAACTCTAGCTAATTCTTCCACATTCTTGAAGTCTGATCTCAGATCCCGCATCTTCCAGAATATCTCCATGTCCCTACTCAGCCTGAGTTAGATGCCACTCCTCAAACTCACAGAATGCCCTATTAAAATCTGTGACACTGAATTACACAAAGCATAATCACCTGAAAAATCATATTGGACATGCTGCAGGAGTGAGAAATAACTTTTTGCAGTGATAAGTCATTGATATTTGGGGTTAATTGTGTTACTCCTGCATCCCTTTGCAAATCCAGAATAAACTGTAGTTAGCATGTTACAAGTGAACAATGGGCTTTAGAAAAGTCATCTTTCTACTTTGCTCACACTGACAAAATACAGTTCTTTTGTCCTCTGCAGTTCTGATAGTCACTGTGCTATTTTACTAGGAACTGTTCAAAGTCAGCCAATTTGACTCTAGAAGGAAATGGAGAAAATTATGGGGAACTGCTTTCCCTAAGTATAGCAAACATTTGTAGAATAAATGAGTTTGCAGTTTATAATCTGTTTTCCACTCTAGCAAAGCTGGTGCTGTTCCATCTAAGCTGAGAAACTACTGGAGCTTGAATTATCTGTGCAGACCTTGCCTGCTTTTTATGCAGACTAGTCCACAGAGGACAGGGTTTACACATTGAAATGCAATGAGGTCAAATTGGAGACCCATCAAACACCACTGCACTTTGGGGACTGGAGCATTGTGCCCTGTGCATGTTCCGAGCCTCAGTGCATAGGGGAAAGAACATCAAGAGAATGGCCCTGGCAGTACATACCCTGGGCTTGCAGGATAGGTATAGAATGACTGGGCTCTGTGTCTCACAGAGCTGAGGGAGGGAGACCAGCAGGATGCTGCAGCTCAGTTTCTGGAATGCTACTTCCAGATGAAAAGTTTGCCAACTATCTCCTGAGGACAAGGGATAAATATAACCCATCACATCAGATGTTTAGTCCTTCAACAGATGAGAGGGATCTGTAACTGGCTCCATTCCACTTTGAACACTTTTGATTTTTGCCATAGTTTTTCTCTTGATTAAGGAATATTCATTGCTTTGGGGTTTCTAGAATTTAAACTCCTATATGTTTAGTGACTTCCCCAGCATATGGTGTTGGTGAAAGGCAGAGTCTGTCTATACCTTAAAAGCCAAAATTCCAGGTACACTCTTTTCTTACCTTCCTTTCATCTCCGGACTTGGCTCATGTCCTACTCTCAGCTCATCAAATACACTTAATAAGAACTCTGAATTGTGAAGAAAGACATAAAGGGACAGGGTCTCCATAAATGCAATCTGGGATCTGTGGTAGAAGGGACTGCAACATCCATATACTAAGGTAGCAGGTCCCACATTGCCCATAGAAGGACTGTAGGCTGGATGTCCAGCATTTGTGGGTAATAGTAGCAATGTCTGCCAAGCTCATGCTGGGAATGATTTGGCTAGGGTCCTGATGTCCTGGACTTCCATGTTGTGGGTCTTTTTCTATCTCTCCTGTTCTCCAACCTTCCTGAGAGTTCTATTATTCCTCAACAACCTCTAAATCATTCATTTCCTTCTTATATCAGTCAAAGAAAGTTTCTGTGTTGCTATTAAAATTCTTGGCTGATAAAGTTCCCTATGCTCTTAGCAAGATAAGGAATATTACTAAAACAATTATTATAAAAACTGTTGTTAATGGAATCTGTTCACAAAATAGACAAAGAGAAATGGTCTCAGTATTCAAAATCAATGTACCTTGTAACATGCTAAGATTGTACTTTCTTTTGGTTTAATTTGTCATCTTAGATCACTGCTTCTCAACCAAGGACAATGTTCTCCCCTAGAGACACTTCACTAAGGCTGGAAGCATGTTTGATTGTCACAGTTAAGGGCATGGAAGCCACTGTCAGTTGTGGTTGGAGGAAGCTAGGGATGCTGCACAGCATCCTGAGTGCATAGACAGGCCACGGCTGCAAAGACTTATCTGCCCAAAATGTCAGCAATGCCACGGTTGAGACACCCTGATGGAAATATGTGAGGCTGAATGGATCTGAGGACCAACTGATCCCACATATCTTTAGAGGCTCTCAACTTGAAAGGAGAAGATACTCAAACCATTTTCCATGCCCTTCTCCCACCAACAAATAGTTATTGTCTGCTGTATACCAGGTGTCATACGAAGATGGAGAGGTTTTTAAAAGTGTGTAAACTTTCAGTTTTCACACAGTGAAGAAACTCAACAAATAAGCAAAATAACTAATACATCCATATGTATAAACTGTCACAAAGATATTGAAGGGTAAAATCTCAGCTAAGCAATGGAAATCAGCAAGAGGAAATCAACTTGCACCCAGAGACTTCTCTGAGAAAATGGCATTTAAACCAAAATTGGAAGAAAAACATTGTAAGCAAAATAAATAAATAAATAAATTTAAAAAATAATAATAGTGTGATTGAAGTTTTCACCAAGAGAAGATCTTGATGACTAAAGAACCTAAAGGAAGCCAGTATTATTTTTGAATGGGGCTAAAGGAAGAGTAACAGCAGGCAAGTTGGGAGATGGGTCTCTGGAGGCTGTAAGCTGCTGTCTTGACGTTCTTTTTTCTACCCAGCAGGATTCCTGGGCTATCATTACATGGAGTGGCTTTCTATGCATCCAGACTGATTTAAAAAGTCATAGGTTATTTCACTGTGATTAGATGTCCCCACTGACAGTTTTATGTGTCTGATTATTGAAAAATGGCCAATCAATTAATTGCTTAATAGTAGATATAATTCAACTAATGAATAAAAGTTTTCTAAAAATGTATGCCCTGGCAAGGAGAAGTTTGAAGTCCTCAAAACAAATCCAACCACTACATTTTTAGCAAAATGAAATGGTCACACTGGTACATATGACTTATCCGAGGTCACCCAGCTTAGAGAACCAAGTGTAGGACCAGGATCCCTGTGGGCCTACCTTGATGCTCTTTCCAACAGACCACCAGCTTAGATGTAATATAATTGCATTTCATAAGAATGTAAGATAATTAAAGGAAACATCTTTTATATCTGTCTTTGACCAAAACCTTTTGCATTCTTCACGCACTTGAATGTGACACCTTCACCAGCAGAGATCAATTCAAGAATCACCCTTTTCCTATTCATCATGAATAGTTATTGCCATCAGATCAGGGACCGAGCTTCACCTTTCCTATAGATTTGATTCAAATGACTTCCTACAGGGTTTTGGTAAATTAACTATGCAATGGGTAATCATTTATTTCCTTTCTATTACCCACGCTGGAGTCCTATGCTAATGCTCAAACTGATTTCTATTTACCTTACCCCCCCCAAAAAAACTGTCCCACCCTGAAGCCTCTGACTTGAATCTGTAACTACTATGAATTAGTAATGTGAGCTTTTTTTTCTATTCTTGTTGAATGCACAATAAGACCAGGGGCCCCAAAACTAATAGCTGAAACCCCCATCCACACCCATCTGCTACTGGACAAGCAGACCTTAACCTGGGCATCTCGAGAGCTGCCCTCACTGAATTCTAGAACAGACTGTTTATAGGAAAAGAAAGTCCTCTGGTTGAGCTGAGATCAAGTCCTAAGTTTCTCATTTACAACAGATGAGCCCTTAAAACATGTCCTCAGCACTTTAAACTTCTGTGTCCCCACATATATTGGAAATATGATAAAATTAAAAACAATGCTAATATTTATTGAGGCTTTATTATATGTCTAATGCTTCTCTGTGATTTCTGTGAAATTAATAGAAATAAATACAAAATATTAACATCTTGATTGTAAAGGACAGAAAAATAAGTTTTTAGGAGACTTGCTTAAGTTCACAAACCAGAAAATAATAAACTGATTATATTCCAAAGCTTTGTTTTGTAACCTGCATAAATTCCATAAAGGTGTAGTCCAGCTATCCATTCATTGTTTTCCTGAAAAATGAGTAAATTTTGAATTTATTCCATAGAGAACAAATTCATCAATTTATTCCCATAAGAACTCCAGACGGCTTTCCATCTCCTTTTCTTCTCCCTCCCACCATTTTCTACCCTGCAGGTAGGGTGCTATTTCCCAGATCAGAAATAATCATGCCATTCCCCTGCATACACCATTCAATGGTTTCTTACTGCTCCTAGGTAAAGGTTGAAACATATTCTGTGCAAATAATAGAAGTTAATATAAAATATTAATATCTCAATTGTAAAGGTAAAGATTCTGCAGCTATTTGTAGATTGTTTGCTTCTCCAGCCTGAATTCTTACTACCCTGTGCCCCCTCCCCACCTCCCACATATTCCTCACTGCCTGCCCTTCACAGGCTCAGACACATAACCACATTCTACGAACATTAAGACAATGTACAGAGATATGCTCCTTTCATTACTGTCTCAACTTGCTACAGCATAGAGAAGCAGTTACTCTTCAAGAGCATGCTCACTCCTGCTCCCCTTGTAACTGAGAGCATTACACAGCTCCCTCCCTCCTTCTAACACATCACTCCACATTGTTCACATATAATCCTTTCCTTTTAATTCTGTGTTGCTCAAGATTCCGGCTTGTAGAACCACAACCCAAACAATGATATAATAATCCTAAAGATATTTTATAGGGGTTTCTGCCTATACCTGACCCCCTTCTTTTCTGAAAGGCATGTTCTCCTGGAGTGAGTTTCCTGTACATGTCCTCCCAATCCAAACCTCACCTACCCTCACCAGCCCTGCGTCATTGCAGATCAATCCAAAATGAGCATGTACCCAGAAAGCCAAGCACTAGTTCTTCCCCAGGAAGTTGGAATGAGAACCAAATAGAAACAGTGTGTCTTTCTTTTTGGCTGAATCTAATCGCAAAATATCTGGTGTCATGGGGTTAGCTATGCCTTCTGTCATGTGTATCAGCATCAGAAAAAGACAAAGAAAGAAAAGGAATTAGATACATGGGGGGAAATACAAACTTTAAAATAGTAACAGTAAAAAAAGGCAAAAGGGATTGCCATCTCCTTCCAGTTTCTCCTGTCTTTTTGGTGCCTAGAAGCATTTTTGCACCTGAGTTCCATAAGAAATTGATGTTTCCCCTTTTATCTGCTTAAGTTTGTTCAAAATTATTTGTTATATTAAAATAAGAGTTCATATTTCCTGTCTGCTTACCATGTGACAATGTGCAATATATACATGTGTGCATGCATGTATACAAATACATAGAGAATCTCATTAACTATCATAACTCTAAAAGTTTGTGTTAGAATTCCCATTTTATGTATAAAAACATGAGAATCATAAGTTATATTACTTGTCCAAGACTGCAGTATAAAATGAATATGTTTTTGACTTCTAAATGCATATTTTCCCCATATTTCTGTGTTTCTCATTTCTACTCATTTGGATCCAATATCAATCAATTATTCATTCATTCATTCTTCCATTCACTCTTTCACTTACAAAACACCTATTAGTTTTCTTCTCTTTAGTAGATACTCTGCAGGGATTTTTCTCAAAAAATGTTTTTGACAATTTGTTGGGAGAAAATTCTCTATGCATCTCTTACGTTTCTGGATTGGTTTTTCAAGGATGTTTGCATTGCAAACAGCCTTGGAAGGTAGTGTCTACCTCCAAAGTCAAGGAAAGATTTGTTTCCTGGCCAACATAATCAACATAACATCCTCCCTGTATGACTGGCATGTTTGTTAGCAGTCTCCTGGGAAAGATTGGGATTTGCTAATCTCAGGGTGCCCCAGGTGTGATGCAGGCCTTTGAGTATGTGGCATCTTCCTGGCTACTCCCCATCACTCCATGGAACTTGGGAATGAGGAACACCAAACTGAATATAGTGTCCATGTTGCTTGCTATACTCTGAGTAGTAACGTCCTCTACCTTTAACCCAGTAGCCTCATGTCTTCTGCTAACACCAATGTATAGCAGGTTAACATGGTAGCTTGCGAAAGGAAAAATCTCAGAATCTTCACAGTTCTTGACAAATAGGACCAGCATAATAAATATATGTTGGTAATCATGGACAACATAGTTTGATTCACCAAGATTTACAAAAACTTACTAAGTGCTGGAGCCAGTATTCGAACCTCGATCAATCTGACTCCCAATCTATCAAAGTATAAAGGTGTTAAAAGAAAGGAATAGAATTAACCAAACAGAGAAGACAGACTCAAGCAGCCAGCCAAGTACTACATACAGTAGGTGCATGATGAGAGCTTTTTAAACACTCCCATTGTGAAGTAGCTCAGAACTGGAAAGGAATTAGTGAGTCATGTAGAGTAGACAGATGATCTTAGAGGCTAAGAGACTTTGGAGTCAAAGAGCCCTAGGTTCAAATCTGACACTCTGCATGACACTGAACAATTTATTCAATGTGTCTGAGCAGTGATTTCCTTATCTCTAAGGCAAGAATAATAGATCCTATCTCACAGGAGTGTCCTAATAGTTAAACAAGGTGATGTATGGAGCACTCAACACAAAGCTGCACACATAGAAACTACTCATTAAAAGATAGCTATTAACATTACTAATAAGTCCTCAATAAAGATTGAATGAGTGATGATTGATTTCTCCACATCAATTTGCCAGCACCTATCAGACCATTCACTATGAGTATGCCCCCGGAGGTGAGTTAGGTAACCAGGTTTATAAATGTGAATCACTGCCTGAAACATTGCAGTTTTAAGAACTAAAGGGGCCTCTGATTTTAAGTGTGGTGGATACTAATGGCTCCTTTCTTGTAACAAAAATATCTCCAGGCTGCAATTTTGAGATAGCGTTGAGGCTGAACACTCACTTTGTGCTTTTGTACAGATGGTATGAGAAATTACAAGGCTGGGTTTTCTTCCTGGTTACCCATTTGTCTCCTTCCCATCTTGCGAGTGGAACAAGCACTGCTGTTGCCAAGCAACGGTGCAGTGGAAGAGTGATGGTGCATGTGTAATGTGCAGCTTTGGGAGTGAGGGGCTTAGTTCTAGAGTTGGCCCAGGGGCACTGAAAAGGAACACTGAGGAGTGCACTCTTCCTCAACAGCTGGACCGACCTGCCATTAATGCAAATCCTGCAGTAATTAAAAGGGCTGCTTCCACGGAGCAATCCGATCACCAGCTTCCTGTGAACTGTGGAAAATCCTAAGGACTACTGCGCATGGAAGCTCTCGAGAGCCTCCACTTGCCCTCCGAGTACCCTGGCCTGAACACACAGCATTCCATGAATGCAGAAATGCCTCCAGACAAATAATCAGAACTACTCAGGATAGAGTCTGAAAAGACTCTCCCAAACACACGTCCATTCTATGAAAAAATAGAAGAATGTTTCTATTATTCACATAAGATCATCTTGGAAAAGGGATTAGGAAATGTAAGAAGAATATGAGAGTGGCAGTTTTCTGTTTAATATTAGGAAATCAATCAAGTGAAGGTTCGGATGTCTCTGCTACTTTAGGAACTGAGAACTACCTGATTGATTGCAGTCAGATTTCACTAACTTGGAATAATATCGTCACACCTTCTTCGAGTGGTAAGAGCTTTTGTATAGAAGTTAAAAGCATGGACTCAAGAACTCAGGACTAAAGGCTCAGGACTGCCTGAGTTTGGATCCCAGATCTCCAACTCATTGGCTTGAGTAAAATTTCAAAGGTCAAATAACCTTTGTTCTCCTTTATTATGCATGGAATAATTATTATACCCATTGCACAGAATTATTGCAAAAACTAAGAACATAAACAATTCTAACAAAATCAGGCATACAGTAAGTTTCAAATTCATATTAACTATCATTAAAAATTGCTTCACACATTTTCAGTAAGAAAATGCCCTCATTCTATATCTCCTATTTTTGTTGTCCAACCCTTACCTGATTCATGATAAATGTTGGCAGAATATGCAAATAATAGGGACTCTAAAATTTCAATTACCTTATTTGGTTCAATACATTTTTAAATTGGACTAAAGAAAATGCAATTCCAAATCAGAAAATACTGCAAGTTTACAGAGTAGGTTCACATGTCTTTTCCCTTGCCTAAGCTCTCAAAAATATTTTTAAGAAATGTTAAACTCAAAATTAGAAGCTATATTGATGAACCCTCTGTCTGTAATTCAGTTTGGATCTTTGGAATATAATGCCCCCCTTGAATTTCATTGAGCTTTAATGGATGAATCCTTTAGCCTCAATGGGAAATAAGAAACGTGGCCCTTAGAAGAGCCCAGTACCCATGTGAGTTCTACTCTGCACCATTACTTGGGTCAACAGCTTTAACTCTTGCATTGCTTTCTCCATCTTTAAAATAGAGACCACTCAACTCTTCATACGTCATCAAATGACATCATGCAGTTTGAAGTGATATTACTTGACAGGTTCTCAAATATTTCTTAGTCACAGAAAATGACTTATTTAGAAACTTGCCCTTTAAAAGAAGAAAGGTGTAGGTTAGTGGCACAAATGCCTTTTCCTCTTTCTTCTGGAATCTCTGAGATTATTTTTCATTTATCAGATAAGAAATACAGTTCTTTCAACAAGGAGCAAAGCCAAACAGCCATTGTCACTGCCACCAAGAAAGTAGACATAGGATACTACATGAAACAGAAACACAGAGACAGGTACAACCAATTATTATTTGAGACTTTAACACTTTTGTTGAAAGTAAAAGGTGGGGACACCCCAACCTATGTGTAATTGTATAAATTAAGTCCATATGACTCAAGGGTTTGTCATTGGTAGCCAAGTAGTGTGGCAGGTTCTGTAATAGGGTGCACAGCTGTGAAGTTGCTGGGACCATGCCCTCTGAATGTAGTCAATGATAAAGCACAGCCACTCCTACACCCATTGCTCTATCTCTTTGCCCTGTAAGTCTGCAGTGCCTTCTTGCTCTAACACCAGTCCTAGTTAGGAATAAGAGATTAAAAAGAATCAAGAACTAGTGTCTTCCATATAATATCATCAACTCTCTATAATCTTCTGTTCCACACCAGTAAATTCAACAAACAGTGCATTGAAAATATTTGAAAAAAACAATTGGGTCTGTACTGACCATGTATGTACTGTTTTTTCTTACAATTATTCCACAAGCAATCAGTTTAACTGTTTCACATACACTTCTATAGGTCAGACATTTCCCATTGCATGGCTGAATTATCTGCTTAAGATATTACAAGGATGAAATCAAGGCATTTATCAGGTCAAGTTCTCACCTGAAGGCTCATGAGAAAAATCCACTTCTTGTGGTTGGCAGATTCAGTTCCTTCCAGTTAGTCTGGGTCCAGTGTTCTTTCTGGCTTTCAGTCAGGGTTCATCTCAGTCTCCAGAAGCTGCTCTCAAGTCTTTACCATGTGGCCCTTTCCATCTCAAGGAAGAAGCACACTCCTGTTAAACCTTTCCATGCTTTAGTCTTTCTGATTTCTATCCTATGGCCCACTAGAGAAAGATCTCTGATTTTAGAGACTCCTGCGATTATATCAGATAATCTCCATTTGGTAAGGCCAACTGTGCCATATAATAGAACCTAACATCAGGAGTAAAATCCATTATAATAACTTTCCCGGGGATCAGATAGGGCATGTTGCACCATGATCAGGAAAGCTTAGAGGATATCTTAGTATATTGCCTAAATACCAAGTGAAAGTGACAAGATTATGTAGGAAGATCTTTAGAGGGAGAAGAGAGAAACTACTGAAAATCTAAAGTTAATCTAGCAATACCTAGAGTCATCTGAAGGCAAATTTGCTCCTTTCTTTCTTCTTCTGAAGACTAAGTATTTCAAGATAAGTGTAAAAGGAACTCTCAGGAGTGCAGAAAATATTCTAGAAGTTGACTTGGGTGTTGGATGCATGAATTTTTCAATACTTGCTGAATTGCATGTTCAATATGTGAGCAATTTACTGTACAAAGATTATAATTCACTAGAGAAAAGATGATATTAGACCCAAGCATATATTGGAAGATGTGTAGTAAGTGCAAAAGTACCTCTGACTCCTAGAAGATAGAGAGATGGTTCCCAAGCCAGAACCTAGAGGAAGCAACCAAAGAAGGTAATTCTCCTCTCCTTTTGGGATTTCAATGGCGGTATATGCTTCCAACATCCATTTTTAGAAGTGCAGAATTTTCACTTTAATTGAATACAAACCATGTATTTTTAAATCCTGTTTTACTTATTTACAGTCTCTTGACATATCTCTTCTATAAAAGTGCCTCTCTCGTATTTCAAATAAACTCCTGGGAGAGTTTAGGAGCAATGGGAAGGACGAGAGGGGACCCTCAAAGCTTTGTTCACTACTCCATTCACCAAGCATCTGGCTTAGAGCATCAAATCCACAATGACAGGGATGTGAACAGAATCCAGGAACATTCCAGTAAGAAATCACTCTTACAAAATTGAATGAATGCCACACTGTTGTTTAATAGTGCTACCGAAAACATTCTGTGCATAGAAACATCTCAGAAGTGGAAATGGATTTATGATGAGATGTTAGCACCAAATGATCATCTCTATATTTTTTTCCATGAGAGGTTTGAAATAGTCCAAAACAAATAGCTCTTTTTTTCACCAGATATTTTATTTGTTCTTTTTATAAGTACATGACACTAGAGTGTATTTTGACATATTATACATACATGGAGTATAAGTTATTTTAATTAGGACCCCTTTATTGTGATTGAACATGGTGTGGAGTTCCACTGGTCATGTATTTATATAAGAGCATAGGAAAGTTATGTCCCATCGATTAGCCCTTTAAGAAGGTAAAAGTCCCTGAGTCTTCCTAATCAGTTAGGGTGACATCTAGATCTCAGGGATTTGAAAAAGAAGACCCCCATCTCCCAAGTAGAATCTTGAATTCAGTAAAGGTTTAGTGGAAGTAAAGAAAACATAAGGACAATAACTCTTAATGAGATAAATTTTGAAATCATTGCTTATTTTAAAAGAGCCAACACTGAGTCTAGTTTGAACATAATGAAATACCCCTAGTTGACAGAGCACATGTCTGCTGTGAGTGATGTGGCCAAGATGAGAGGTTCTGGAGAGGCC
Source organism: Glaucomys volans (assembly GCA_020662805.1). Classification (NCBI taxonomy): domain Eukaryota; kingdom Metazoa; phylum Chordata; class Mammalia; order Rodentia; family Sciuridae; genus Glaucomys; species Glaucomys volans. The sequence continues at coordinate 178,052 of JAJEJO010004757.1, forward strand.
AAGCTGGGAACAGCTGCTGAGGAAAAGGACAGGGCTTCAGCTGAGAGGCAGGTGGACAAGCGATTCTAGACATTTCAGTCTGAAAGGGAAATGACTCCTGGATCTGCCTTTCTCAAGGCCCCTCTGCTCCCTTTTGTCCAAAAGGGTGTGGATGTCACTGGCAAAAGGGCTTTGAGCATGATGGCTAGAACTCAAACTCAATCTTCGTGTCTACCCTATGGAGTTCCCAGGAGTCACATCTTCCCCTGGAGGAAACCTCCTTCAACTCCCTCTTACCTTCTCCCTCCTCATCACTTCAGATTCTCCCATAGTGGGGTCCCTGGTCACTGTGTTAATATTTTCTCCATTTGCTCAGTTTTACTACAGAACCACAGAAATAGGACACACATGGTTAATGCCAGGATGTGACATAAATTTCAAGTATCTTTTATGTTCCCCCAGGTCCACCATCCACATTGTCACAAATGACAGAATTTCATGTTTGTATGGCTGGGTTGTATTCTGGTTTTACGTTATGTGGAATAGGCCAGGCACAGAAAGACAAATACTCATATGATGAACCTAAAAAGTCAATCTCATAGAAGTGCAGAGTAGAATAAAGATTTCCAGAGGCTGGGGAGGGTTGGAGGGAAGTTGGTCCATGAGTACGAAGGCACAGAACTTAGCAGGAGGGAGTTCTACTGCTCCATTGCACAGTAGGGTGACCCCAGCAAATAACAATGCATTGCATATTTCAAAATAGCCAGAAAAGAGGATGCTGAATATTGTACCCCAAAGAAAACATAAGTATTTGAGTTGATAAATCTGTCATCTACCTTGATTTGATTATTACACCAAGTATAGATGTATTGAAACTTCACGTGGTACCTTGTACATTTGTATGATTATTATGTCAATTAAAAATAAATGTCTAATTAGTATTCTTACAGATTACATGGTTTATTGGCAATATTTTGGCTATGCTGTCCTACATTATTAAACTTTTTTTAGAAAGAAAATACATTTGACCATGCAAAATATATTGTCATGTCAATGTAAAAACAAAGTAATTAAAACAAACGGGCAGAACGCCCCACAAGGGGATTGTCTTAAGTCTAAGAGGGACTCCATACCCTTCATATGGTATTTATCTTCAAAATAGTTTTCAGTCTAAAACTGTTAGAATGCCTGATTTTGTCTTTCTTCTGCTTCTTTTTCCCTATTTTTCCCCAGCATCTTGTCCCTTAAGAACTTACGAGGAATGGTGAAAAGACAAGTAGTGATTTATAGGACATAAATCTTTGCCCAAATGCAAACACTACCATGCTAAAGAAATGCAGTACGTAAAATTGAGATGATTAAATGGGCTATTGGATGAAGAATTTAATTTAACTCTCTTAGTCATCTTAGTTCAGAAATGAGGAATGCACCACTGTGCAGCTGAAAGTATGTGTCACCTGTATCTTGACAATGCTATATGGTAATTCTGTCCCCAGTAGTACCTGTGTGTGTTACACCAGATCAATTATTTAGCTTCTCTGAGCTTCAGTGTCCTCATCTTTAAATAAGGAATAGGAGTACTTACTTCACAAGGACTAGTGAAGATTAAATATGTATGAAGAATTTTGCAGTATCTGTGTTCTTTATCTTAAGGAACAGGTAATTGCTTCCATATAAGTTGTGGGCATAATGCACAGTTGTATTAGTTTAAGTCTCCCTACACAGGTAACTTTCAAGGAGAACTGCTTCAGTTCCTCCAGGGACTCTCTGAGATGCTGCATGAAACACATCTCAGAACTGCCTCACCCGAGAGAGCAAAGGCTAGAACATTTATCATCTGACTCCCATTCTCCATTAGTTGACAGTGGCTCCTGAGGTGTCCCTGGGGCAATGCAATCCTGAATTGTGCTGACTTGCCCACAGAAGAAAACCACTGGGGAGGGAGAAAAAAATAGGTGCTGCAAGTGGGAAGCTAAGGGCATGCTGGAAACCTGATGTGTAGAGTTAGGTGGCCAAGGACATGAGCAGACAGGTTATCAATAGCATCTACCACAGTGCAAAGGGTTCATGGGATAATTATTCTAAATGGAATTTCAAAACACCTGGGGAAAAATCCCAGCTCTGCATTTAACTAAGTAGAAGTTATTCATTCACTCAACAGATTTTAGTTGAGCACCTAAGACATTCCAGATAATGTTCTAGGCAGTGAGGATAACCAGTGAGCAGGACAACATCTGCTTAGTTATGGTGCTGCAGAGTATGTTATCTGTTCAAGGCCTTATTAAATGTGCAAAAAAACAAAAGGAGGTGATTCTCTACTAGTTTAGGGGTCACATATATTGTAATTTTAGTGTCCAGAAAATATATAAATAAGTAGAGCTGATTTGGTCAGAGAAATGATACAGAACTATTTTATGGTCTAGCTTACATGATGAGTCAGGATCCAAAGTCCATTCACGCTTTACTTGTAATTTATAGACGCCCGCCCACCTTCGTCTCTACCATTTTGTTTTATAAGTTATGTCTTAACTGAGCAAACACAATTGTTTCAATTGTAAGTTCTGCACAACCTGGTCTTGACAATTGTATCTCCACGGTTCCTGTAGTTTTTATAAGAGTGTTTAGATCTGCAGTCTCGATAAGATTCAAGTTCTTCTGTCTGCCAATTTTGCTTCAAAGGGAGTAGTGTGTACTTTTCTCACTTGGTGTGCATTGTTAGTTTGTCTCTTTGGGATTTTAGTAGCCGCTGGTGACCACTGTCTAGATCCATAAATTCATTTTCAGTTAAAAACTTTTTGATGTTCTATTATTCCTAATTTCTATATTAGCCGAAATATCAGAGGAAACTTACTCTCAATAACTATTTAATTAACTAAAATATAGACTGTTAATAAGGGCAAAGTAAATGCCTTATTCTTTCTGCTTATTTACCAACTTTCAAAATATTGACTCCCTAGTATCCTCCAAGTTATATGATAATAGAAAAACATACAAATAAGTAAACAAAGTGTTTTGTCTTGTTGTTTTTATATCTACTAAGAACTAATGCATTTAATGAATTCAATGAATATGAATTCACCTTGATTATGATTAATGATGCTCAGATTGTCTTATCTTTGGCCCAAGAAGCTTTTTTGTCACATGAATTCTTTAATACTCTCCTGGACATTTTGATATACCTTGATTTCTGGAATGACAAGATAGTCCAACAACCTGTGGCCTACTTGCAATTAGCAAATCATACCTAGTTCATTTTCTGTTGAAATATGGTACTTAGAGCCCATAATCTGGGTGCTAGGGAAGCTCCTTACTCATTACATCTAGAGGTTTTCAGTGCATAGACCCAGGATACAAGTTTTTTGTTTATAATGGCATGAATTCAGCCTGATACTGCCACAACAGCACAAGATTATAGAAGTTTTGCAAAATCTCATTGCTTTTCTATTTCTATCCCCTTTCTAATATACTGAACCTCTCCATTATAGATGATAAGCAAATATTTGTTTGCAATATCACAGGAAACAATCACAGAATTACAAAATCAAAAATATTACTGACAACATTAAAAAATACTTCAGTTAAAGTTGTCCTCAGGGTACAGTTTTCTACAAATTACATTAAATCATTAGCACA
>JAJEJO010004757.1:181763-293012 GCA_020662805.1 Glaucomys volans
AAGTCTATCTTCCAATAAGATCCAATCCACCTTGTTTTTTCCTCCCTTCCATTGATAAACAATTTTCTAAATATATAGTCTATCTTGCCAATCATATATTGTTTTAAATACATTTTAGTCCATTGGCTTCCAAATAGTCTTTGCTTAAATTAAAGTTAGCATCTTATGTACTTTTTTCTTTAATAATTTACCCTGGAGATCATGGCAGAATATAGGAATAGTCCCTAATCTTTTTTATATAATACTAGATTAGTCCCTAATCTAATTATATAATACTCCACTGTGTATTTGAATTGTGTTCCCTCTCGATATATCAAATATATTAATGCTTTGTTCCTGTGGTATACGTCATGAAAAGTATTTGCAAGTTTGATTTTTGTCTTTTACTTTGCTCGTAGTGATTTCCCCACTCCCATAATGTGGCATTTCAAGTTAATTGTGTCCATGATTTCTCTTACCATTTTAGTTTGTGCCAAGCTTTTTTGCCTTTACCAATAATGCTACTATGTATATCCTTGATCAAATGTAAATATGTACATTCCTAAAAGTGGGATTAGCATATGTATTTATGATATGTCAAAAAACATTCTACTGTCATGTATAACTAAAAAGAACAAATTTTAAAAAGTGGGATTAGTATGTCAAAAATCTCATTGCATGCATTTTCCAATTTTCTTTTGTAGGGGTTATAACATTGTATTTCCAGGAGCAGTGTATGAAAATTCCTGTTTTGTAATGCTCCAACCAACAGAATATGTTATCAAACTTCAGGATGCTTTGTAAACTGATGGGTGAAAAATAGTATTTTAGTATAATGATTTGTATTTTAAAAAATTCAAAGCAAGTCTGAGTCTCTATTGATATCCTTACCTGCCAATTGCATTATTTTTGTGGAAAATTTCTTTATCTTTTTAGCTCAAATTAATAAAATTTTTAGAATTTACCTTTTTGTTTCTAGTAGCTTTTCCTATACTAAGGATATTAACTCCTTTTTCTGTAGTATAAGTTATAAAAATTTGTGAAAAACATTGATCATTTGCTTCTATTTCCTTTTAGTGATTTTTACCATGCAAAATTGTTTTTAAGGTAAATGTGTCCGTATTTCTCTTATTATTTTAAATTTGTATTTATAGGCAGAAAAGTTATCTTTATTACAAAGTTATAAAGAAATTCATTCATGTTTCAATATGGTACCTGAAAGGGTTTGCTTTTCTTCTTTTGGCTTATAAATCTCTGATTCTTTGGAATTTAATCTAAAATAAAGTGCAAAAATAATCTAACTTTGTATTTTCCATATAGCATATTATAAGATCCTATATTAATAACCCCCTTTCTTTACAGTTGAAAAAGCTGCTTTATTATATACTAAATTGTCATAAGCAGTTATTTATAGTCTAAATTTTAGACTATTTTTCATTAGTCTGTTTATAATTCTATTCAAAAACAAAAATTCAATAGTTTTAGTTATAGAAACATCAAAATATGTTTAATACCTAGCAAGGCTAGTCTTAGACATTTAGCGATTTTTTTTTCCTGGGATTTCATGGTAATTTCTGATGATTATTTTAATGAAATATATAAACTGACACATTTGCTCAAAAGTTTTTTTTGGTTTTTTATTATTTTGTCTTTCAGGTATGAAATGTTGTATCTCTTCTACACAGCTTTGTGACATCTTTTCTGGAGTGCACACTCAAATATTTTATCTTTATTTATGTTGCTACAAAGTGGCATTTTCTTTTTCTTAATATTTTCCACTAGATTTTTGTTTGTATTGGGCTATTGGTTTTAGTATGTTATGACATTAATTTATTAATTTGTTTTGATTGAGTATGATTTTATATTATTTGGAATGCTTATATGTAATATAATCTGATTATCTGTGAGTAAAGGTATTTTTTCCTCTTTCCCTGCAAATTTTGTGCACTGAGTTTTCCTGTCTGACTATATTGGCGCATATCCCTATCGCAATCCTCAATGGTGCTGGAGGTAAGCTGTTCCCAATGTTAGGAGGCCAGCCTCTAATGTTTCTGTATGAAGGAAGATGTCGGCTGCGATGGAATCAGTTATTTCCTAAAGTCCTTCTCTCCATCCCTGCAGCAGAACTGTTTATCCACACCCCTTATTTTTTGATCCAGAAATGCCTTACAACATAGAGAATATGAGGTTGGATTTTATTAAATGATCTTTCCACTTCTAGAATAATAATAGCAATACTTTTTCTGTGTCCACTTACACCCTTGCCCTGGAAACACTGGTTTTCAAGACAATGACTCACTGTAATATGAGATAATAGAAGCAGATAAGCCCAAATGGTCCCTGATTCTCCAACTACTGTGGTTCATTCCGAGGGGATTTTGAGAAATGTGTTGCTTCAGCTTTGATACCAGAACACACCGCAGCCTATGATGACGAAGGCGATATTGCAAAGGCAGGGAGTGATTTTCTGCAGGAAAACTAGATCAGTTTAAAAACTTAATTTTGTAATATCTACACATTTCCAAAGCGCAGTTTGCACTGCACGGCTCAGTTCAGTCCCTTGGCACAGGAAAAAAAACCTCAAGCAGCGCACGGTCCTGCTTTTCATCTTCGAGACCTCTGCTCGGGCTGAGTGTCCCAGACATGAGTTCCTTCCTTCAGGTCACCTTCCATTTCCTTTTGAGTTTTCACCTTTTTTTTGTTCTATTGAAAATGAGACAAAAACAATGGGGAAAACTTCCTATATATTTTCATTTTCAATTCTGGATTAGAATCACAAGTAAGAAATGAGATCCTGAGGTTCAAACTCTGCCTCCTCCATTCTTTAAAAATAAGGTGATCAAAACCCTCATTGTTCCTGAATGGAAAATTAATACACACAGAGAATTTAGAAAATACAGAGAACTGTAACAGAATATGACAGCCCATGTTCTAGAGAGACAATTATGCTTCTTTTGTTAGTATTCTTTACATTTTTCCAAGTTTTCTGCCTATACTTGAATGTATATCTTTGTCAATTTTACCAAACATTATTTAGTAAATCTGTTGTTACCATCATCAAGTTAGGGTTAACATATTAGGCATTCCCCAAAAGCTCATGTGCGAGATCAAACTAGAAAATTCAGAGGCGAAATGATTGGGTTAGGAGAGTCTTAACCTAATCCGTGCATTTATCCTCTGACAGGGGTGTTAACTAGGTGGTAACTGTAGGCAGGTGTGGAGTGGCTGCAGAGGTACATTGCTGAGGCAGGAGGATGGTGAATTCAATGCCAGCCTCACAACTTAGCAAGGCCCTAAGAAACTTAGCAAGGCCCAGTCACAAAATAAAAATAGTTGGTATATGACTCAGTGGTTCAGGGCCCCTGGGTTCAATTCCTAGTATGAAAAAGAAATTAAGAATAAAAATTTTGGTTCACATTGCAGATTATATTCTTAGGATTGATCCTTAGAAGTTATCAGTTATAAATTACCAATGTATTGTTACATATCAGACAATCTGCAATGAGCCATAAAAAAGCATGAAATTATGGATTTTTTCCAATAATGGTAACAACTTTGATGACCTTTGAATGCACAGTGATGGGACTGGAAAGAAAGAGCTACCAAGTATCTCACTATTTTCCCAATAATTATTAGGCATATATCCAAATCTCCCAAAGTTTGAATGCATAGCCATAGCCAAAAGACAGCAGCAAATGTGAAAAAACATGCTCCAGTCATTATTTCAGTCTATCTTCTTTTACTTCTCTCCCTCTCTTTTCTCTCCCCTTTTCTTAGCCTCCTGAATTAGTCAACTTTATGTTAATGTATAATGAAATACCTGATGCAGGATACGTTGTGAAGAAAAGAGGTTTATTTAGCTCACAGTTTGGGAGGTTGGAAATCCAAACAACATGGTGCATGCTCTGGTGATGGACCCCCTTGACTGCATTATATCAAACAGGAACCCACATAAATCTCTCTGTGTGTCCATGGTTTATCTTATGCTTCTTATAAGGCCACTAGAATTCAGTCATGGGGTGCTCCACCAGAATGACAATCTAATATAATCACTTCCCCCAAGTTCCATCTCTAAACACACTCTAGTTGGGTAATTTGCCACCCTCTTAATTCATTAGCATAAGACTTTGGAGATGGAACTCCTGCTTGAGAGTGTGAAGGCCACTCATATTTAAACCCTAGAACACCTCCTCTCTCTGCAGAGGCTAATCACTGGGTAAAGCTATGTGGAAGAGTGGAAGGGCTCGTGCTTATCTGGACCCCACCCCCAGCTCAGTCTCTGCAGTACCCTCCTTCCTGGCAGTTTCCTGTGACGCATTTTTCTTCTCTTGGTTCCCCTGAGAGCCATGTGCTCATCAGGTCTCGAGACTTCCCTAACTGATCTGTGCAGCCCAAAGAACTGATGAGGTGGCCCAGGTCCTTCCTTGCCCAGTGGAAGTACACCTGCTCTTCAGCTCCTGGAAGGCAGACCATTGTCTAGGATGGTCTCAGTTTGACCAAGTGTCCTCGATTGTTTTAGACACACCCTGCAGCAATGGACACATCTCCTGGTGGGACAGGAGGTAATTTTGCAGGTAATTTTGCAAACAAAATCTTTAAAATTTCAAAAACTATTCCCAACTGCACAGACAGAACAAAGGACCCTGATTATGCTTTCACTTGTACCTATTTGATTCACGAATAAGTTTACATTTCTTAAAGTGTTATTAATGTTCTTAAAGTGTGTATCAGTCATTATATTTTTCAATAATAAGTAATCTGTTCATATCTGCTTCTTATTTACTCCATTCTCTTCTTATCTGGGAAACTAATATACATCTACATGTTTAGATATTATATACATGAAATATCATTAAGGAATAAAAATGATAATTTTCAATATTCTACCACCTTGAATTAACTACTTCTACCATTTTTTCTCGAATATTTTTCTTGTGTGGTTTGTGGACTATCTTGTTTAAATTCATGTCTAAGGTTATTAAATATATTTGATCACTGAAAATAAAGTTTTGTTATCATCAGTGAAACTTTGGGACTTGTGCTACTTCAGGTAGCCTAGTGACAGGAAGGTTTCCTCTGAGCACTCTGTGTGTTTGTGTGAATTTTGCACACACAAGTGCAGGTGATTTTCAGTCAAACAGCAGATGGTGACAACCAGTGGAGCCAGCCGCAGCTGTTCTGCCCGGGACACTCTTCTGAACTTTCATTTTGGAGTCTTGGTCCAAGGATTCCATCTGATTATCCAAACAAGAAGGGTAGACTTGGAAAGGTGGAGTGAGTGAGTGGCTAAATGGAAGGTAGGAGGGAATGAGAGGGAAGGAAGGAAGAACTCTCAGTTTCCCACCAAGGATTCGCCTCAGATGGGAGGGGCAGGACCGCTTTGCACACTTGAGTTTCTCCTCCATGCAAGGCTCACTTGCCATCTTCAGTGCAGATGACTTAAAAATGCTCCAGTGCTTTTCTCCTCATTATTCATTTCCTTCTGTAACCAACAATAACATTTTTCCATTTACAGAGGGCTTTTACGTACACCAATTGCTTAAACTTTCCTATCATCTCTAAACAGGTCCTTTCATTCTCTATTCCCAGCACAGGACAAAGGCTGAGAAAAAAATAGTTGGGTCATGCTGCTAGTTAGTTGCAGTGATGAGATTCGAATATAGGCTCTATCTGCTCCCCCTCTTCTGCAGCCAAGGATGTCCCTTAGTTCCTTCCAAGTTGTTGTACCTAATCAGTGGTGGAGCCATCATGACATAGAACATTTGCCTTTTCACTCTGCCCTTGTGTTTGGATAATCCCTCAACGCCATGAGTTTATCAGAAGACAAAGACCAGTTCTCAAATAAATCAGAAAAGGCCAAATCATCATTTTCATAGTCTTATTTTCATCAAAAACATGAAGGGTGTATCATCCCATCAGACATCAGTCTATGAATCTGCACTTAGTTCTGCAGTGATCGGTGATGGTGGGGAATTCATTCTAGCACCAGAGACAGTGGCCAGGGGAGCAACCAGGTGAAGGGCAGTGCTTACACTGCCACTGGGAACAGTGGCAGTCAGGGCCCAATGTCACGTGGCAGGAGTGTGGGAAGCAGCAATGCCAAGCTGAGCTGGTCAGTGTGGACTCACGTGCTATGAAAAAATGCAGCTTCATTTCCTCAGTGATTTAACATAAGAGCTCCTCCAACACAGTCTAATGTGAGGCAGAGGTGGGGCTTCGTGCTCAGCACAGTCTCTTAGGCACCCAGGTGGGTTTGAGTTTTCTAAGGCTGTCTTGACAAAGTCCCACAAACTGTGTAGCTTAAACAATAGAAATGTATTTCTGCCCTAATAGGATGAAAGTTCAAGATGAATGTGTTCACAGGATTGATTTTTTAAAATTTGTATTTCACATTTTTAATATGCTTGTTTTAGATTCATGTGACAGTAGAGTGCATTTTGACATTCTATACATACATGGAGGATAACTTCACGTTCTTGTGGTTGTACATGATGTGGAGTTACCTTGGTCATGTATTCATGTATCAACCCAGGAAAGTTCTGTCTGATTCATTCTGCTGTCGTTCCTATTCCCATCCTCCCTCCCTTCCCTTCATTCCCCTTTGTCTAATCCAATGAACTTCTATTCTTCCCTCCCCTCCCCTTATTATGTGCTAGCATTCACATATCAGAGAGAACATTCAGCCTTTGGTTATTACAATCTTTTCTATGAAATAGGATTGATTATTTCTGTTGTCTGTCTCCTCAACTTGTACAGGGCCAATCTCTTGTGTTTTCACATAGTCTTCCCTCTGTATATGTCTGGGTCCCAATCTCATCTTCTTATAAGAACAATAGTCAATTTGGCTTAGGACCTTCCCTAAAGGTCTGTTCTAACTTAATCTGATCTTTAAAGAAATGATTGTATTAAATACAGTCACATCCTAAGATATGGAGGGTTAGAACTTCAACATGAATTTTAGGTAGAACAACTCAGCCCATAGTACCATGGGAACTCAAAGTCCTCCACTGAGTCTCCTATCTCAGGCTAATAGATGAGAGAAAGAAGAGGACCATGGAGATTGTTTAGGGGCCCAAGTGAGAAGCACCTCCCATCCCTTCTTCTCACATTCTGTTCACTAGGACTCAGTCCCAGTGTTCACATAACTTCAGGAAAAGATGAGTCTGGTAGGAACAGAGCAGTGTTTTACTGATCACTGCAGCTGCCACACAAAGACTCAGAAGCAGGGCCCCATAATGGTGTAATGGTGTCCTCTTCAGGGAGATTCTAGTTACCTGATTTTCTTTTTCCTGAATGGCAAGTTCTTCAGTGTTTTCAAAATATTCTTTCAAAGAATTCGAATAAAGAATTTTCAGAGGCTACAAATTGTTTTTTAGAAACCATAAAGGAATGCAAAAGTAACTAAGAACTCTGAAGTCTGAACAATGCCACCAACAACTGGGGCCAAATGACAGAGAAGAGCAGAATGAGCTCTACCATCGTAAGCCAGAAACTAATGCACATGCTCCTGCTGTGGGCTCGCCAGCACCCACCATATGCAATGCTGAAGCCCTGATTCTCAGTTTCTCAGAATGTGGCTGCATTCGAAGACAGGGCTGTTAACAAGGTGATTAAGTTAAAGTAAGTTGAGTAAGTTGGACTCCCATCTGACTGGCATTCTTATAAGAAGAATTTTGGACATGCAAGAGTATCAGGATGCATGCACCCAAGGAAGGCCAGCATGAGGACACAGTGAGAAGTGTCATCCACAGTCATCCCAAGCTGAGCACACAGGTGTCAACTTTGTGTACAACCAGAAAAACAATTGCTGTACTCCATTTGTGTTCAATGAATCAAAAAATTAAATAAAATAAATAGATAAATAAAAGAAACGAAACCTATAATTGCTTGATTTTGAGCTCCAAGGCTCCAGAAATGAGAAGGGAATATATATCTATTGATTAAGGCAATATGTTTGTGGTATTTTTATCGCAGTCCTAGGAAATGAATACTCCCTCTATCTTAGCCTGTTGGTATTGGTGTAACAAACTCCCTAAAACTGGACACTTGATCAAGAAAGGACATTAATTTAACACACAGTTTTGGAGGCTCAAGAGCATGGCGCAGGCATCTGCTTGGCTGTGGTGGGAGCCTCATGGCAGGTGGCATCACAACTGCAGAAGACTATGTGGATGTGAGATTCTTAGGAGATGCCAGGCCTGCCTATAGCCCATTCTCATGGAAACTAACACAGTCCCACAAGACCTGATCAACTCCTGCAAGACTGCATGGATGCATTCATGAGGTGGAACCCATGACCAGATCTCCTTCCACTGAGAAGCTGAGGGTCTGAAGTCAGAATCTGATACAAGTCTCTCTATAGGGCTTCAGAAATCCTTCATCCTCCCACATCTCTTTACCTTTTCTTCCCTACATGCATGTTGCTATGTAAAACTCTCCTTTGTATAAGGACACTAGTCATTTTGCAGTAGGGCCCACACTTATGACTTAATTTTAACTTAATTGCCCAGGTACAGACCCAATACTCAAAGGAGGGCAAAGAAGATCACATTCTGAGTTACTGAGGGATAGAATTTAAACATGTGAATTGATAGAGGTGACACAGTTCAACCCATAATACCATATTTTTGCTGTTTTTTTTTCCCCTTTGGTACTATAAATTGAACCCAGGGATGCTTTTCCACTGAAATACATCTAGTCTTTTCTATTTTTTTATTTTGAAACAGGGACTCAATAAATGACCCGGGCTGACCTTAAACTTAGGAACCCCCTGCCTCAGCCTCCCAACTTGCTGGGATTATAAGCAGGTACCACTGCACTCAGTTTATTTTCTGTGTTTTCTGATGTTTCACATGAACACTTCTTCATTTTCTCATGATTTTTAAATCATATTAGTTTTACACCATCTTCTTAATAAAAGTTTTTTAAAAATGTTATCATCCTATACCTCCAATTATATATACTTTCCTCTTTCAAATGTCCATTATATTTAGCTCTTTTTTTCCTGCTTATGTTATAAGCTGTGTATACTTTCCTTCTTCCCCTTAATGGACAGTGGATGATTTCTGGATTCTCTATCTCTGACCCTACTACTGCCAAATGCTGGTCTTTAGAAATTGAATAGGAAAATGTTTGTGTACCTGACTCTTCATTTGGCCAACAATTGAAAGAGCAGTCTAAATAGAAATAGTTATAATTAATTTGTATTTGGGTCTTAAGTTCTGGGAAAGATGATACTGAGTGAATGATTTTTCTAAAATGACTCATGCTAGGGAGAAGGGAGGGAAATAGCAGGTAGAGGAGGTCAACCAGGCTGTGTGTGGGCTCTGAGTCCTGCAGGCCCGTCACTGCCATGTCCCTCTACACTGCAGAGTGGAACCAAGTCCCAGGCTAGACTGAGCAAGCTGAGAAGAGCTGGGGGGCGAACACCATGGGAAGAGAAGGGCAGGCCTGTACTGCAGGCTTGTTTGAGGTTCACGTTGCCATGACAGAGAGGCAGAATAAAATGGTCAGGGTTATCTTGGTGTGTGTACAAGAAGCCCATTGGGAACAATAGCAGGAAAGAAGAGAAAGGTAGGAAAAACTCCATTCTATTAACATAGTGATTCTCCCAGATCAGGAGGGACAATTCAAGGAAGGGTCAAAACTCCGTTTGCTGGGCCTGATGTGGGTACTGTCCTCTGCCAAGCATTTCACACTCTCCCTGTGGTTCTGTGATGGTGGGGGAAGAAGCAGAGGCTCTGAGCAGTATTTTAATAGAGGTTTTATTATGACTTAGGTACAGTAAGGCACAGGAATCCGGGGATGACTGCTCTTGAAGAGGCAGTTGGCTGTGCTCACAGGCCCTGAGAGGAGGGGGCACACCACACTTGGTGCAGGGAGGGCACATGGGAAGCACCAGGGTCAGTGAGGAGGAAGGGGCAAGGCAGAGCCTGTGGGAAACAGCTTTGGGGGGTTTCTACAGGAAGCAGCAAGTCAGGCAGGATGTAGGACTTGCTGGTTAGGATGATTTCAGTGAGCACTGGGACACATGCACTCAAGCCCCACGGAGGAGGCAGTTGAAGGTGTGGACGGTAAGTTGGTTGGTTGGAAAGGTAGTTTTACTACCTTTGGGAACTACCAGATTCTGAGAGCGGCTGTTTTCCAAAGTCACCAAGGCCCAGATGTGAAAGCATAAAAACACAGGAAATCAAAGACTTGGTTAGCATAAGAAGGCAGGTTCCACAACGACCCCACTTTTCCCATTACAGCCTCTGAAATGTGAATGCCATTAACCTGCACCGTTTCCCTCACCCTCATAATGAGCACTCGAGGCAGGCATCCCAAACCCCATTTCACACTAAAAAAATAAAAGGCTTGCAAGGTCAAACATTCCCCAAGTTCATACAGCCAAAGTGGCAAGCAGCTTAATTCACTTCTTCAAGTTGATGGATACCTTGTTTTTCACCTACAATTTTATGCCTATGCTGTTTGCTTACAATTTCCAGGGACTTTTAACATCAAACCTGTGTAAAACTATGTGGGAATCCTGACTTGTGCGACAGCTGACAAGAAGCAACACCTCCATGGCTACCCTGAGCCTCCCGTGCCAGTCAAACAGAGTTAACAGGACACAGGTCTACAGAGCTTATATCTCAGGTTCTTCATTTGTTTTTATTTTATTTTATGATTTTTTGCAAATCGTTGGCTCAAAGATTCTGGAAGTTCAAGTCCACGGTTACATAGCCCACTTAGACCTCTGGTAAGTTTGGTATATGATTGATACTGTGAGTACCTGTGGGAAGTACTCACATTTCAAGACAGGAATCAGATTGTGATTCTCACAATAATGTCATGGGTTGGGGGTGGGTTGGGGGGTGGGATTGAACCCAGGATCTTAGCTTTTTAAAAATTTATTTTTAATTTATTTATTTTTTTTGCAGTGCTGGGGATTGAACCCAGGGCCTTGTGCTTGTGAGGCAAGCACTCTACCAACTGAGCTATATCCCCAGCCCTTCTTTTTAGTTTTGAGAAAGGATCTTGCTAAGTTGCCAAGGTCGACCTTGACGTTGTGACCCTCCTGCCTCCGTCTCCTGAGTTGCTGGGATTACAGGAATGCATGAACGTGCAGAGCCTATAATAACTTTTGAAGGCACATCCCTGTGACCCATGGATCTCCCAGAAGTGATGGTGATGGTCCATGGCATCTGCAATACTGCCACACGGGGACAAGTCTTCACATAGGGGCTTCTGAGGGACACATGCAAACCAGGGCACTGTGTGACCTCAGGAGTGTGGCCTTTATTTGATACAGCTACCAAATTGAAATCATGTTTTCCAGGACTGATTTGAAGAATTAAATGAGTGTGTGGACGTTAGGAGTTTATTTCAGTGCCTGTGATAGATCAAAAACTAGAGCTTTAGCTGTTGATAATGATGTATATGGGGGGGGGGAGCAATGAGGGTCAATAATAATATTTTTCATTTCTTTTTTATATTTAACTCTGATTTTAAAGTGAGAAAATTTAAGTCTGTATTGCTGTCTTTCTGGACAAAGCAATTCCAGTTTTGTTCAGGATTATCATGAATTTTAGAGCCACCCTTTGGTGAGAGTATGAAGAGTCACCTCTTCCTATTATACAAGAAGAAAGTAGAAAGCGAAGTTCAAAGATCATTTAGTTTCCACTGAGAGTGAGGAGCTAAAACAAAGATGTAAATATTGGCTCCATAGAGTTAAGCAAGCCTGTGACAGAGCATCAACTCCGAAAGCTGAGGAGTCCCAGAGCTGGTTCCTCACAGCAGACAGCATCAGGGATGTAAAAGGAACACACTTTGAGCCTGTGTCCTAGCACCTAGTACCTTGCGCTGGCTTGGAGGAAAGCTCTTCCGAGGAAGAAGACTTCATCAGAGCCTGTCTTTGCAGTGTGGGGGGCATTCATGGTAACAGCACTGGTGTTAGGACCCCTGGGAGAAAATGTCTAATTCCTTCATGTCCTGACTTTGCAGGGTTGTGACTACAGCAATTCTCTGTAATGTTCAAAGGGGGACTAATTCCTCTTTTGGCTCTGTTGTTGGCCAGAAACTGGGGTGATGTAGCTTCACATTGCTTAAGCAAACTCTTCCTTGGGGACCCTGGGATGCTGAAATGTGTGCTATGCAAATTCTGTTTCTTAGGAACAAAATCCACCTTGGTCTGTCCCATCTTCTCTTGTCAAACTGTATTATAGGCTCTTAAGTGGCTCACAACACAGAAAGAACACACAGGCAGGTTGGATCGCTCACTAAAAGCTCCAGGAACACACAGGAGGTCCCTTCATGGTATGATGAAGGGAGAATGAATTAATGAATTCCTTTGCCAATGAATCAGAGAAAGTGGTACAAAAATTACACCTTAAAAATACCTCACTTGGACTGGGGTTGTGGCTCAGTGCCAGAGCACTTGCCTCACATGTGTGAGGCACTGGGTTCAATTCTCAGCATTGCATATAAATAAATGAATGAAATAAGGTCTCATTAACAACTAAAAATAGTAATAAAAAAAATGCTTCACTCTCGCCAGGCATGATGGCACATGCCTCTAATTCCAGTGGCTAAGGAGGCTGAGGTAGAAGTATTTCAAGCTCAAAACCAGATTCTTCAACTTATCAAGGCCCTAAGCAACTTAGACCTTGTCTCAAAATAAAAAATATAAAGGGCTGGGATGTATTTCAGTGGTTAATGGGTTCAATCCCTGGTACCAGAAAAAAAAATTCACTCTAATTTGGTGCACATGGTGCAGAAGGTGTTGATAATAGACAAAGTAGTTTAAACTAAATCACAGAGCATTTGGAGAGTTGGGGAAGAAATATTTCATTAAAGTTTATTATTAATGACTCTGTTGCTGAAGCTATGGAGGGTACATAGGAGGAATTGAGATGGGTGGGAAAAGTCAGAGTCCCCTCAAACCTTTCCCCCACTCTTTCTTGGCTCCCCTTGGATTCCCAACTCCCAGATTTTCATTGAATGATTTGAGGATGTCACACGTTCAGTCTGCCACCTACTCCCTGTGCACAGGAGGTTACTCTTTCTCGTGTGCTACGGGATCTGTTTCCTGAGTGCCTGGGATCAGGTCAGGAAGATATGCTCATTTTTCTTTAAAGAAATGAATTTAAAAAGTTCTAAATCAATGAATAAATATTTACCAACTATGTTTTGAGGCAATCAAAGTAACTCTAATTACTGGAATGTCTCCTGTCATCCTAATCAGAAGCCTTTAGTTAATCCTGAGATTCTCAGCCCAAGGTATTGGTGTTGAGGGTCAGATGCTTGCTGCTCAGGGTGGCTTCCCTGTGCATCTTAGGATGCCTATCAGCATGATCGCTTCTACTCACTACGACACTCCCTCCCTCCTTCACAGATTTTGAAACCAAAAGTATCTCCTGATTAAATGTCTCCTGTGGGGCAAATCACCCATAGTTAAAAATCGTTAACTATTTTCATATTTTGGTTCATATATTTTATACATACCAAGGGCCTCTTCTTTTTTAAATTTTTAAAAATTTGTTTTTTAATTGGGAGTGTATGACAGTAGAATGCATCTTCACACACTGTACACAGTGGAGCACACAATGGCCTCCTTCTTTAAAAATTTGTTTATATAGTTTCTAATACTTTCCCACAGGCATAGATGACAGTAATTAATGGTTACTTGCAAGACACTCTGCAAAGAAGCCTTCGCTATTAATGCCATTTTTAAGATATGAAATTTATAGTCATGAAGTTTAAACTTTTTTCCAAAGGGATAGAGCAAGGGAGGAGTAAGCGAGAATGTAAATTCAAACTACATAACTTCACAATCTCTTAGGCATTCTGATACACTATATAGCAAGCAAGTCTCAAAGAAGAGTGTTGTAGGGATGCCAGGGAACCTCTTAAAATCCAGTCTACCTCACTCCGGTGGAAAAATAGAAATCTCAAGTTGTTCAATGAGCTGCTATTTGAATATTGAGTATTAAGAAAATGGGAGGGGAGATTACATCTGCAGAAATGTCTTTGATGGACACCCCAAGCAGGCAGGTTGAGCTCATCCCTTCTGGAGGACTCTGCATTCCACATCACAACACCATCCTGGCCACCATTGCATCTGACAGGTTGGTCAGAGCCTCCCCAGCAGACGCATGTTCACTCCACTTTTGCAAAGAACAGTTTTTCACCCACATAGCAGGAAGTCAATCAAAGCTGATCGAATGAATGAACAAATGAATCCTAGATTGATAGAAAGCTGCAAATGTGCAGCATGGGAGTGACAGGCGGCTGCTGGAAGCCCAAGTGAAAATGAAAACGTGTCAAGTAAACCACTTATAAAGTGTTTTCTATTATCCAGACAGGATGCCATTGGGAGCATAATACATGGATTTAAAGCAGCAAATAAAGTAAGAAAAATTCACCCCAAATCAATAAAAATTGTCCATCTCCTCTTTTCAGTCTCATAATTCAGGCTCTGGCTGATCCAAACCACCCAACTCAATTTCACTGCCATTTAGGACTATTACCTGCCCTTCTAAATATTCAGGGCACTGCCCCTCCGGAAAGGGCATGAGCACTTTAGCACCACAAATTGATCCACCAGCACCTCCGTGTGTGTTGAAGGAGGTTACAAAACTCTGCTCCTGCTTTTTGACAGGTGTCCCAGCCTTGGAGCACCGCAGCTGGAGGCAATCAGGCAGCCCCCTCTGTTCCTGCCACTCACAACCCTGGACTTGGAGAACTGCTTCTTCATTCCCAGGATGAATCGCTGACTTGGAAAATTTCCCAATACATGCTTCTTCTTTCAATTTTCATTTTGTCTTAGAAAATGATCTTCAGAATCCTCTTTTGCTGGAACCACTGAAGCCCAAAGTTATGGCCAGTCTTGATGAGTACAAGAAGGGGAAATGACCTGCCCAGGATCCCTCAGGGAGGTAGCTGCAGGCTGAGCTTAGCCCAGGAAGTGCTGATGGACAGAATGATTCAGGCGAACTGAACAGCCAGTGGATCAGCTCTTCCACGAAACCTAAAGAGAGGCTCATTAGAGACACTGATGGAGGAGGCCATAGCCAGATTCAGAAAGACTTGCAGATATTCAGGATGGCTTGAAGAATTCATTCATTCTCCTGTAATTCACCTTTAATTCAAAGTGGCTGGAATCATTCATTCATTATTTCCTTTATTCTTCCATGCATCTACCAAATATTATTGTGTGCCTGCTATGCTCTGAATAATATGCAAGTAACTAGAGATAAATGAAGAGTTAAGCAGACACAGAAAAACTTATTAGCAGAAAATAGAGATTATATGATATATAATACAATGTAATGGAATAAAATAGCATGTGAATCTATTATTATATAGTATTGCATATATTCTTGTTCATCATATCACATGAAACCTATTATTTTAGTCTGTTCATGCTGCCCTAACAGCATGCAATACACTAGGTGGCCGAAACAGCAGGTGGTGCTTCTCACAGTTATGGCAGCTGAGAGATTAGGATCAGGGTAACAGCATGGTTAGGTTCCAGTCAGAGCTTCTGTTATCAAATGACTGCCTTCTTGCTGGTGTGTCCTTGCATGAGACAGACAGAGGGAGAGAGAGAGAGAGAGAGAGAGAGAGAGAAGAAGAAGAAGAAGAAGAAGAAGAAGAAGAAGAAGAAGAAGAAGAAAGAAGGAGGAGGAGGAGGAGAAGGAGAGGGGAGGAGAGCACACACAAGCTCTTTGGTGTCTCTTCTTGTGAGGAAACCAATCCTCTTCTAAATTTAATTCTCTCCCAAAGGCCCCACCTCCAAATACCTTCACCCTGAGTAACACACGGAGGTTAGAGCTTCGACATGAATTTAGGAGGCATACAATTCAATCTATAGCACATATAATTGGACATATAATACAACATGAGAAGACATAGAAAATGAAGAATAAGGATGGAAAGAGAAAAGTTTAAAGAAGAGTCCTTGCAGGAAGCATCCTATAAAGCCAAAGGTCTTCTCCAGTTCAGCGGACAAATAGGAAGTCTAAAATTGGAGAATCGTGCAAAAGGTCCCTGAAAAAATATAGGACTGGGTAAGGAAGCAAGCAGAAATGGGAAGTCCAGCCACTGAGCTTGTGTTGATTACAGCATAAGGCAGAACTCGGGCATTTGCCTGTAATGACCATGGACAAATCCTTCCAATTCTGAGTGTCCATCTCCCTAACTACAAAATGGAAAGAATGAGAATAGCCAAGGGCAGTTGTGAAAGTTGTGTGGGGCAACTGACCTAAAGAGCTGGGCACTGAAGCTGTCATATTGGAGCCACTACTATTAAAATATGGAAAACTTTACATCACACATCCTGCCAGAGCCACCAGCCTGGTCCAACTCACCAATCCCCCCTGTGACCTTGGGCCAAGGGTTTAAACTCTCTGTGCCTCGGTTTCCTAGTCTGTGAAATAGATACAGCATCGGTGCTTATTTCACAAAGGTACTCTGAGCACTTTCAAATGAGGACATGAAGTACTTTAAAGGAAGCCTACCCCCCAGCTCGTGCTGAGTGCTGCAAGTGGCGGCTCTTACCGACACCTCCTGTCTGGATTTTCACAGTGGCCTCCCACCTACTCATCTGCCCCGATCTTCCTCCTCATGTCTCTTCACATGGCATCTGGAGGAGAGCTTGAATAAATAAGTGGTATTACTTATTTCCTCTCTAATAAATTAGGATCTCATTCAGTTTGAAAGCAGTCTTCCCATCGGCCAGGGCCTGCCTGCCACCTTGACCTCATTCTCTGCCACTCTGGCCTTGTTCTCCTGCCTCTGCACCCTGGTTCCCTGCTCTTTCTCTCTCTATGCACAGCATCCTGCACACCCTTCTCTGAACTTGCAGTTCTCTCTGCTTCTCTCTATGCTCTTGCATGAGGAATGCCCTGCACCCTAATCCTACTCCAGTCTCTGTTTAAATATTACATGAGCAGGAAGACCTTCCCAGACTAATTAGCTTAAATAGCACATCCCACCGTAGCACAGCCTATAACCCTGCCCCTGTTAGGATTTATGCTGATAATTGGCCACTATCCCAACAAATATAAGCCCCATGGGGGCAGAGATTTGATTAGCTCACCACTATGTCCTTGGCAGCAAGAACTGTGTTAGGCACATGGTAGGAGTTCCATTGATACTTGTTTAGTAATAAATGAATAAGAGAGATTTTGTTGGGGCTGAGATGCTCAGTATGCCGCCAATTATCCTTGACCATATGGATGGAGGTGGGGATGGCCCCAGGGGCCGGAATGCATGCCGACTCTGAGCAGGAGTGAAGGACTTATGGGCACAGAGCCTCTGACCACTAGACTAGTGTCTTTTCTAGAACCATCCTGGGAAATCTAACAGGATAATTCACAGAGGCAGAGGGCAAGTAATCTGCATTGTTTAGCAATTTAAGCTTTACCTTAATGACCCAGTAAATCACCATGAAAATCTAAATGTCTCTAAAATATGGTGATTCTGAGAAACTGCTGACTCCAGCAGTCTCCAGAGGCATGTTATTAGTGATCAGTTTAAAATAGGTTCTTTGTAGGCACTTTTATGTTCCACTTAGGTCAGGGTGCAAGGGAACAAGGTATATTTCTTCTGCCTTTCGTGAAGCAGAGTATAATCCATTCACAGGCAAGTCAGAGCTGTAAATAAATCTCGTGTGTGTGTGCGTGTATGTGTGTGTGAGAGAGAGAGAGAGAGAAAGCAAATAAGCATTTGTGGTACTCTTTAAGCAGAAACTTCAGTCAAGGGAAATCATGAAGCTATGTTTTTTAAATATGCATCACATATAAAACAGGCTGTCTTCCAATAGCTTTTTTCCCTTATGTCCTTACTCCAAGGGCTCATGTTGAATTTCATCCTGAGTTCAGCCACCAACTACCCAACCAGGCCCTGCCGATTCATATCCTTCACATTGGGCAAGAAAAAGCTTCAACGCTGGGCCCCATACTTAAAACACATTAAAAATAAATTTATTCAAATTCTACAATGCCTTCACCAGGCTTGGTGGTGCACCCCTGTAATCCCAGCAATTTAGGGGGTTTAGGTAGGAGGATCACAAGTTCAAAAAAACCAGCCTCAGCGAAAAACCTTTAGCGAGGCCCTAAGGAACCTAGTGAGACCCTGTATCAAAATAACACATAGGAAAGGGCTGCGATGTGACTCAGTGGTTAAGGACTCCTGGGATCAATCCCTGGTACCAAATAAATAAATAAGTAAATAATGAAATAAAATAAAAAACTCCACCAACACATTTGCCTCTTGGCATCTTCTCTCAGCTCTGTTGAAGCATGATTGCTGATCCTGAACTTCTACTCTGTGTGTGCTCAAGTTGCAAGGAAATGCGTCTCCCACCTCTTGTTCTAGGTACTTGAAACAGAAGGTCAGTGCTTCCAAATGCTGTGAGGGTTTCCAGGTGCCCTCACTACCAATGTCACCAGGGGCATTGGAGCAGGAGAGCCCTCAGCAAGACAAGAGAAAAACTAACTTGTGAACTTTCCTTCACAGGCAGTGCACATACAACAGATCGTGCAGGGCAAGGTGGGCAAAGTGTCCATGATCTTGCTTGTCTTCAGAGTCGTCTTGCAGCCCCAGGAAGAAAGGAGTCCTGAGGTTTTCACGTCAGTTTCGCCAGGCTGCTAAGGAACATTTTCCCATATCACACTATTCATATTGCTCTTAAGGTTTTCTCTGTCTATACTCTACATGAAAGAGGCATCCAGCATGATACTGATTCTTTACATTTGTAACTGGTGAACATTACATGGTACAAGAGTGAATGATATCATCTCTAAAAACACACTCCAGTAAGATTGCAAACAAATTCAGCTTTATTGAAATAATTTAAATTTAATTGTTATTTGATTAAGATAATTATAACTTCATGTTTTCATTTCCAGATATTAGAGTGCTTTAGAAGAAAATGTTGAAAAACAAACAATACTTTTTATTTTTCATAACTTAATTTACATATTTTTAAAATGTATTAAAAATTTACAAAATAAATGCATTTTATGCTTCATTCTTTTGAATCATTTAATATGAGTTCAATTTTATAGAATCCAAAAGGATGAAAATTTAGATCAAGGAAGAAAAATGCTGAAAAGACAAAAAAAAAAAAAAAGAAATATTTTCAAAAATGATATGTATTTAAAACTAGAAATAGAAAACTTGAGTAGACTTTATTGGCAGGAATCACATAAAATCAATTATTACATTGCAAATTCTTGATATAAAAAAGACTTTTTAATCAAAACAATAACAACTAGTAAGGAAGTTCTCATCAAATTTGTAATCTGAAGACGTCGGATGAAATCAGTGTGACGTCATGCTACTTACTGAACTAAGCTATATATAGTGATCAAAAAGACAGACTCCTTTGGCCTCCATTTTTGCCCTAGGTCTGGCCCCAGAGAGTCAGCCTTCTCCATGAAGAGCTGCAGACAGAGTGCTAAGGCCTCAGCTTTCACCTGGCCCACAGTCCCTAACACAGATCCACCGGTCTCCTTTTGCACAGTGGTTATTGCGGGGAAGAGGACAGAACTCCACAGGAATGACAGCACGGGAAGCTGCAGACTTTCAGGGTTGTGATGGTCATCCTCACCTGAAAGTCCACAGCACTTGCACTCAGCCTATGCCCAGTGCCCATGTGCCTATGCCCAGAGCCTTTGCCCTTCACTTAAACGTTTTAGCCCCACTTGCACTAAGTGTGTGCTATACACAAGGCCTTTGCCAAATGCCTGATACAGTTATTGGGTGCACTGATGACTCTATGGTAGAGTTATTTTCTTCAAAGATGAGGAAAACAGAAGTTTCATCCCACATAACTAAGGTTAGTGGAATCTGAACTCAGACAGTCTGGCTCAGGATGCCAAAAGCAATGAATGTTTTTCCCCATTGAATCAAACTACCTTCAGAATCTGTGGGAGGAGGGGTGCCCATCCTCTGTCCCTTCTGAATTATTCTTGAGAAAAGAATCAGGTAAAGCTCTCCTCAAAGAAGGTGTTATTTCGTTGTAATAAATAGCATGGTTTCTATTGTTTACCCCATAGCATGTGAGCTCCTTGAAGTATGGGCTACCTCTTATTCATCTCTGTATTCCCATGTCTACAACAGGACTTTTGTGCATTAGGAGTGAAGGAAGTTCATTGGTAAATGAATGAATGAAAATGAATAGGCTGGGATGTTGCTCAGTGGTAGAGCACTTGCCTGGTATGTGCCAGGCACTGAAGTCAATCCCCAGTACTGCCAAAAAAACAGGAGAAGCAAATTCCTGGGGGCACAATGGCACACACCTGCAATCCCAGGGGCTCAGGAAACTGAGTCAGGAGTAACAAAGGTTCAAGGCCAGCCTAGCAACTTAGTGAGGCCCTAAGCAACTAACTTAGTGAGACCCTGTCTCAAAACCAAAAGCACTGGGAATGTGGCTCAGTGGGAAAGTGCCCCTGGGTTCATTTCCTAGTAGAAAGAAACAAAGAAAGAAAGAGAGAGAGAGAGAGAGAGAGAGAGAGAGAGAGAGAGAGAATTGACAAGTGAATGAAGACAGGGCATATGCGTGACCCATATCTCAAGAGAGTAGCTGCACTTCTCAAGAACTTCAGGCACATGATATTGTTTGGGGGACACACTAGACTCACCTCTCTGTGTTCCTGCTCTGGACCTTCTTGTAGAAAGGATTAGTAAGCCAGATTCAGACTCCAGGTCCCAGCCACTCTAACCTACCTTAATCAACAATAAAGCTGATATTTAGATCCCTATTTGACTTCTATGTATGTGTCTCAATTTTTTCTGAACTCCCAAGAGGAAAGTGATAGAGGAAAATCCATTTCTTTAGAATCCATCTAAGCAAGCATGGTCTGTTTTGGTCAAGTCTGACTGGTCAAGTCTCCAGGCAGCCCTATAGCACTGTTACAGGAGATCCCCACTCTCATTTCATCTGCCCCTCCTTACCGAGGTCTTCTATTCCTGTATTATTATGCACTCCACTTTACCTCCACAACCTTCACTCTCAGCACTCAGCAGAATATTACTTGCTTATTATCAGTCTTCATAACCCCAGATACCAAGCCCCTTAGAAGCAGGAAGATGGAGACCCTGTCTGTTTCATTGTTCACTGAATTCCCTGCAGCTAACCCAAGGCCTAATGCTTAGAGGGCACTAAATTTAAAGAAAATTAATAAATGAGGAAATTAATAAGTTAATAGGCAACTCTAGTACCCAGAACCACCGTAATGATCAAAAAATTTATGCAAAATATTTCAAGAATCTAAGCTGACATTTTAAAATAACACTAAGCCAAGAAAGCTCATGTGAGGCTGGTGATTAACTGGCATGAGGGCCCAGATGCTAGAGCCACTCTGCTTCCAGCTTGTGATGGAAACTGGAGAATGTGAGCTCCTCCAGAGTATGGTTCTGGCCCAATTTATTGACATCCTTGGATTTTAATGAAATCATGCAATTCTTGACTAAGAAGAGAAAACACAATATTTTCACCTTCAATTCCACTGTATGAGGAAGCTGAAAACCAAGATGAGCTGGACACTTCCTCCACATGATGGCAGAACTAGGAACAGAAAATGGGAATTCTTGTCTGATGGGTCTGGGTATCTCCACGTGCTATCCAAGAAGCTCTCCCGATTATGGTGAAACACCACATGCCAGGATTTGGCAGTTGGTGAAGACCACCTGTAAATCCAGAAGTTCACCATCTAGTACAAGGGAGTGTTTAATCCATCAGTGATTATAGATAAAATTGGAAAGCCCTTATGATGTGGTAGCCTTGGGACCCGAGATTATGGGAGACAGAAAGAAGAGTCTTCTAAGTTCGCCTAGAGAGAAGCAATGTCAGCTTCCTCATTCCAGGGTGGTTCTTGATCTGTGTGTTTGAGTCATAACAGTGGATGAGCATGGAGTCAGGAGATGGCAGAAAGCAGGGGTCACTGCAGAGGCAATGGAGGTCATGCAGAAGGAGACTCCTTCTCTCCCTTCCTACTTTACTTTCGGCTTCCCAATTTCTCTAGTTCATTAACAGAGCCCCCTTCCCTGTAGCCTTTATACTCCACACACACTGGTCCTCTCAAAGGGCCCTGCCCCTTCTTCATATGGCTGCTTCCTCAGTCCATGTATTTGACTTACATGTAGAATCCCAGGAAGGCCTGCTCCATCTGTTCCCAGTCCAGAGCAGCTTCTCCCTTCGTTACTTCTCTCACATTGTAATTCACACTTTTAGCACAAGTTTTAATGAAGCATTTACTTACAGTTAAAGTTTTAATATCCATCTCCATACTGGACTGTAAACCTCCAAGTGCAGGGACCATCTCTGGCTTACTCCCCACAGGATACCCAGTGGCTTATGTAGAACTTGGCACATAATCAGTACCCAGCAAACCTTTTGAATGAGTAGCTATGTTAGTGGATTAACTAATTTTATCATTAATGTTTCTGAACATGTAATATGAGTGCAAAAATTGTAAGTTTACATTTGCTGAGTACCTACAATCTGGTAAATACATTCTAAGCATTTTACAATTTGTAACATCGGTTATTCACATTAGTATCCTTATGAGATGGCTACTAATGTAACCCTGCTTTCAGGAATGAAGGAATTGAAACACAGAGAGGCCAATACCTTGCCCAAGTTTGCATAGTGACAAATTCCTCAAACAAAATTAAATGAAGTGCTCTTTCTAGAGAGTGGGTATTCTTAGCCTAGACCCCATGCTGCTTCTGATGAATGAATGGTGAGTGGATAAGTGAAAGAAACTTAAATATCAAACTGCCCAGGGAACTGCTAAAGGTTCAATATCCTGGAGTAAAGGCCAGCTGGGAGGCCAGGGAATGGGGAGTGAGTGGATAGTGGGAGAGCAGTGAGACAGGGCAGTGTGAGTTCACCATAGGAAATAAGCCTTGTGGGATCTGGAGGTGTCCATTGAATATATAAGGAATTTATTTCAGGAGAAATGGGTAAGGGCATGGAAGTAGGGCACAGAGTAATTCTCCAGTGTTTTTATTGCTAGAGATACGAAACAATCTTATCTCTTAAGAAAACTTCATGGTTATTTGACTTTATAATCTTCAAGAGGAAAGATCTCTGGGACACTGAAGAGCCCTCTGAGATCACCAATGACTGATCCCCAGGCTGTAGAGTGGCAGAGTCTGCCCTGTACCTTTCTGTGAGAAGCATGGCAGAAATGAAAGGTAGAACGTGGGGTGTGAGGAGCAAAGAAATTATAATGAATCTGCTTTATACTCTTCTCCCAATTGAGGCGCAGGCCTTGAGGAAACCAGAAATAAAACTTAAACATAGCCAAGAAGTGGAGCCAGAGGAATCTTAACTGTAATTAATTTTAATATGGAAGAACTGAGAAGACAGGCAGCTAACTGACCTTGCCAGACCCTTCTCCTGACACACCTAGGACTCAGGATCTCTGAAATAAACAGAAGCAGCTAATCCTTGTGATCCATGGTCCAGACTGATGGCATTCCTACTTTCTGCCTTATTGCCTTCCAAACACACTCTTCTTTGCTCATGTGAGCTAATGATTCCTGTCCATGGTCTGCCTGACTTCTGTGCCAGCAGGTCCCTATTCTACCAGCCCTCAGAAAAGCCACATCCAACTGAAACCATTGTACTAACCAGCCTGAACCCAGGGTCCATTGCACTTTATTCCACACAACACATCACCTTGCTATAACCCACCTCATCTGGGTGGGAGCTCAGGCAGATATGGTCCTGGAAAGACCAAAACAAAGGTTTCAGCTAAATATGCTTGGCTCTGCTCTGGACTTACAGAAAGAAAGGAAGAGGACCCCATAACTTGCAGATTATCCTGCCTGGCTCCCTCACAGGAAAGGAAATTAATTGGTTCATTCAGAGAATATGTATATAAATATCACAAGAGTGAAGAAAACAGACTCATCCCTGACTTAAAGGAACACACAGGGTAATGGGAGATGGATACATTTTCAGCACATTCACAGCCCTGAAAGGAGGGTGAATGGTGAGCAGTTCCTACTCCAGTCTCAAGAGCTGGAGAGGGTGTGGGGAACAACTTCAAGAACAGAGGCACCTGGGTGGCTCTGAAATAAAAGAAGCCAACAAAACAAACAGAAAGAGCCAATAAACAAAAAAACAATGGCAAGTAACTGGGTAGCAACAATGGAGGAGAAAACCCCTAAGCTGAAAGTGAAAGAAGGGTGTTGTTACTCTCCAAGCAGGAAATGGGGGCTGTGGAAGGCTCTGGTTCAGGAAAAAGAAAACTGAGGAGAACTTGAACTCCATAGAGAGAGATGTGCTAAAGGAGTCACAGAGTAGGAGGAAGAAGGAAACAACCCTGACTAGCTACCAACTGGATTGTGACACAGTTTCTTCCAAGTGGAGCATTTGTCAGGAAGTGAGAGGTCAAGTAACAATGTGGATTGCAATCCCAAGTGTAGAAGGTGTTGAGTGTTTCTGGTTGTTGCAAAGGCTTTGATGAAAACAGAAGCACTGTATTCTCAGCCAGATCTAATTCTTCCACACACTGACTCTAGGAACGTGAGAATTTCCCAGTATCTCTATTTTCTTTGCAAAATGAGGGAATTGAATAAAAGAATTCCATGGTTCACATTTAAGGATCAGGGATTTGTACTTCAGAAGCAAATTCTCCTTCTATGTAAGCTAATATTAGAAACAATTGATATTTTTGCTGATCAGTTTCTGAATAGCACATGCACATTTTAACCTGAGTGGCATGCCTAATCCAGAATCAGACCATCAGTCATAACTGCTTCAGGTTTGGGTTGGCACAGGATCCCCCAAATCCTCAGTTTATTAAAGAAAGAAATTGTTCTTTTTGTATTTATTTATTTATTTGTTTGTTTGTTTGTTGTTGTTCCATTGTATTGATCATTTTCTTCCTAAGGTTAAAAAAAAACTATCATAGAGTTTAGTAAGAACTCATCTTGGTGCTCAAGGGATTGAGAGAGCCTAGCATTCGGTTCTGCTGGATGTTGAAAGTGAAGTATGTTGACAGAGAAAACTTTGACTTCTGTTGCTGTGAGTGAGGTTGTGTGGAAGTGTGTATTCTCCTAGTTCAATAGGCAATAAAAATCTGAGAATGGTTTCATTCTCCAAGATAAGGAATTCCACAATTTTTGTATTTTACAGCATTTTCAGGAAAATTTTGATTACTATGACAAACTAACTATTGATTCATATTTCTCAGAACTCAACAGGGTATGGAGAAAAGTCTCCGTCAATTGCAAATTCTTGAAAGTGTTCTCAGGCAGCATAGCCTTACCTCCAAAAGTACTAAGAATTTAAGCAAAAAACCAAAGGTTCTGTCCTACCCACTATAAATGAATTAACTTCCTCCTCCAAACTTGGCTTTCCTGGGTATAACTCACTCCTCCTACATCAAATGGCACAACTATGTGAAAATCTGTTCAGTGTGACCCTGGCATTTTAAATAATAAAGTCCAAGTTGAAGAAAAAAAACAATAATAGGATGCTATCTTCCAACTATGATTAAAAACACTGCAATGCAACCTTAGCTTTTCCTATGACCAGTCAGCTCTGATGATCATCAAAAATCAGCATTCTAGGAACATATATAAGAAAATGCAAGTGATCCATTAAGGTTCAATAGATCTGGGTTCAAATCCTAAACTATGGGGCCTTGGAAAATTGTCTTAACCTATCTGAATGTCGTCAGTGAAACGGATTACAAGAGGAGAAATGGAAAATCATTATAGAACACTTACTATGCATGGACTATGTTCTCACTATAAGCAACTACTAAGCATTATTTATGAGTATTAATTTATGTCACAATGACCCTATGAGTTTGAATCTATTATCATTCCCCTTGATGGTAGAAAACTAGTGTCATTAAAAACACCAAATCCAAGCAAAAGTAGGCATTTTTCTTAAGTAGGTAGACCGTCATTTCAAGTATTACATACTGAGAATATTCTCCTAAATATCTAGCTAGATATAATATCTTATTATATACCTATGAACTTGAGTTTAGACTACACTTACAATTTAAAACCTTTCCTAATTTCCATGCTAGATCACATGCTCTTAGTTTTATTTATACAAATTTTATGTAACTATTTTTAATAATATACATACACATGGCAAGTCAAGATGGAAGACCAAAATATAATTTTGACAGTAGTTACCTCTTACTACAAGCTTTCTCCCATCAGACCAGAGCTCTGCCTCCACTAACAGAATGCAAATATTAATTGGAATCCTTTTATCATTCCCTTGTCTCTATTTTTTATATAAATCACTTATTTGGATTTACAAATATTATATGCAAAGCACACAGTTACATTTTATTAGTGCATATTAACTGTACAGAATAGTGCTTTCATCATGGCATATTTATACATCCGTATAACATAATTTGGTCAATACTACTTCCCAATACTTCTCCTTCCCTCCTCCCTTTCCTGTTCCTCTTCTAGCTTAATGGTTTCCCTTCTACTTTCTTCTCTTTGGTTTATTCTAATTTTTCATATTTTGTACCAGGGATGAACCCAGGGGCACTTAACCACTGAGCCACACCCCCAGTCCCCCCCTTTTTATTTTGAGACAGGGTCTCACTAAGTTGCTTAGGGCTTCACTAAGTTGCTGAGGCTGGCCTTGAACTTGCCATTTTCCTTCCTCAACCTCCCCAGCCATTAGGATTACAGGCATGAGCCACCAAACCAGTCTTCCCTTCTGCTTTCATGACATCTCTTCTTTACTTTCTACCCTCTGGCTTTCACATAAGGAAGAAAACATGATTCTTGTCTTCCTGTGTCTGGCTTATTTCATTTATGATGCTTTCTAGCTCCATCCATTTTCCTGCAAATGACACATTTCCATTCCTCTTTGTGGCTAAACAAAACCCCATGGAAAAGTTTTATAAATAGTGTGGAATTTTTGAAAGTTAGTTTTTTTGTTGTGGTTGTTGTTTATGCCACTAAAGATACATTCACATTTCTGCTATAACTTTGATCCCCTATAATAATAATTTATGTAATGATACCACAGTTTGTGCATCTACCCCCTTGATAGTCTAAATCTCTCTGGCTTTTGTGTTCATCATAATATTCTTTATAGCACTCCTGTTAACATTTTCATACATGTCTTTGCTATCTGTGAGAATTTCTCATGCAATATTATTTTAGAAGGGGGTTTTCTCAGTTAAACTGTATGATGATATTTAACTTCAGACAATATTATCAAGATATTTTCCTCAGAGAATCTGCCATCCTACATGCCAACCAAAACCTATGAGGAATGCTGTAAATCCATATCATCACCAACATTTTGTGTTGAGATTTTTTTAAAATTGTGCTAATCCAGGAAATGCAAACTGATAGGCCGTTGTGATTTTTTATTTGTTCTAGATATGTATTTCATCTTCTGTGAAATAAATCTTTGAATGTCTTTCATATTTTTCTATAGGGTTATTGGAGTTCAAATTAGTAACTGGAAAATGATTCCTATATTCTTTCATTGTTTAACTTGAATTTTTACTTACTTCCAGCATTTTTAAAATAAAAAACATTAATTTTATGGCTTTTTATTATGAAAATAAATTTATTATAACTATACATAAAACACAAAAATTGTACATATGTGTATGTATATTGAAATATCGCATAATCTGTTAGCACCACCATTTTGTAATTTACAAAATGCTGTTACCATCCCATCATCTTGGTTTTTGTTGTTTTGTTGTGTTTTGTTTGTTACTGGAGATTGAACCCAGGCACACTAAACCACTGAGCCACATCCCCAGCCCTTCTTATTTATTTACTTTTTTATTTTGTGACAGGATATCACAAAGTTGCTTAGGGCCTTGCTAAGTTGCTGAGGCTGGCTTTGAACTTGCAATTCTCCCATCTCAGCCTTGGAGTTGCTGGGATTACAGGCATTTACCACGGCACCTGCCTTGGTTTCTGTTTTGGGACTGCTATAATGGATTACCATAAATTGAGCATCTTATACAACAAATATTTATTTCTTACCCAGTTGTGAAGATAATCCTGCACATCAGCCTTTTTCTTATCATAATGACTCCAGATGTTAGTGGAGATTCAATCTCTCTCTCTCTCTCTCTCTCTCTCTCTCTCTCACACACACACACACACACAATCTATCTTTAGAACTTAACACAAGAACTCAAGAATGTCTATGCACTGAATTAAATAACCCTTGTCAACTCCCACTTGTTTAGGGTTTTGCTGCCAAGAGATATACAAGATGTTTTATTTAAAAAGTCACAATCCAAATCAACTAAATCTCAAAATTAGATACTATAAAGAGCAAAACCAAACAGTTAAGTTGATGCAACATGGCATCAAACTATATTTTGTGTTTTGGTGAGGCAAGCTAGAAGAAGTGCATACTTTATGTGAGAGGATAAAGAGGGCTGAGCAAAGGGAAAGGAGGAAGGGGGCACATGGAGAGAATTGGTTTAACAACCAAATGCAGTCCTGGTGCTCTCCATGGCGCTGTCCGTGGTCCTGACAACATCTAACCTTCAGGAAACTGGAAACTCCCATCCAGCTTTCTCCCAGAATTTCCTAACAAGATAAGCGAAGAAATCATAAATGGTAGTAGAAGCTACTGGCCATATTTATACAGCTCTCAGGAATTTATGGAAGCTTAAATTTAAATAAATTGTTCAAAAATAGATAATTATCTGAGCATCATTACTAAGAAATTTAAAGTTGCCAAGAAAGAAATCACTAAATGTTTTTATTGAAATTTAAAAGTAAGAATAGAATAACAAATATCTAAACCACGGAAACAACATTTGTGTTAGGGTTGGCATGAGTCAATTTTCTATGATGATGATGCTGGAGTTATATCATCAGTGATAGCAGCTTTCCCTTTTTAAAATTTCTATTCTAATCTTTATAAGTTTGCATTTTTCTATCTTATTGAATAATAAGTTGAATCATGACTCATAATTTGAAATATTTATTATTGATTTTCAATTAGTTTGATGGTTTTGTCATATTATTGACTATTACATTTTCTTTCAAATTGATATTTTTTATGTTTGGAGTGTAGGTAGAAGATTCTGCCTTTTCTTCATCTATCCTGTATCTCATGGTTATGTGTGGGCTGCCAACAATAGATCATCTTTCTTCTCATACGCTCCTAGAACATATTATTATCAACTATTAGCATAAAGATAGAAGTCATCCTCAATATATTCTGTTGAAATTGCTTTCTGATAGACGTTTCCACATATATACCAGTACTTTTCCTACAAGCACTTTATTTATAATGAAATAAAAGACCAGGGAAATTTGACCAAGACCTATACTTTCATTCTTATTACCCACTACTCTGATTAAACTATTCTAGTCTACTCACTGTGGCAATAATACGCCATGCATTTCAAGACTTTAAGCCTCTGCTGGTGCTGTTTCCTCTTCTAACAATATCCTTTTGCTTTATTCATGTAAAACCCTGGTCATTTTCAAAGACCCAGTCAATATATACTAAAGTGTCTCAGTCAGAATTACTTCCTTCTTTGATAATATACTGCTATAGTTCTTGGGTAGCACAGAGAATTTTAGAATGTAATTAATCAATTTGTGAAATAAGAGAAATCATGGACCATTGAATTTAAAAAATTTGAGTTTCAAGTCATTACTCATTCACTCAACAAATATGTATTTAAATCCTTAGAGAAGTAGGTACTTTTCTAAGCATTAGAAAGTGAAAGAAATATGAAATACATTTACCATCATACTGCCAAGTTTCTAGTTGTAAATGGCAGATAATAATTGTGTAAATGAAATTAAATAAACAAACAAATAAAAAATAAATACTTTCATATAACATTTTAAGTATGCTAGCATTCATTACTGTCACTCAAATATCTGGCAAGAACAACTTAAAAGGATAAATAGCTTATTTGGGCTAATGGTTTCTGATGTTCAGTCCATGGTCTGCCAACTCCATTGCTTTGGGCCTGAGGTGAGGCAGAGCATCATAGTGGAAGGGCACAGAGGAAAGCTTTGCAGCTCATGGCAGCTGGGAAGGAAAGAGAGAAAGAGAGGAAAAATATAAGTAAGCAGGGAATGAGGGATAAGACATAATCCCCAAGGGAACACCCAGAGACATACTTCTTCTATTCATGTCCCCTCTGCCTTCAGTTACTATCTAGTAGTCCATTCAAAGTATTAATCCATCAGGTGGAGTAATTTACTGCTGAGGTTACGGGTCTTATGATCTCATCATTTCATCTCTGCACATTCTTGCATTGCCTAACACATGACCTTTTTGGAGCACTAAAGATTCAAACCATAACAGATAGAGAAAAAAATGAAGATAATAAAGCAGAGTAGTAGACTAGAGAGTTCCCAAGCATGGGGAATACTTCCCTAAGGTGCTTGGATAGGGCTTCTTTGAAAGATAGTTTTATTTCCTCTTATCTCTCTCTCTCTCTCTACCTACTGTCCACCCCTGTGTGTGTGTGTGTGTGTGTGTGTGTGTGTGTGTGCGTGCGTGTGTGTCTCACACATATGCATCTGAGAAGCTGAATAATAACAGGAGTCAAAATGGAAAGATGATGGTAAGGAGAACAAGCAAGAAGAGAAGGGAAGAGGGATTAGTGTAACAACTATTATGCTAAAAAATTTTTATTGGAAACTTAGCATCTTCCAGTCACCTGATTAAAATTAAACAATTCTACAAGCTGGGTACTACTAGTATCTACATTTTGTGAATGAGGGAGAAAAAATGAGCTGTCAAAGACTACAAGTTCAACATGAGTCAAACAGCACATTAAGGCTGCTTCAAAAGGTACTTTTCTCTCTGGATTACCATAATGGTCAGAAAAGGGAGGCAATGTTTCATGCCTTCTAAAGGTTTCTCTTTTGTAGCTAAGATCTTTATAACCAATCATTTACTGGTAATGTTAGCAAAAGATGTAAAGAATAGGAAAGGAATACAAAGATGTAAAGAAACATTCAAGATAAAGAA
This sequence comes from Glaucomys volans, assembly GCA_020662805.1. Lineage (NCBI taxonomy): Eukaryota > Metazoa > Chordata > Mammalia > Rodentia > Sciuridae > Glaucomys > Glaucomys volans. The sequence goes on from JAJEJO010004757.1 coordinate 212,728, forward strand.
ACAATTATAAATTATTTAAGGCTGAGTATTCACGTTCTATCATTTCAAAAGTGTGTTTGTGTGCATTTTATATACAAAGAGACTGACTTCATGTGGAGAAAAATATAATTAAGCAGGAAAACAAAAATCATTAAAAGATTAGACTGAAGAGATTTATAGTCATAGATACAATAAAATAAGCCATTTAAGCACTCTACATACATTTTTAAAAGGGATATTATAGGTTAAATCTAAAAGTCAGAAAGGATAAGAATGTGTGCGTGTACATGTGTAGAGACAGTTATTTATATATGTGGTTGTGCATTCCAAGAAATTATCTATTTTAAACTGTCTGAAAGAAATTGGTGCTTAACAGATAACCTTAGCAGAGAACTTAGGCATTCTGCTACAGTCAGATGATTTTTTAAAACGTTTTCCATCAATCTTGAATATTGTCCTCCTAGATCTAAGGCAAGTTATTTTTAAATCCTGAAGTTTGCCAAGGTTTCTTCGTAAAGAACTGTTTCTCATGTGATTCATTAGCCTAGGTTTTCACTTCTCAGAAGGGCTCTGGGTCAATCTCTTCAATCCCTGGTGGATATTGCCTGTTGGTGCTAACAGCTAAGTGGTTGAAACACAGATATATTTGAGATTTTCCTGCATAGATCTAGCAGTTGATGGACATAAAGTTTTGTACATCTTGTCTTCTGATGTGTGACATAAAATGCAGTGTTTTCTTGCATGGCTGTTTATTCTTTAAGTTGATCTACTTAGGGTTGCTATGGCTTTCTCAGTTTGAACTATTGGCTTTCAATCATACAAAACCACCATTTTGCAGTCTATTTTCATATCACAATGCCAGTGCATCATGCCATATTATGCTTCCAAAGATGGTAAGATACACAGTGAGCAAAATTACTCACTAATATTTGTATTTGAAGATTATATAGTAATTCCACCAACTGATGTCTAAGTTGACCAGAGAAAAGAAACTTACATTGGCTGTAGTAGCAGCTTCCATAATGTGGTTTCCACACATGAGGGTAATGCAGATTTTATCCTGTTTAACTCCATCTGGAGTCCAAAATCAAATGTTTACAAATAATGCCTTCACACTTATTACATTAATATTCAAATCTCTTTGTAGATTATATGATTTAATTTGTAGGAATGTGATTTTAAAATAATTCTCATAATCTCCCATGATGCTTTTAGAAATGTTCTGTATGCAAAAGCACCATTTCTTGAAAAAAGGAAATGTCAGATGGAAATACACTAACTTAGAATTTCATTTCCTGTTCATTCTGGAGTAAACATATGAATTATGGTATATATAGTTTAATGTGGCCAAAGATATGTGAAAGATAAAAATAAAGATACACTGTTTTATTTTGGTAGACCCCACTTCCAGAAACTAAACATAAGAAAAATAAGTGGATGTGCTTCCCATTTTCAAAAACCTGAAGAAGAATCAGGTGAAAGGGGATATGACTACTTTCTTTTGATCAAATATATTACATGTTTGTGGGCAGGAAAAAACAACACTCCACTACTCACCTCTGTATTTTCTGTGAATACTGGAGATTTCTGTTGTCTTTTGTGATGAGAGACATTGACACACAGTAGGAGAGTATTTTTTAAAAAGTTAAATTGAATAAACATAAAATGGATCAGTCAAAAGGGGAAAAGTACAAAAAAGGAATATTTCAGTTTAATATGAAAAAAATAATTAAGCTGGGTATAATGGTCCATGCCTCTCATCCCAGCAACTCAGGAGGCTGAGGCAGAAGGATTTCAAGTTTGAGGTCAGCCTGGGCAATTTAGTGAGGGTCTGAAAAACTTAATGAGAAATAAAAGGTCTGGGGGTGTGACTCAGCTATCACTAAAACTGACCAAACAGGAAATAAGTTGCTTCTCTAGGTTGTTGAAGCCTGACTGCTAGAAGTGTCTAAGCCTCCATCTTCCAAATGGAGGGACACATAAGAGTTGAAGTGCATTCTTTCACGCATGGGTCAGACTGGATGGGTGCTGTGGCACTCTGTGTCCTGGTGTTCCTGATTCTCTTCTTCTCATCAAGACACATATCATTTTAAACCAGTGCTATGCCATTTTCAGAGGATTCCCATTTGGAACAGAGTGGGTGGATTGAGGTGAATCAGGTGGCATGATGTAATCAATTGGAGCATGAATATCCAACAGCAATCCTTAGACAACCACAGCTGTGGAGAACATCTGACAACACAGAAAAGACAAGACTTCTTAACTAATGGGAGAGTTTTTTCAAATTTAAAAAAACATTTTTTTTCATAGTGCAACCAATAAATTTCTTCAGTTCTTAATCAAATGCAGAGATTATCAATGAAAGTAGAAATCCTTTTAATGCAGACACAACCCTATGTAATCTATAATGTTCTTGGTCCATTTATTCTGGGTATCAGAATCTGTTATTCCCTTGTCAGGCATAGTCTGTTTGAATTAGGTAACACTGCCTGAAAGGACACATGCCATGTCTTACATGTGAGCACACATAAAATGCTTTATTGGATATGAGAGATCCCACAAATAGAATGAAATACATAACATTTATTAGTTATTAAACAAAGATGTATCAATATGTGGGGATATAAATGCATACAAGAAACATACTGAGACACAAGCACACACATACACATAATCTATCATAAATCTGATACTAGGTGACAATTTCACCTCACTACTATACTGGTAAAGAAACAAATATCAGTGAAGATACTATAGACCAAAAGACAAGGAATTATTGCCATTATTAATGCATAAATTAAGGAAGTATTTGATGTGATCGACCAAGTAAGATGCAGTTATAATTCATGAAATGCAGCAGATAGAATTTGAAATATGATATTAAAAGGAAGAGAGAAAGTTCTAGAAATGGCTTTGAATTATCTAGCCCCAAAAACAAGTGGGATAAGATGTTAGTGAGCTTTTGTGTCTTTGTTAGTCAGGTTTTCATTACTGTGACAAAATGCCTGAGATAGACAACTTAAAAGGAGAAAAGATTTATTTGGACTCGTAATTTCAAAGGTATCAGTTCACAGTCACTTGGCTCTATTCATGGTGGAGAGAGTATAGTAGAGCACAGAAGTTCATTTCGTGGTGGTCAAAAATCAAAGGGAAAGAGGGAGACAAAGCGGGGAGAGGGCTGGCAACAAAATCAAACTTTCAGGTTGCAATAGCCTACTTCCTCCCACTAGGTCCCAATTCCTAAATTTTCTACCACCTCCCAACAGCTCATTAAGATTTGAATTCATAAATGGATTAATTAATTATTGAGATCAAAACTCTCATGATTCCATCACCAGACAAAGACCCCACTTCTTAGCAGTGTTATACTGGGGACCAAACCAGTAGCACATGAAGTTTAAGGGGACATTTAAAATCCAAACCAAACAGTTACTATAACAAATACCTGAGATAATCAATCTATAAAAAGAAAAAGGTTATTTTGGCTCATAGTTTTGGAGGTTTCAGTTCATGATTGGTGGGCTCTGCTGCTTTCAGGCCTGTGGTGTCTAATAGTGCCTGACAAATAAATTCCCCTCTCCTTATGGCTGAGAAGTGAAAGAGAAAGAAGTGACTCAGGTCCTAGCATCGAGGACATTCCCCCAATAACCTAAACCTCCCACGAGGGTCATCTCTTAAAGGTTCCACTGTCTCCCACTAGTGTCAAGTTGAGGACCAAGCCTTTACACATGGACATTTGGGGGACACTTATGACCCAAAGCTTAGCACCAAGGAAAGAAAAGAGTGGCACTCTTTAGCTGCCAGTATTGCTATTCTTGAGTTCAAGAAGCATTTCTGAAAAGAATGCAAGACCACTCCTGTGCCTGTCAGGAGACTAGGATAGGTTACAAGAACAAGTGACCCCAAATCTTAAGGGTTAAAATAGCAACTACGTATTTCTTACTCATCCCATATATCACAATAGGACAGAAGGCAAGAGGTGTGGGGCAGGGGTTTCTCATTGCATCAGTGAGAAACCTGGACTGATGGAAAGGCCACCATCTTAAACAGGACAGTCAACATGTCCATAGAGTGGAAGACTGGAGGGTCTCCCACTTGTAGTAGATTACTAACCCCTTATCACTACTGCTTATAGACAGGACCAGAAATCTTCACCTAGCCTCTTCAAAATCACCAGAAGTTCAATTCTGCCTGGTTCCCCACAAGAAAAGGGTCAGAAATACCCAGAAAATAGAACCAGCTCTTACCACAAATTGCATGCTTCACTATTGTGAGCACATCAATTTTACCTATAAATAAAACTCTCCTTTGATTTGTAGTAAAGCTTTTGTGTGGCAAGCACTGATTCTCCAAATGAAAGGAAGTGGTTTTCTTTGTTAACATTTATATTTAGCAAAAGAATATAAGACATCTCTGCTAGGACAGTTGTCTTTATTTTCTATTCTACCCAGAGCCTGATCTTATTATCAACGATATTAGCAGAGCAAAAAGAAAAAGACCGAGCTTTCAAAATCATGTCACACTAACCCCTTGATTTTCACTGCCACTGTCATCAATCTGCACAATGACATGCATTTTGGAAGAAAAGAGAAGTTTAGTCTTCATCCCTAAGAGCTGACACTGCAGTGCTCCCTGAGCCCCAGAAATAATCTCCTCTTTGATGAATGTCTTTCTCTGGGGCTGGCCATCTGATGCAGTAGGATAACCCAGGATTGAGAGTTAAAAGGGTCTGAATCTCATTCCTGGCTGGATCACTTACTAGCTATGGAATCTTGAACAGAATAGCTTACCTCTCTGTGTCTTCATCTTCTCTCCGTACATTCAGTTTAAAAATGATGTTCCATACATAGAAGATATACAATGAGATTTCCTATGGTTCCTGAATTCATTCATTTTTCTCTCCCTTCCTTCTTTCCTTCCTTCCCTAACTTCACTCCAACTCTCTGCTACAGCACTGAAGCTCGACTTTTAATTACATTTTTAACTTCATGATAATAATTTTGGCATAGGTATACATAAGATTGCATTATCCAGAAATAAGTTTTGCTGTTCAATATAGCACCTAGCAATCCTGTGCCAGATGGTGTATCAATGGGAATCCATTTTGCAGATGGAGAAACTAGGGCATGCTCTTGTTGACCTCACAGGTGGATGAGATAACAACATTTGGCAATATAAGTCTTTGCAAATTTTAAAGCACTGTTTTCTTAATAAATATAAACCCCTTGCAAGAAGAATCTATCCCTGTCTTATCTTTTCATCCTCAAAGCATCTAGACCAAGACCTGGTCATGGCAGGATCCCAAGAAGTGGTTGTTATCACCTAACCTTTGCAAGCCCATTCATGAGAAGCTCTAGGAGGTGAGGAAACATGTTACAATGTTTTAACCATCTGCATACTTACGGGTGTTATGGTGAGTGAATATGAAGAGTGAAAATGGCAGTATTTAGTTACACATATACTTGACCTCAAATTCTGGTTCTGCCTCTAAAATCTAAGAGATTTGAAAATTTTGAATCTGATTTCAGTCTTAGAAGAATAATTAAAATCATGCATACTGAATGATCAGCACATTCTATGGCACATGGTAGGACCACTATAGTGATAGGCCTCATCATTATATGATTATTTTATAATTATGTAATATATGTAAAAGGAATTGACACAAGCCATTCATTAACAGTGACAGCTTCACAGTTATACAATATATTAGAGTTAGTGATTATTTTCTTTGTTCCTGACTCAGGATATCTATAATCTTGAATTTGCTATGTGAATACTGATGTGAATATTTAGCTCAGACAGTTGAAGAAGAAAGAGTAATACAATTGTTCCAAGGAAATCTATTGATAGATAATAAGTAAATTACTTGTAGAGCCACTTAACTTATATCACTCCAAATAAACCTAAAAAAGGAAAAAACAGAAAGCTTCATGTTTTGGACGTCCAATTCATGGAGGAAGTATCTGCTCAAATCATTCTGTATAAAGAAATTTGGCATCAACTTGTCTCAGGTCCTTCTAAAAACTTGATCACCTAAATCTGTCTTTGGGATGTCACTCACTTTAGAATGTGAATTTTTAGGTAAATAGCAGTGGTGGGGAGCAGCAGAGGGCTCTGTGAACAGCATTGAACTTAGTGTTCTTTCATTTACTTATTAAATTGAAATTTTGTACTCTAAAGTGTGAATAATGGTTGGTTGCATCTATCTTGAGAATTTTCAATGATTCTTTTTTTGAAAAGAAAATCAGGGAAAGTACCTTGATTAGTGACTATGCACACATTACAACTTCTCAGTGAAACATTCTTATTACTGTTATTATCATCCCCAGTTCCGAGGAGTGTCCCAAGGAGAACCTAACCTGTCATCACACTGTAGGATTTGCTTCAGCTAAGGAGAAATCACCTGTTCAAATTCACGTCTCCTTCCTGGAACTGTCTACACCTGATGACCTGTTCAAGACAAGGATGCTGATAAAACTGCTAATATCTACCTAGTATGTTTCCACAGTGAACCTAATCTATTGCAGGTTGAGTATACCTTATCTGAAATGCTTAAGACCAGAAGAGTTTGAGATTCTGGATTTGGGAGCAAGGGATTTGGAATATTTGTATATACATAATGATATCTCTGGGAGCTGAGAGACAAGTTGAAGTGCAAAATTCATTTACACTTCATGTGCACCTTACACACATAGCCTGAAGAAAACTTTATACAATGTTTGTATTGTACTTTGAACGTGACTCAACTTTTTTCCACGTTCTTATTGAGGTGTTCTAGTTGGAATTTGTTGTTACATATTTTTACATATACACCTGTGTCCCAACATTGACATAATGACATATGGAGAGTTCTCCACTTGCGATATCAAATGGACACTTAGAAAATTATACATATTTTGGAGCACTTCAGATTTCTGATATTCAGATTAGTATACTCAACCTGTATGTGATGACAATTCAAAAGCCCATCATCCCTACATTGGTCCCCAAAAGCAGCCAGTTTCAGAAAGTGTGAGGCCCATCCAGGCCTTAAGGAATAGCTCTTTTCACTAATTTCTGCTTTATGCCTATTTTCTATATATACGAATCTTGAACACCCCCATCTCTCTTGCTTACAGTCCACAAGAAACTCAGGGTGGTCATGAATCTTAGCCAAAATATTATATTTCATTCAATTTTTCCTGTTCTTCTTTAGACCATTTCTAAATAAGTGAAAATCAAGTTTTATTAATGAAGCAGTAATGCAAAAAGTGAGTCACTGATGTTCTATATTTTCCTTGAAACACTAGCATCCATCCTGATTGTGCCAAGATCTTGTTGATCAGATTCTCAATGGTTGGCAGGTTGTATACCTTTTGTTTTGGAATACTCAACTTGAGAAATACAATACAAAGTGACTGTAGGGGAGCTGAACATCTTTTAAATGATTTCGTAGAATTGATGAGCATGTTCTTGGAGGGAGGAGGACCCAATTTCAAAGTACAAAACCATTGATAGCTGAGAAGGTGGCAGAATTAAACTAGTTAATGGTTGAAGAAAAGACAAACTACAAAAATAAAGTATTTCAAGGGTTAATCATTTTACTACACAAAATTGAGAAAGGACCTTGGAAAAATGAAGAAAGTACTAAGTGCTTTTTAAGATAGTCCTCTTTCCAAGATCATGATATGAAAATCAGTTGGGAAATGAATGATATTGATTTCATACGTTTGCAACAAAATTTATTAACTTGCCTCTAAATCAATGAAATGTACTTAATCCAGTCTCTGTTCTAATTCCATGAATTAGATCTTGACTGCATTTGTAACTTACACTGAAGTATAATAAAAGATAAACAATGGTAGCTGGGGGCAGTAGTACACACCTGTAATTCTAGTGGTTAGGAAGTCTGAGGCAGGAGGATTGAGAGTTCAAATCCAGCCTCAGCAACTTAGCAAGGCCCTAAGCAACTCAGTGAGACCTTTTCACCAAGCAAAATGCAAAATAGGGCTGGGGATGTGACTTAGTGGTAGAGCACCCCTGAGTTCAATACACAGTCAAACAAACAAAGATAAACAATTGCCACTTTTTTGTATCATAATTTTCTCAGACTTGCTTTTCTTATTTTCTCCATATTATGCCCCCTTTTATTCCAGTTGTAGATGGACCTAATACCTTTGTTTTATTTATTTATTTTATGTGCTGCTGAGGAGTGAATCTAGTGCCTCATCTGGGCTCTCACAATCCTTATTTCCCAATTTTTGTGGATTCACTTTAAGTAGCCTTTGGTCAGTATGAATTACCCTGAAATAATGAAAGCCTTCTTTCCTGCACCCTTTGAGCTGTCACCAGACCTCTTCTGTATGTTCTTACTGCTACTGCAGCTCTGGGCTCTAAGCCACATCTGTTCATGAACTCTGATGCTTTGCAGAATCACCCTTCCATCCAGGTACATGATGTCTTAACAAACCCAGACTTTTCTGACTTATGTTTCTTTTAGCATCTGGAACTGGACACCAGGATGTAGCATGAATATAGACATGTGTGTGTATGTTTGTATGTGTGTGTGTGTGTGTGTGTATAAGCTTTTGCATATATGAACAAAATATTCACAGTCACTGCTATTTTCATCCATTTAAATATCCATGAAAAACTGTATTTGTGTGGGTTATGTTATAGAATACAAATTAGATGAATATTATCAAAGGGGTTTTACTTTTCCCAAATCCTGGGTTATAACAAGAATAAATGACTAGAGTAACTATGGGAATGTGGGAAGTTACCAGAGTTGGCTGGAAAATGCTGTGACAGAGAGATCTTGCTTGCATAACAAACAACCAGAACATTCATCAAATTAAAATCATGTTCAAGTGAAATCCTATTTGCATGACAAACAGCAGAGCATCCGTCAGAACAAACACCAGTGTTAAGGACTTGATAAAAATTATGCAAGGAGAAAAATCAGCAGATGGAAATGGACACCAAATTTAGGGTAAAAAAGGAAAGTCAGAGACACAGGGCTTGTGAGTACAATGAACCCTGTCTATAAGGTGCAGCAAAATGCATTTGAACAGTATGTTTTGGTAATGCTTTGTCAGTCGTTGTAAAATGAGAACAAAATCCAACCTAAAAGAAAGAGAGAAAGGAAGGGCAGAGGGACAGAAAAAGAATGAGAGGGGTTCTTCAGTAGCAGAGAGGGAGAGAGAGAGAGATCACTCTTCCCTAGAAAGGACACACAGGCACCAGGTCCGAAGAGGGATGATCAGCCAGCCAGCAACCAGCAGCTGAAGGGGTGGGCAGGCTACAGGGAACAGGTGTGCTTGGCTGTAGAACAAGCATTGCCTGCCAGGCCTTGGCATCTTCCCAGGTGCATGTGTATCATGCAGGCATGTGGGGAGGTGATGAAGAGGGACAAGATAACGGACGGGAAGGTGGAGCCCAGAGTCAGGGGCCTAAGCTGAACCCAGTTATCTCCCACATCACCTGGGCCTCTTAAGCTCTCTCCTCCTGGGAGCTTTAGAAAGAAACCTCCAGAGTTCATCCCATGCTTCTCTTGGCCCTGTTTTAAGGAGTCAGCTTATGATCATGGAGAAGATATAGCCTCTTAATTCAGGCAGATATGGCCCAATCCTTAACATCTCTGTGATCTTTGTTATCTTCCCAATCCTCAGAGTCTTCATCTAAGACAGAAGACAAAAGTAGGATATTGTGAGGATTACATGACAATACACGAGATGATGCTTGACACACAGAGTGCATGCTGAATAAAGAGTAGGCCACTCCCCTGGTCTTGGATACTGAAAGGTCCTTCTCTCCCCATTCAGATACATTCATGGCTGCCAAATCCTCATCTCTTCTTATTTTATGAAAAATATTTTGTTTACCTTCCTCTTTAATTATGAAGCAACATTTATTACTGGGAGGCATCATGAAATGAAGAATGATATAGGAGGAGCCCTGGATGGGGAGCCAGGAAAGCAGGGTACTGTCCTGTCTTCTCCTCTGGGTTCTAGTTCAACCTCGGTATGATCACATCTCTACATTGCAGTGTCTTCATCTGTATTAGGGTTGTCCAGAGAATCAGAACCAGGAGGATGTTGTGTGAGTGTGTAAGATAAGAAACGGCTTGTCTGGTTTTGAATGTTGATGGTCCTAAGATCTGTGGGGAGACTCAGGAGAACCAGTGTGGTCAATTTCGGTCTTGAAAACTGGCTGAAGGAAGAGCCAAAGTTTTCATTCAAATCCAAAAGAAAGAAAAAGCCTCATACCAGTTCAAGGTGATTAAGCAAGAGGAATTCTCTCCAAGGAGGATCAAGCCTATTGTTTGTTCAGATTTGCAACTGATTGGATGAGGCCTGCTCACATTTAGGAGGTGACCTGCTTTGCTCAGTCCACTAATTCAAATGTCAATCTCATCCAAAACACTCCCATAGAATCATACAACATAACATTTGAACCAATATCTGGGCACACACGGTGACCCAGTCAAGTTTACAATAGAAGTAATCATTATATCAACCCAGAAGTGTATGACATAATGGCCTGGAAATCTGCTGCTATTCATCATCCTTCAGGAGATAAGGTGCAACATATGGATTCTACAGCATACTGAGGAGGCATGGAGGAAAATGGCATGCTATCACATTGTGAAGAAAACTGGACATGGGCTTCATAAAGACAGTCCCATTCTTCACGAAGGGTAGAACTACCAGAAATGTCTATATGTGTGCCTGTTGTGAGTTAGGAATTTTACACGCATTCTTATTGACTCTTCACAGTGACCTTCAGAGCTGAGCTTCATTATGTGCATATTAGAGAAAGAAGTAGAGACACAGAGGGGTTGAGTAAAATGCCCAAGGTCCCTTAGTTAGTGAGTGACAAGGCTAAACTTCATCTGCCAGTCAGGCCTCATCTCCTTTACATTATGGCTTACTTGGTCACTTCCAGTTCCATGCCCCGCTGCCTAGGACGTGGCCTGGCAAATGGCAGGCACTCAGCAAACATGCAAATGGATAGTTTTTTGTTTGTTCATTTGATTTTGTTTTACTGATTCTTCTTAGTTAAACTTGACAAGAGAATCCATTTTGATAAAATTATACAAGCATAGGACATATCTTATTGTAATAGGACCCCATTCCTATGGATGGGCACAAGGGTGGGCTCCACGTAGGTAATTTCAGATGTGTACATAGGAAAATTATGTCACATCCTTCCACTGTCTTTCCTATTTCTACGCTCCCCCCCCCATCTCCAATCCCCTTTGTCTAATCTACTGAACTTCTCTTCCTCTCCTCCCGCTTTGTGATTTAGCTTCCACGTATCGGCAAAAACATTTGACCTTTGTTTTTGGGGGATTGGCTTATTTCACTTAACATGACAGATCCATCCATCCAGATCCATCCATTTACTGCAGGAAACCTTCATTCTCCTGCCTTTGTCTTCACCTGTTCTCTCGTCAGAACACCCGGGCAACCCTACCTGCCGCTGCTCTGTTTCTGAGTTAGTCAATCCCACAGAAAGGAAGAAGAAGATCTTAACCTCAGCCCCATCAGTGGAGGTGGGCAGGATATTTCTTCTGCAAAAGATTACACTTTCTCTGAGATGGAAAAAGACTATAGAAGCTCGGAAAATCCCCAAATTTTAGTGCTTCAAGTCCATCTCCCTGTAGGAAACACCAAACGACACTCACCTTCCTGTCTGGTTCTGTTTTGTGAAGAGCCTTCACACACCATGAAGTCCTCCTGTTTGATAACCAGGAAGACGCTGACATCAGGAAGGCTTGCGTTTGCATTCTTGCCTTCCACTTTGCGTTCATGAATTTGAGTAAAACAATCAACATTTAGAGTACAAATTGTGCATGATTGTCTCTAGCATATAAAGCTGTCATGAAGTTTCATAGGTTAACTCATGCAAAGAACTTAGTATAGTGCCTGGCACATGGGACATGTGACACGAAGATGAGAGAAGATCTATTAGCTGTAATTATCACCCAATATAAACCCCCAGAGTCACACTAGGAGAGATATTTGGCTTCTCTGAAAAGAAGTTTCCTTTGCTTGTATTACACTCAATGCTTCCTGAAGGACTTACGCTGTTTGCATTCTGCATCAGAACGTGGAGCCCTGACAGGGTGTGTTTCGCCAGCTGAGCTGGCCCTCCTGCCTCATGCCCTTCTTCTCCGCTGATACATATTGACTTAAGAGACTACCAAACCCTGAGTCCCTCCCACCCTCTGCCTGCACTGTCTCCGAGCCTTAGGAACTGCCTTCTCCATATTTATACAGAAATGTATCACTCTTGGTTTTTTTCCCAAAAAGTTCCCTTTCACCTGAATTAATAGCCCAATTGTTCCAATTCACCACTTCCAAAGCGACTCCAGTGAGTAGAAACCAGAACATTTTGAAATCGCCTCCAGGCCTCACTGTGAGAGTCTCAATTGGAAATCTCTGGCTGCTGCCTGTTTTCTTAATGACCTTCCATTGCTTGGAAAATGTATAATTCATTCTCCACCTATCCTCACTAATCCTACTTTCCTAAAATAAATATTAACTCAACTTATCCGCTAAAACAAGCCCAAATCAAGTCTGTTATCAAATGAACTCAGAAGCAGCACAGAATGCAGGGAATCAGGGCATGCGGAAATTACCTTTCTTGGAACGGCAGGTCCAAAACTCCCTTTGCCCTGTAGCTCCATTCTATCTAGTTCAACAAGCCTTTCTGGAACACTCTGTATACAGACATCAACGGGGCCACACAGGTGCAGGACAGATACTGGATTTGTACTAGATTCAGGGTTAGAAGGTCTCACAGCAGAAGAATTGAATTCAAGTTCCATCCTTATCCCTTTGAACCCAGGGCATTGTGCCTGCTGGGCAAGCACTTCACCACTGGGTCCACCTCCAATCCCCCATCTTTACTCTTGACCACTTATAAATGTCAGGAAAATCATTCTGAGTTCCAGTTGAGGTGGGATAATAGCATCATTACTATCAATGCCCCCAAACTTCACCCTATCACAGCCTGGCACACATATTTGAAGTAAGGGCTCCCTAGATTTGTCAGTGATGAGGCACTGAGTGACTTGTCGAATATTAGAGGAAATAATTGACATCTTAGGCATGAATGGATCATGGGGATAGAGGTGGAATGACTTTACCTCAATTTAAGAAGAAACTTGTTGTTTCATTGCCTGAAACTGTAAAGGCCCCCTTAACTCTAAAGATATCTTTCACAATCCAAATCTTTTTCACTTGGCTTTGGTCCTAATACCCTAACGGCACACTGCTTGCTGTTAGCACAGGAGACTGGAGGAGTGAGCCTAGAAATGTCACCAGCAGCCCAAAATCAGAGGTGTTTGTGCCCAAGCACCATCCTGGTGATCTCACCTTTTTGTGTGAGCTTTGGGATGGTATAATTTGGGGAAGCCTTTCTCCTTTTGGATTAGACCACCTGGATCTTCATAGCACCATATTAAGCCATGAACACCTGACCTATTATCAACATCAGTAGGCATTGAGAGAACAAAGATCACAGCGATGGCACATAGGAAATAATTCCAGTTTTATCCTGCTGATCCACAACTACAAAGACAGTTTTAAACTATTTTATGAGAATTGTGCACATAGGATTGCCTGTTTTGGGCTTCACCCCTGTAAATGATCCTGTCTACTCACAGAATGGATCCTCTCCAGTAAACAAAAGGGAGTTTATACCAAAGCACAAGGTCAGGAATGGGTTGAGAAAACTGCTGATTGAACTTGAGCTCCAGTCTGACTACCCAGTCTTCTTCCTAATGCTTTTTCCCCTTGTATCATCCCATAATAAAGCCCTCTAGTACTTCCTTCCCATGTGATGACGAATTGAACAAATGTTTTAGAAGGGACCAGACAGACCATCAAGTCCCGAAGATGCCAGAGGTCACTGCCATTACTAGCTATTCCAATAGTCACTACAAAGGGCAAAAAGATGAAGCTCTCATGACTGCCTCCATGCACATGAGACCGTCAACTGGAAATAGGCTCTCCAGCAAGGAAAACTCAGAGTTGTGGAAGAGGAATGATAATGGACTGAGAATGTGAGTGTTTAGGAAAATGCCTGTGTTATTAAAAGAAAATCATATCCAAACAGGGCAATTATGGAAAAGAAGTTACAAATGCCTTACAAATCATCAAAAAAATTCCTTTGCCCTCTGCAGGGACCTATCAATGCACTCTGAGTAAAGCATCATTAAACCTGCATGGGCCTAATGAGGTAACTCCACATCACCCAGTTATTAAACAAACAAAAAGGTCTGCTCCTGGTTCCCAGAGAGCTCTCCAACCCACACACCTTCTCCTGAGCTCAAATTAAGGAACTAAGTATTTCAAGTTCTTGCACCAGCTTATATGCAAATCCTTAATTGACAGAGTTAGGGATGGAACAAGGAAGAAGGAGGGCCTGCTAACAATTTATTTCTCTCATCAGCTTCTACTCCCTAATGCTGTTTTTCATAAAAAGGACATGAACTAAAAACATTCTTCATTGTTCTAAACACTTTAAGGATAAAATGAAAAAGTAGAAAGATATGATTTAAAAAAGATAAAATACATAGATGACTATCAGATGATTGAGGACAAAACTCAATAATTCACTGCTAGTTTTTAAATGTTTTTGGTAGCATGGAAATACATGATTTAAAAAATACCCTCTGAAATATTCTACAAGTGGGTAATTAGACAATATGGGTATGGCCAATAGGATTTTGAAATCAGTAATGCTACTGTATGCAAAAACTCTGCTCTTAGCTTTTCTCTATTGAGCAAGAAACAAAAGCCAAGGATGCATGAAAGTGTTATCAAAACCGATTTCCTTAACTGGGAAAGCTCTTACAATGCTTCACTGGTGTGATAAGACTTCAGCAGATTTAAACATTGGAATTCTAGATACTGTGAATGCAGTTCCATCTCAGTTCCTTCCCCTTCTCCTGCTCCTATCTCAAGGAATAGAAACAATTCCTTCTGGGGCCCTTGTCAGGATTGCAGGTTGCTAACTGGGCTGAAAATTTCTCTACCTTCACACTGTAACTCCTAGTGTCCTGATCACAAAGAAGACTTCGATTGCTTCTCTGTTCATTTAAGTGAATGAAACCAAATTCACCTCCAAATAACTGAATGGCAAAGCTGATCAATTTTAATTCTACCCACAACATGTATACATTTAGGTCATTTTCCCTGTTTGTTTACTTATTTATTTTTTTCTTCTAAGAATCTTTGATGGGGCACATTTTTTCCACAAGTCTCGAGCTAGAATGGACCATTCTTGAACATTCTAAGTAGAGTTATGGAATCAAAGTCCCAGAGATGGACATATGACCCTGCGACAAGAGGGCACTTGGAAAAGTCCTTAATTTGAAGTGTTAGTTCCATTCAAATGTTTAATTAAGGTATACAGGGTGGGAAAATGGCACTCCAGAAAGAACGGCTCAGAAGAGACCAAGGCCAGGTTGGTGAACTGAAACCAGCCCACGCTGGCAGGCAAGAGCCAACTGAATGTCCCTTTTTCCAATCCCTTGATCAATGGCTTTCTTGATGGGAGTTTGAAATTGGCTCTGTGAAAGCATTTACACCAGGAGAATCAACTATCACTAAAAATCAGAATGCTTTGCATTGTCCCAGAGAGTCCATTGTTAAATTTACCAGTACGACACACCTAAAGGCCTAAGGAGGTCAATCTTTCAGACTTATCTGACTGGGAAAGGCCTTACATGAAAGGCCTCTTATTTCTAGTGCTTCTGAAGGAAGTCCAACAAGACAGGGAGATCCATCCTGGGACTGTTTTGTTGTCAGGGCATTAAAGCAACCCAAACCAGAGTTCTGGGCAATTACCTCCTGCCAATTCTCTATGTAATGCACGAGTTTCAAAGTACCAAGATTAATTTAGCCAGATAGCTTCTTACAGCTTTATTGTGTTGTAACTGGTCTTGTCTGGCTTTGGAATAATTCTGTGAATATATCAGCATAAATTTACCTCTTTCTGCCACCCCCAACTCCTGATTTCCACCCCTTCCAAACAAATATTCCTCACAGACACAGTCTGTGCTGACTGTGTCTTACCCCTCACTCCTTGCTGCAGGCTCAAAGCACTCTGGCTCATCTGTGATGCCTGTGTCTCCCCCTCTTCTTTAGGAGTCATGTCCCTAAAACTCCTTGCTGGGCCACCAGAGCTAAATAGTGGTTCTCAGACTGAATTTTTTATTGGTCTTCTCGCTCTTCATAGTTGGATTGTTTTTATTCCTAGTTCCTAATCTCAGGATTTCTCAGTGAGTCTAGGATAGGCACCAGTCATTGGGTCCTCTTTTATAGCAGTTCATACTTTTATTTGCAAATGAGGTACATTTTATAGTCAAACATAGATGCTTTAAGAACAAGAAGGGTCAAATGGTGGTTCCATTCCAAATTTCTAAGGAATTGCCATACTATTGTCCACAATGGTTGCACCAATTTGCAGTCCCACCAGCGATGTATGAGTGTACCTTTTCCCCCACATCCTCGCCAACATTTATTGTGGCTTGTATTCTTGATAATTGCTATTCTGACTGGAGTGAGAATTCTTAGAGTAGTTTTGATTTGCATTTCTCAAATTGCTGGACATGATGAACACTTTTTCAAATGTTTGTTGATTGTATTTATTCTGTGAAGTGTTTGTTCAGTTCTTTAGCCCATTTATTGATTGGGTTATTTGTTTTTTTGGTGTTAAGTTTTTTGATTTCTTGATATATCCTAGAGATTAATGCTCTACTTGAGGTGCACATGGTGAAGATTTTATCCCATTTTGTGAGCTCTATCTTCACTTGATTGATTGTTTCCTTTGCTAGGAGAAACCTTTTACAAGAATGGCAAGGCATTTGCACCAAAGCAGGCATGTGTAGTAGTGGTACAGAATAGAAGACACAGAGACGAACCCAATTAAGCACAGTTATCTGATACTCGGCAAAGACAACAAAAATATTCCCTGGAAAAAAGATAGCCTATTCAACAAATGGTGCTGGGAAATTTTGAAATTCATATGCAACAAAATGTAATGAAACCCCTATCTCTCACCATGCACAAAACTCAATTCAAAGTGGATCAAAGACTTAGGCACTAGAACAGGGACCCTGCACCTAACAGAAGAAACAGTGGGCCCAAACCTTCACCATGTAGGCTTAGGATCTGACTTCTTTAACAAGACCCTAAAGTTCAAGAAGTGAAATCAAAAATCAAAATCAATAAATGGGATGGATTTAAACTATTATACAACTTTGTGAAGGAGGCTGATTTGTCCCTGAAGGGACATTTGACAAAGTCTGAAGACAATTTTTTTTTATTTTGACAACCATGGTGAACATGCTACCAGCTTCTGGGAGTTAAAGATCATGGGTCCTGCTAACTGTTTCACAAGATACAACCATCTCCCCTGGAAAAAAAAATGTCTAGCCCAAATGTGAATGTGATGGGTTGGTAAACCCTGCTTAGATGACCATCTTCCACAGCAGTTCAGTTCACTGGCAATTGGGAATCGGAATTGGGTGACGACTAAGTGCCACTTACATTGTCACTTGCTCTAGAGTCATAAAAGCATAATTGCATTTTGTTGATCCCTTCAGTCACACGTGTGTAACTACCCAAGGCATCATATCAAAGTTTGGTGTATCCATGTATTTATCTCAATCTGAGGACAGAAAGTTTCCCTCTTGGCTTTCCATAGGATCTTGGCTCTGATCTCCACTTCTCAGTCTACAGCAAAGCCTCTCACTCAACACTTGTGTAGCATTGAGATCGTCTAATTGTGGGCGTTGGGAATCTGCATCTTCAAGAAGCACATCAAATATATCATAAGCATACTCACACTTGACAATCACTAATTTAGTTACAGTTTAAGTTAGTGATTAAAAATGCAAAGACCAAAGGTCGAAGTCAATTATGCACCTGCCTGCTTGTGTGATTTTGAGTCTTTGCTAAACCTCACTCAATTTTCTCATCTGTAAAATGAGGATACTATTAAAATGAACTTCATGGAGTTCTGAAAACTAAGCGAGCTGGGCAAGGAAAGTGCCTAGCAAGATATCTAGCAGCTACCAATCATTTGGCAGATCTGAGGTGTGGAAGTAAGTCAACTTTAGATTCTCTATGGTTGAAATAAAGAGATGGAAGCCAAATGATTCTTTTCACATCAGACTATTACGAAATATCATTAAACTAATAACCTACTTCCTATATGGACTTCATCAATGTTTTATGAGTTGAATTAAAATAGACTGATTTGAGTATACATTTATTCCATCATTTGTAACCCAGCAACAATCAAATAGAACAATGCGATGTTTGTAAGGAATAATCCCTGGGTCTTTAAAGCAGTGAGGAAAGGGAAAAGGCGAATACAGTTCATATAGCACAAAAGGGATTGCTGTGAGGCCAATATTGGATGTTAGCTCTTTCTCCATTAACTTTGTCTTGGGAGTCCAAAGTATCTTGCCAATCTGATGACCCCACAGCATCCTGATATGATCCTTCCAATGTTTTGAAGTCGGAGCAAACAGAACCACGGAAAAAATAGAATGAATCGCCCAAGGTCACATGGAAGTCAAGCCTAGAATAGAACTGATGTGTGCTGGTTTCCCGTTCAGCTATGATCAATCCCACTTCACCTATTCGAAGCAGTCTGGTTGGTAATATTTAAAAGCTTCGATATTTTTGAACCATTCATGTGTTTTGTTTGCTTTTTTTTCTGAGTAATACTTTTGCCAGACTTGCTGATTTTCCAGAGTGAGAGAGATTTCTGAAAATAGAGGCTCTGGATAATGTTGATTGTCAATCTAAAAGAGTGGTCAATCTAAAAGCAGTAAATGAATTTTAACCTAAAAATGAGAGTTTGGCGACTAATCAAGTTTTATACCTGTATCATGAGTCTTGAAAACTAGAAAAATTGAATGAAAAGTATCAAGTATACAGGTAAGAGTTTTACAAAACTTGGAAAACCTATGTTCGGAATAAGAACAGACTGTTAGTGTAGAGCTTGAATTCCTGCCAGGAAATGCGTCCACCCTGGCCCTCTGCCCTGACCTCACAATCCTAGGCATTGGCTTACATCTCATGCCACAGCCAACTCATTTCCTCCAGCCCAATCGATGGCTTTCTAATAGCTGAGCATCCTGCTCCAAATCACTTGCAAACCACCAAGACACACTTTCACTGTTTATTTTCTGACTTGACACACAGAAGAGCAAGGTCAGTTGATTCTTTCAATGATTGCTCTTAAAATAAAAACATTCACTGCAGTATTCTGAACTTCTGAAAACCAATGTCCAATAATACAGCCATTTCAGCAAATTCATTTGCTCACAATTTTATAGTGTTTCCATAACTTCACCTTCTTTTACCTTCTATGTCTGTCATCTATCTATCTATCTAAATGAATTTATTAGTAGTTAGTTAATGGGTAGTGCTTTTATGCCTACTAAATGTAGGGCTTTATGCTACATATGCCCTTAGTGAACATTTAAAAGGAAAAAAGAAAATGCATATAAAGAGAGCAAACACTGTCTTCATAATTAAGAGCTTACTTTTCATGACAGAATGCTCACCTTATAATCAGAATAAGTCTATATTGATCATATGACAGTAAAGTAAAAGATTTTACAAATGGTAAGGTATGTATCTAAGAGTTGTGGAAAACAGGATTGAATAGATTTGTAAGTTAGGCAGAGAACATTGTCTTGATATGACAAGATAGTGTGAGCAAAAGAATGAAGAGAAGTGAAGTCACACTATGAAAGTTTGAGTGTGAAGTCACAGTGGGCAATAAGTTCACTCCCTACATTCTCCTTGGCAGCCAATATTTTCATAAGCTGCTGCACCACCACCACCTCCATCTAACAACTGCAAGTCCAAGAGAAGAAAAATGCTCATCAGCAAGTCAGGAAACCAGAGCACAAATATTATTATCAATTATTACTATCAGAATCCCATGTTCTTTTTTTTTAAATAAAAGCTTAATTAGAGTGTAATTCACAGGCCATATAATTCATTCCTTGAAGGTATTTAATTTACTGATTTTTACATGTTCAAGGGTTGTGCAAGTTTTATGACAGCCTTACAACCAGTTTTGGAACATTTTCATCCCCCAAAGCCCTATATCCATTAGCAGTCACCGCTCATTTCCTCCCAAGCATCTCACCCTTAGGCAATCACCCCAAGTCTCTTTCTATGTCCTAAAATACTTTAAGATTATTTATACTTACAGAAACCCACATTCTTTTTGTGTCCATCTGAGACCACTATTACATCAAGATAAGATTGCTTACTTTCTCAGGATTTGAAATATCATAAAGTATACAGCACAGTATGTGGATGCTCCACATCCAGATTCACTTAGTCATCACGTACTTGTTCGAAAGTGATGAATTGGCAGACATGGATAGATTAAACTTTGCTGACCAACCCTCTGCAAGAAGTGGAAACGTCTGTCACATGACCAGCTTTTCTATCTTAAATCTATGTTGTCTTTCACTGAAATGTTCTTTTAAGTGGAAAATTCTATTTTCAGATGCAGGCTCTCTTTGCAAAAGTAACTGGAATAATTTGAGGTTTTTTTTTTTTAAACTCCAAATTCTGTTTCAGATGTTAGATGCTTGTTGCTAAGAAACCATTATAGGCCAATTATCATTAAAACAACCTCTGAAATTATATATCTGATGAAAGAGAATTGTTCTCTCTTTTCTAAAAGCAGATGCTTGAACAAACCCTTTCTCTAGTTAGAAAAACCTGTTTGGGTTCAGGCAACTTTTCCTTTTCATTCCTTGGGGAACTAGTGAAGGACAGAAGATTTAAGAAGAAAAAGAAAAGCATAGATAAGAGAATGTGTCATGATCGATAAGCTCTTCAAGTCAGGATACAGCCAGAGAAGTTGTACACAGATACAGCTTGAAGGCTGAGATACAGAAAGTTATATTTAAACTTGAGAAATGGTCCAAAGCCTTTTTCTTTTAACTTTTTTTTTTAAAGAAAGAGGTATAATTAACATATAATAAAATGTAGGTTTTCTGTGCATATTAACCAGCTTTAACAAAGGTATCCATTTGTGGCACCCACTGGCAATGCTGATATGGAACCCTTTCAACATCCTAGGAAACCTCCTCCTGGTACCAATTTCCAGTCAATCCTCACCCCCCACAGACAGTCATTATCATATCTGTTACTGTAATTGTTATCCCTATTCTGGAACTTCTTGTAAGTGAAATCATATAGTCTATAATCTTTTCTTCTGGCTTCTTTTGCTCAACTGCAAGGCAAGATTTTCTCAAGTTATCTTTATCCATAGTATGTTACTTTTTATCGCTAAGTAGTATTCCACTGAATGAATACCCTGTACATCTGTGTCTACAACCTCTTGGTGAACGTTAATTTTGTCTTCAGGTACTGTGAATAAAGTCGTGAGTGTTCTTTTATGTATCTGTGAACATGTGTTTTCATTTCCATTTTACGTTTTAGTCAAGGGCTGCACTAGGCACAACTCTATTTAGAGAGATTTAAGTGTCTTATGTCTCCACAAGCTCATTATAATTGGAAGGTACCATAAGTCAAAACCACACATAGCACCCCTTTCCTACCAACCATGGCTTAGCCGAGTTTACCTTAAATGTATTCACAACACTGATATTCATCAAAGAAGTTGAGTGAAATCATCTAACACAAAACCTATGTAATAATAAAGTGTTGACTCTTTGGAAAACTTTGGAAAAACTGTGGCAACACAATTCGTTGTAGTATGTGAGTTGCCCCCCACTGTGTGGCCTAGCTGACCTGTAGCTGCAACTCATAGATGCTGCCCAGCACTGAGGATGGTGGCCACATGTCCTTAGCCTGGGAAAAGACCACAATTCAGTGTAAGGTTTCTACTGAGTGTGTATCACTTCCTCACGGTCTGACAGCTGGAAAATCCCAAGTTAAACCAGTGGAAGTTGGAGATGGGATACTATGTGATAAATTCAAGGCCCTTCCTCCTTCCCATTTCCCTTTGAATAATTAAGATCTCCTTTTAACATCCCAACATTTTCATCAGGTAAAGGCCACAATAGCAGTCGTAGACGCCTGTAATTCCAGGTGCTGGGGAAGCTGAGGCTGAAGGATCATGAGTTTAAGTCAGCTTCAGCAACTTAGCAAGACCCTGCCTCAAATGCGTGTGTGTGTGTGTGTGTGTGTGTGTGTATGTGTGTGTGTGAGAAAAGTTAAGTGCCACTGGGTTCGATTCCCTGCACCCCATGCTCCCCAAAAATTGAAAAGCAGTCTCAATTTTTCAGAGTAGTTGTTTCCTGAGTTGCTTCTAGAACTCACTTAGGTGTCAGCCTGGGCACTGTCTCTGGGTTCCATAGTTTACCACTTGCATGTGTTCATATCATAATAAAAGAGGATGTAGGTTTTAATGTTTCACTGTCAAGAAGGATTTGGTGAGCCTCTCTCATTTTTCTGAGCTGTAGGAAGAGTCTGTTAATAAGGCCATATTTAAAATTCACCCAAGTGCTTCTGTGAGATCCTTGCTGAGAAAGATGCACTGACTTGTTTGCTATCAGCCACACTGAGCCTCTTTTGAAGCTTGATGGACTCTGACAGTGGCGGATGTTCCCCTGGAGGTCAGTGGTCTGGCTGCAGATTCATTCATGCGTTTTGATCCATGGGGTGGTGAGCATGCTATCAGCACCTTGGCTTTGGCATGCCCAGGTTAAGCCTGAAGCTCTGCCACATTTCTTATGCTTCTGTGGTGTGACATCTCACTGATTCAATCCCAACCATTGCTTCTTTTTGCTCATTTTCCTGAGATGAGCTGATGTGCACACCATACCACTTAAATGCCCTTACCTGATTTGTCTCACCTGGATGCTTTGTGCTATTACGTTTGGTCCTGATTTTACACACCCTCTTGGCTCTCTTGACAATTAAGCATGGAGCACTGGCATGGTTTGAATGTCCCTTCCAAACCCATGTTGAACTGGAATCCCCAGTGTGAGGTGCTGTGAGATGGGGCCAGATGGAGCAGTTAAGAAGCAACTGTGTCATTAGAGCTCTGTCATCATGAATGGATTAATCCACTAATGGATCAATGGCTCATGTGCTATCTCAGGTATTGGTCTATTATAAAAGACACTTTGGTTCTGTCTCTTGTAGGTTCCCTCTTGCCATATAATGCTCTGTGCCACCTCAAGACTCTACAGAAGAGAAAGAAGTCCCTCACCAGGTGCAGCCTGTTGACCTGAGACCTCCCAGCTCCAGAACTGTGATTTGAGTAAGCTCTTATTCTTTATGAATTCCAGTCTCTCAAATTTGATAAAAACAAGAGCAGGACTAAGGTAAGTGTCATGGCCATCTTATAGATGGTAGAAGAAGCAGATGAAGTGGTTGGTCATTTTACATTATCAACTATGCAGCTGTGAGCATTACCACCCACTCCTCCCCAGGCTAGGAAGAAGCAGCACAATGTCCCTGAGAGAAATCACTAGTGTGGTCCTAAATTTCTGGAGCAAAAGACAAAGGATATTCTTATGAGCAAAGGGGCATGCCCTCCAGTTCCCCTCAGTACATGTAACTGGTCACCTAGAGTCAGGAATTGTGTATAGGAGCCAAGAACGCCCCTAGGAAGAAAAGGTTCTAGATTCTGCCCCTCTTCTCTTCAGAGGTCAATACTTGAGAGAATATCTGAAGAATTAGAATGGTCAGAACAGAAGGTTGCAAGCTACAAAAAACCCAAAGGCCCAAAGAGGGAATCACCAGGGGAAGAAAGTATTATGGACCAGATACCTGGAAATACCAAAGACCCAAACCAGCAATAACCAAGTGAAATACAATGCAAAGCACAAAGGCAATTTTCATAGTTGCATTTTAAAAAGTAGAGAGAAGGTGAAATTAATTCAAATGTTACATTGTATTTAAACTCCCATATCTAAAATATTATAATTTCAATAAATAATTAATGTAAAAACTATTAATGGGACATTTGATACTCTTCTTCATATATTAAATCTTTCAAATCCAGGGTATACTTTAAATGCACAGCATATCTTCATGTAGAGAAGTCACATTTCAAAAGCTCCAGCCCTTGAGTGATCTCATATTTGACAGTGCAGTCCTGGGTGCTCATGGGAGAAAGATGGGCTATGTCTTCTGACCTGCTACGCTCACAAGGTGGCTGTGCTTTGGAGCTGAGGCAGACCCTGGGGTGCCAGCTGGAGTTTGTGAACTGGTAAAGTACTAAGAGCTGTACATCAGGGACACAGAGGTCAAGATGGCACAAGGGACCTGAAAAATAATAATAATAATAATAATAATAATAATAATAATAGTAACTACAAGGGGACCAATAATCTTCTCTTCCTCTCTCCCTATTGTGTGGAAATAGAATGGAAATAGAATTGATCCTAGAATACTTAACCAGTAGGTATAGGCAAAAGTCAGGAAAGGATTGATCTCATGGCAAATCGAAGAAAAGGAAACTTCAGCTAAGGATCTGAAAATCAAGAGTCACACCATATGGATTGAATCAATCATAATTATTTGCTGTGAATCAGCCTTTCCCTTCCAGTATGACATAGAAACTTGAGGCAAAGGGTTAAGGCTTATGCTTCTCTAATAGTCTCTGAACCTGACATTGCACCTCGATTGTGGGAAGCAATTCAGCATCTTCCTAGATGTCGACCTGAAAGAGGACATGGCACAGAGTCAAGTGCATTTGAAGTTCCTGAAGAATTGGCTAGAGACACTTGATCTCCCTCCTGCCCAATTGCAGTTACTTTCTTGAGAAATTGACATGGCCAGCTAGTTCACTCCATTCACATCGCGAGTAAGTCACTGGGCAGATGAAGGTTTTATTATCTTTCACTGGAAGAAAAGAGCTGGAGATGAAAAACGTTCCACTTGCAATCATTTTAGTTCCTATAGTTATTCTCATATGCAAATTCCACTTAAATGTCCATAGTTTACAGATGCAGAGAGAGTTGAACACTTGCTAAAGTCAAATGACAAAAAGGTTATTCAGTTGGAAATTGAACCTGGGATGTCCAATTGCAAATCCAACTCATTCTTTGTCTGCCTTTCCCTGGATCATGGCTGCTGCCAAATGCAGAACCACATTTGCTGACAATAAAATGCTTCAGACAAATGCAGAGTATTTCTATCATGTTATCAGGAGGAGCTCAGTAATCCCTGACTAAGAAAATGTCATCATTATTTGAAACTGCCTTTGATCTATCTTTACGTATATTAAATACTGCTATTGACCCATCAGAAAACCCAGAGTGGTTCTAAATAAAGATTTTCATTTTCCAAGTTGTGCCATGATAGTTTGTCTTCCAGAATAAAATGACTTCTTTGGAAGCAGGGGAAAATTGATTTCTTAAATCTGCCCCAGACATCGGGTTGGTGTGCTTTATTGTGTGAGTCTAACTGAATGTTTTCTTAGCAGGATCTCCTGTTACCAGAGCAAGCAGATTTTGCACAATTTATTCATCAAAGCAATGGGGGAAAATAGGCCAGACCACACAGATGGCTTGAAAAACAATGTAAATGCTTTTTTGTTCAGTAAACAATTGAAAAGGGGAAAATAATTTCTTCCCAAGACAACAGAAATTGGGAAAGGACAAACATTTGCTCTTTTCAAATTCAGTCTGAATAATTTATTACCTCATACAGATTGGGGTATGCTAATAATATCGTAAGAAGCAGCAAAGTTCTGCTACCTTCTCAATAGAAGTTTTATGAGTATCGATAAAGGCACATCAGCCATTACAAGGATTAGGTTGTAGACGGTTGTGATCATCGGTGTAAAGTGATATTCTGCATTTTGGTGAAAACAAATCTTACC
This sequence comes from Glaucomys volans, assembly GCA_020662805.1. Taxonomy (NCBI): domain Eukaryota; kingdom Metazoa; phylum Chordata; class Mammalia; order Rodentia; family Sciuridae; genus Glaucomys; species Glaucomys volans. The sequence goes on from JAJEJO010004757.1 coordinate 238,555, forward strand.
TCTTCTCAATAAACTGTTAAGAAAGATGAGTGGACTTGAAGCTCAAAGACCTGGTTTCACTTTGTAGCTGTATCATCTTGCAAAAATTACTGAAACATCATTAAGCAGGCTAATGCTATCTACTTCACAGGGTTATGAAAAGGATTTAGTAAGATAGGAGAAGTGAAAAATCTAGCGTAGTACCGGATCCATAGTAGAAGCACCTACAGATAACTGACGAATAGTGATATATATTCATAAATGTGAGTTTTCTTATGTAAATGTAAGTGTTTAATGTCTAGTAGCCTGTTATCACAGCTGCTCCGACACTGAACTTGGAATTATCCGACAACAATGTACCACTCATTTATTCATTCTTTCACTCTCATAGTCATTAAAAAAGATTTAATTTACTGCCTGCTACATGCAATCACTGTTCTAGTCCCTAAAGACACATTGGTTAACAAGGCAGGTGATGTATCTGTCTTCCATAGACTAAAATCTACTGTCACCATTTGGGAGCAGGGGTATTACACAAAGAGCCTTGTTATACAAAGGGCCTTGTCCTCCTTGTATGGAATGCAGGTTTTAGTCCCCACTATTAACAACAAAGGACCTTCTGCAAAAGGCTATCTAAACACCCACCCCTATACCTCCAAGTTTCAGTCCCAGAACACCAGCCTGAGATAGACAAAGCTGAAGTATCCTGCAGCAGTTTGTTTTGATACTCCCAATAGGTAAGTTTCTGTGTCATGTGGTGTTCTAGGAAGCAACAGACCATTGCATTCAAGTTATATGAGCTCCATATTTAAACCATATGATTTGAGCAAAAGCAAAACTAAAATCTAAGATCTCCCTACTATTAATAATAAATACCCTGCAGCAGAAGGCAGATATCCCAGGAAAGAGCAGTCAAGACAAACCCCAAGCAAAGATGGACTTTTTAACAAATGGTGCTAGGAGAATTGAGTAACCATTTGGAAAAAGATAAAATTAAATTCATTTCTCACTCCACACACAGGAATACAGTCCAAATGGATTACAGATCTAAAGAATTTTTTTAAAAAATGGAACCATACAAGTATAACATGGGTTGAATTCCTCTTTAAATTCAGGGTAGGGACCATCTAACTATGATTTAAAATTCAAAGACAAGAAAGTAAAGATTGGTAAATTTATTATAGAAAATTTTTTAAAATGCAGAGCACAAAACCATTTCACAAAATAAAAGACAGTTGCGAAATGGGGAAAAATATTTATAATATGCACCATCTGTAAGAATTTAAGATTCCCAATATTTAAATAACTCTTCAAATTAAGGAACAAAGAACCAAAAAATGCAGAAAAGTATATACAGTACCTCAAATTCATATACAAATTTTGATCCAACATAATTGAAGAAATACAAGTCATAACAATACTGAGGTACAATTTCTCACCTCAGACCAACAAATATTAAAATGTAGAACAGATGTTGCCAGAACATTTGGTCATTCACATCCAAGACAATGAATCTAGGCACAGACCTTCTGCCTTTCACCAAACATAGCTAAAAATTGATCACGGACCTAAATATAAAATGCAAAATGATGAAGCTCCTAGAAAATAAAATAGGAGAAAATCTATGTGACCTGAATATGACAATGCCCTCTTAGGGACACAACCAAAAGTACAATCCAGGAAAGAAACAATGGTTAAATTGGATTTCCCCAACATTAAAAGCTTCTGTTGTGCAAAACACAGCGTCAGGAGAATGTGATGGTAAAATATAGACTGAGTGGTATTTACAAAAGACATACGTGATACGGGACTGTCAGAAAATTCAACAATTTAAAATTCAACAATTAGAAAATGAGCCTCCTGATTAACAACAACAAAATATATATATATATATATGTATATATACACATATTATGTATATATATACATATATATATATATATATCTGCCCTTGACCTTAACAGACACCACATCAAAGACATACAAAGACATACATAAGGCCAATAAATAAGCATATGGAATGATACCCCACATCATATGTCATTAGGGGAATTGCAAATTGAAACAACAGGGAGCTACCCTTTATGCACCTATTAGAATGGACAAAACGCTGAAGCACAAACCGCACCAAATGATGATGAGGAGTGACAGGAACTCTTGTTCACTGATCCTAGGAATGCACAGTGGTCCCTTCACTTTAAAAGGTAGATTAGCAGATTCTTACAAAAATAAATATGCTCTTACCATGCAATCCAGCAATCTCCCTCCTTGGCATTTACCCAAAAAAGTTGAGAATTTATGTTCACAAAAACGCTTGTTGTCCACATGAATATTTATAATAGCTTCATTCATAATTGCCAAAAGTTGGAAATAATCAAGCTGTCCTTCAGAAGGTGAATGTTTGGATAAATATACGTGGTACATCCAGACAATACACTATCATTCGGTACTAAAAAGAAATGAGCTATTAAGCCATGAAAAGACTTAGGAGACACTTAAATGTATATTATGAAGGGAAAGAAACTAATCGGAAAGGGTTGCGAACTGCATGATTCCATTTGCTGGAACATGACATTATATAGAAGGCAAAATTACAGAGACATTAGAAAGGTTACTGGTTGCCAGGGGCTGGGAAGGAAGGACGAATAAGTGGAACAAAAAGGATTTACAGTGCAGTGATGCAATTCTGTATAAGACAATGTTGGACATGTGACATCATGCAGCACTAAGTGTGGACTCTAACGGAAACTGGATTTTGGGTAAGAATGATGTGTCACCATAGATTCCTGAACTAACTGCTGTCCTACTCTGGTGAAGGAGATTCATAGTTGGGGAGGCTGCTCATGTGTAGAGGCAGGGGAGACATAGGAGCTCTGTACTTGATACTCAGTTTTGCTGTGAACAGAGTATATATTTTAAAAGTAGGACAACACATTCTGTGAACAAAGGTATGAGGACATAAGCTCCCTTCAAATATTACCAGTGGATATGCAAAACCCATGCAGCCTTTCTGCAGGGCATGACCCAGCAAAGCTATGTACTTGTCTAACTTTTGATCCTACAATTCTACTCCTGGGAATCTACAAGGTGAAGATACTCAGAAGAACAAGGCTAGTCATTGCAGCATTGTTTATGTTGCAAAATATTATAAATGTCTTAAATCTCCATACATAGTTACCCTTCCTGTATATTTTTGCCCTATATATGTATACTATATAGTATATAGTAGTATATATATATATAGTATATATATATAGTAGTATATAGTATATAGTATATAGTATACTACATGTATAGTAGTATATACTATATAGTATATATATAGTGCAAAAATATACAGGAAGGGTAACTCAAAAAAGGGGACACTACTCTGATTAGATATTTTGTATAACTCTAACTCAGAATTTACAGGAGTACTTTACAAACTCCCAAGTTAAATCATTCAGGGGAATCTGAAGTGGAATAGAAATTGAAAGAAACAAGTTTAATTGCATGACCATGAATAAAAAAAAAAAAACACACTGAAAGGGATGAAGAAACAAAGAACTAACCAGAGCAACTTTGAAAAACTTTTTAATTGACAAAAATACTTTTTAAAGCAAAAGATAAAAGAATGGTACAAAATGCTTTAATGTAGTAGGTAAATGTGTTTCTCATGAGGCTATGTATATAATAGGATATGTAAGGGTTATAGAATGCAATGAGCAAATACACTGCATCTGATGAGAGCCAGATTGTGCAGCTAGGGGCATGGTGGTGAGTGCAGGCTCACTTTGAAAAAAGCAAAATTTTAAAAATAAAATAAAATGGCAAAGGCAACAAGAGACTCTAAAGACCAGTGTGGTATGTTTATTGCGATTACTAGGGTACAGAACAGCATCTGTAATGAGCCACACTTGCTTTTGTGAGGTGTGTATGTGTGTGTGCACGCACGTGCACATGTAAAAATGTGCATATGGACATATATGCAGAAAGATGATAATTTCCGAAGGGATTTCTAATTTTTTTTACATTTCTGCAGTCTCTAATTATTCTACTATACATTACGTTGTATTTTACACATTATTTTTAATAGGAAGAAGGGGGGTATTTTTAAGGAATATAGAGATAACTTCAAAGATTACTTGTTCAGGAAAACAATTTATAAATGGGGAAATAGAGACCCAGACTCTGGAGCCCAAGTTCACCAGGGACCCCATGGGGGGCCTGAATCCAAGGGTCATGACCATCTGTCCAGTAACTTTGTCCACTAATCTCTGGACATACTTCTGTCATGTGAGACTTTTCTCCTCCCAGAGCTCATGTTTCTAGAGGAAATTTGAATTTTTCCTTTGCATATGTCACAACTGAAAGTATCTAATCTGTCTGTCTATCAAATCCCAGCATACTTTGTCAATATACCATTTTGTATTGATGAAACTTCTTTCCATGTGAGGCAAATAAAAAACGTAATATCACAGCAAAGTAAAAGTCTTCAAATTTTTCAAAGTACTCAATGTACTTATTCTTCTTTACATAAGGCTATTTTATTTTCTAAAACTCCAATTCTACAATGATTTTTAAAATCTATTTCTAAAATTAAGTAGAAAATATATGGTATTCTTTCATTGAAATTCTTCAAGTGAGAGATCTTTGTTATTCTTTTAATTCAGGAACAAAGAATTTTTGGAATAAAGAACAGTTTTGAGCAACACAAATATCCTCATTTTCTTTAGAAACTGCTCAGACTATTACGATTACAGGATAAAAAACCTGATACCATCTTAAAAAGATAGGCATTTTTAATTTTTGAAGAAAAATGCTTTTATATAAATTAAAATGAGTACAGTATTTTCTGCAAAAAATTGCTTTTCTGACAGGTTCCATTTGCTAGTGCGAGCTCTCCACAGACTCATTAAGCATCTCCTCTGGACTGGCTACATTTCCATTCTAGGTTCAGGGCATGCGTGAATGAACGAGTCCATCAAACTGTGAGAAAGTCTTACAGGCTCAACCCTGGCAATCTGGAAAACAGACTGTGTCTCTGGTATTGAAGGAGGGATGGTGGTGAGTGTGGGCAAAGCCCTCATCCAGCACTTCTGTCCCCAAAGGAAAGAATCCTAATATTGACTGCAGGTCCAACCACAGGCTATGTACTCCTCAAGGTCTCTGTCATCATCGCAACCACCCTCTCATGCAGGAAGTGTCCCTTCTGTATAGTTCTGGACATTATGGTTCAGAGAGCTCAAATAACTGAAGAGGTTTAGATGGAACTAGGGACGGAGACTGTGAAAGAATGGCAAGACTGACTTGCCAATGTCTGACTTCAGGGGTTCACCCTCATTATCATGTTGAAAAAGAGAAGGTGAACAAACTAATGGAAGGACATAGATACTTCCATTCTATAGCCAGTCCTTGCAGATGCCTGGGTGAATTCTGGGTTTTGCTTTAGAGAGTAATGGCCACCCCTTAGCCTCTGTGAAATGGCCTTCTATGGAGACATGGAGCTTAGGAAATCAGAAAGAGGGGTGGGATTGTTGCTTGGAGGGAGAGAACCTGGGATACAGCTTCCATCTTATTACTGATGATGACCTGGGTGACCTTGGCAGAATCACCAGTGTCTTGGGTTTGAAAACCTCATTTGTAAAATATGAATACTGAAACACCTCACAGAAGAAGGAGGGGAACAAAAAGTCAGCATATCGAATGCAAATTGGTTGGGGCGGGTAGGCACTGGGTTAACATTATCTCCCTTCATAGGTCTTCATCTGAGGTCAGAGTAGGACCATTAGATGTACTGACTTTGGATTCCCTGAACTTCTAAACCAGAACTGGAACAAGTCCAGGTCTGGGGGCTTGGGGAGAAGAAGCTGAGGGAACTGGATCCGGGTGGGCAGAATCCATGCGGTCGATGTTTTTGAGCAATGGCACTGATGTCATGATTGAATTTTGATGCCATCCTCTGAAGGTCTTTAAAAGTCAAACTGAACTTAATCAAACGAGGTTTTTCTTGGAAGTAGCAGATGGTCTTCAGGACCTCTTCTAGGACCTCTTCTAGCCCTCAGGTTCAATGACAGGATCATCTTCAAACTAGCCAGCCTTTGATTGTTTACCCAGGGCTTGCTTTTGCAGTCAGAGTGTGCAACTGATGGCTTACCTTCCCCTGCCTCTCAGTGGGGCTTATTTATAGAATAACCACATGACAGCTAGAAATACCTTCAGACCAGGAGGGACCCGACCATCTGTTCCTCGGATAAAATGCTTCTAGCAATTTCTGCAGGATTCGGGTACTTAACAAAATGTTGCTGCAGCATCATCCAAGCTGTGTATTTATAGGAGGGAGATGTGTGTATGTTACATATTTGGACTTGTTTCTTTCAGCAGGAGAAATATAGCCTCTACCATATGTTTGCCACACACATAATTACCTCCCCACTCCAGCCATCCAATTTTGAATATTTCACCATTCAGATAGCAGCAGGTGAGACTCTTGAGTCCAGGTAATTGCAAACCCATTGTCCTGGAACAGAGAAACTTGGTGGGGTGGTCATTAATTCAATAATTACTAGCTTTCAAGCTGATTCTTTAAATAAACATCCCCTATCTTATGCTATCCCTAGGAGCTTGGAGAGAAAGTCATGACACCTGTGTTGGTCCCAAGGTCCATTCCAACCTCCCCCAAGCCCTCCTGCTCATCACATGTGAATAAAGGAGTGACTAATACTGGGGAAATTAGGTGCATTTACTGAGCTCACTGTCTGTCACACTGTGCTCACATGTTCTTTGCATTGTCTCATTTTATTTTTCACAACAAATTTGGGTGGTGGGACTCTTATTAATCTCCCCTTATAATGGGCCACTTCTCCTTCTGGTCTCTTCATCTCTCTTTGAAGTGGAAGCAGTCACAGGACTCCCTCTATTTTGGACTATATTTCATCCTTTATTATTGCCTGCGATTACCTAGCTTCTTCTATAAGAATTATTGGTCCTGTGAAAGAGGGGCCTCCATCTTCTCTGTGGAAGGTGTGGTGACTGGAGACTTTCAGTAAATATTGGCTGAATCTATAAAGGTTGACATTATTGAGCAAAATTGTCCCCCTTTGGAGGGAGACACCTGAGCTCAGAGAGCCAGCTCTGTCATTTACTAGCTTCCCCATGTGTAAGAGCATTCCATGAAGAGGAAGCAGCCCATGGCTGAGGTGGGAGGCTGGTGGGACCAGAGCCAGGTGAGGGAGGAGAGCTCAGTATGGAAAGAGCTCCAGTGGCAAGCAGCACCATGTCCTGCAGGCCTGGTGGACCAGGGGAGGAATGTGGCTTTTGTTAAGGTGTTCCTGTGGACACCAGCTGGCCTGGAGGTTTCAGTGGGGATTTTAGGAATCTGATTTGCATTTCTCACATTCAGAATGAATTTCCGGCAAACTGCAGGATGAATATAAACCCAGGAAGAACTGTGAAGAGGTGAGCCACACAGCAACAGCAGACTGGCAGAGGGAGGGTTATTTCTACCTGGGAGGGGAGTGTCCAGGCAGAGGACAGAATGTGCTTCTCAGTTGAAATCTATCTAGAAAGGGGACATGAGTTTATCAGGCAGAGCAAGGACAAAGGGTACTCTAGTTAGAAAGAACAATGAGTGCAGATGTATAGAGGTCTGGAAGTACACAGTGTTTTTAGGGAATCAATGAATGTTTACCTGCAGATTATGGTGTCACTGAAAATGTTGGAACAGAGTGTGAGGAGCTTCAAGGAGGGACAGCCCTGTCCCACATGGTCTCCCCAACCATGTGAATGAGCAAAAGGTTCCATTTCCTCCAGGTGGGTAGAGCTCTTCACCAGAGTATTCGGAAAAGAATCATGGAAAATGAGCCATGCTGGATCTTCTTCTTGGTCTTGATCTTAGCTGCATCAAGAACAGTACACAGAAATGTCTGCTCTCCCTCACCAAGCCTCACCCCCATCCACCTCATGCCTCCTCTGACCACTTGCTAGTCCATTGGTGAGACATGCCTAATGGCATAAATATGTGCCCCGATATCACATGGTGATCCAGCTCAAATGTGGGCCCCAGAACTGATGCCAAGAACTTTATCTTGGATGGCTCTATTTCAGATATTTCTCTAGATCTGGCTTCTCAAAGTGTGGCTCACAGAACAGCAGCATCCACTTCACCTGGGAGTATGTTAGAAATGCAGAATCTTAGTCTCCACTCTACAACAATGAAATAGAATCTGCATCTTAACATTGCCAAGTGTGTTGCATGCACAGTCGAGACTGAGAAGCCCTGGTCTGGGCAAATCTGTTGATGTAAACTTGTGCCTGATGAAGCCAGAACAGGCCTGTATGTGCAGAAGTGCATAGGGCAATGGCCTCAGGTGGCCAGTGTGTGTCAGGGGCACAGATGGACACTGGGTATTTAGAATCCCATTTCCAACTGTGTCTTAGAGCCCCACCTCCCCTTCTTTGACTGTGTCCAGCTGGGAAGATGCTTGTTTAAATGGACAGAAACAAAAGCTTAAAAGGATGTACTAATACCAACATGAGATTCCCTCAGGAAAAATCTAGATTTCTCCCTGATGGTCATCAGAAGACCTTGAAGAATACTAAGAGTAAAGGGTCAATTTATAAAGTGAGAAATCATCTAAATCACTTCCAGTCTGCCAGAAATGCCTGGTGAGTTCTCTTCATATGAAGTTTTAGTCACTCTTATGCACAATTTTTTTTCATAACATTACCATCTTTTAACACACTGTGTCATTTCCTAATTTTAACATCAGGATCTGCGTGTGTTTGAGTATGATCTTAGACTGAGGTGGGCTCTAATCTGAGGCGTTGGATCAGAGGAGAAAGAATCAAAAAGACTCAAACATTCAATTACCACTCATTATATGTGAAATGTGTCTTTGAAGCTCATGAGAGTTTTTTTTTAGTGCTGGATGTCACGTCACTCTGTCTTAAATCCTTGCAAGAAAAAATTCAATTAGCATCATAGGGGTGGTAATTCTACACTATATTCTGCAACAAGGAGAATGACAGAGAAAGAGCAATTTAGGCTGATAGCTACATCAACCGCAGTACAGTTGATTAAAAATTTAACAGTTTTTCTGATGAATGTCCTAGCTCAGATTTGGAAAACACTGACGGATTTAATTTTCCACTGACTAAATAATCATTTTATAAGCCATGTATAATTCATGTAATGGCAATGTTATGGGCTTGTTAAAAATGACTGCTACTAAACAGTTAACACTCTCTAGCAAGCAGAGGCTTGTAAAGGACCATTATTGAAATTAGTTGGCACCCGTTGACTGAGAATGGGTTTTGCCTTCTGAATCTTTAAAATGAAATAGGTTCAGCTTTTCAGTACAAGTCACACCCTAATCTCCAACTCATGCCAAAAAAAACCCCACGAAATGTGTGTTGAGGGAAGAATGGGGCTTATTTCATTCTAAAACAACTTATTAGCTGTTGCCACCGAACAAGATCTTCAGCTTCCTCAAGTTCAGGTTCCTAAACTGGAAAATGGAGTGGAGGCAGTGCTACCTACTCAGCAGGTTTGCAGGGGAAGTGAACGAAGCAATGCTTCTGAGTTCATCTGGCCTGGATGCACTTGTCAGTGGGTAGAGTAGGGCTGGCAGCTGCGCCCAGGGTCATGCCACCACTTGCTGCTGGGATTTGTTCAAATGACTCTTTCTCAGTGAAACATATCTAGAGGAGTCAGTTTAAAACCACAGTGCGTGACCCTGCCAGTCTCTACATTTGACCTGGGCTATGGTCTTCATCACATTCCCCATCTTTTAGCATACTATAGAACTTACACGTTCTTCTTCTTCTTATGTACAGTCATGCACCATATAATAATGCTTCAGTCAACCATGGACCACATACACCACTGTGGTCCCTTAAGATTGTAATGGAGCAGAAAATTCCTATCCTTGAGTGTATCTGTCCTAAGGCCATACTGCCATGTGATATGAAACTGTGAGTTGTATAAAAACCCAGCACATACAATTATATACTGTTACTCAATACTTGGTATTGATAATTAATGTCATGTTACTAGTTGATGTACTTACTGTACTATATTTCTTATTAGAGTATACATCTACTTATGAAAAAACGTTTACTATAAAATGTATGCTGTGTCCCACTGGCAGCAGCAGCCTCCTAGTGCCCATTTAGTGGGCATCTTGATCATACCAAGAGCCCATGATTGACTTAGTCTATCTCAATCCCTGTGAAGGCCCTCGAGGTGATCACACAATGACAAAATCACCTGCCGATACATTTCTCAGAACAAATCTCCACTGTTGAACAATGAAGGATTGCATTTACTACATTTAATTATTTTTTATTAATTACATTATTTTGTCATTCTGTCTTCCCCAAGAAAAACATAAGCTGCACAAATGCAGACAATTTTGCTAGTTTTAGTACCTGATGTGTTCCAGCACAAGTCTTAGCAAATAAGTACTCAAAAAGTCTTTAATGAAGATGTGGCTATTTCAAACATTTTAGTAAACATCTAAACATTGCACTAGTTACACTCACTAGGTGGAGCTGTAGAAAATGTAATTTCTTGGGAAGCATTCCCAGGCACTCCATACCTAAGTACTATTCAAGAATCAACATTTTTGTTGGACATGGTGAAGGGCCACCATTTGGGGAACATCATAACCTTGGTCATGAGTTTTCCTTTCTGCATTCTCACTGAGCAATGCAGGACCTAGCACATGCAGACTCACCTGTGACCAGTTTTTAATGTAGCTTTTCAGTAACATCTGCACCATGGGGTATGTGCAAATTTGGATTCCACACCAATATATGATCAAACTTTACCACCACTGCTCAGAACCCTAAGCAGAGACAAACATTTCTCTTCCTTTCTCTACCAATGGACAGGAAAACAGTCTACAAAGAAAGGACAAGGGGAACTCAGACTCTGTTATCAATGAACCTCCATTTCTCAAATCCCTTATAATTCACTCTATTCATCTTCCTTATGATTTTGAAGTCAGAACTTGGCTGTATGTACTTGGTCAAATCATTCAATTTCTCAAAGTCTTTGATTCATTTATAAAAAGGGCCCCATGATTCCAGGTTTTTCCTCCCTTGTTCCCAGAATTGTCACAAAGATGAAAATATTTTAAATAACCCATTCTACATAAAAGCAATATAAACTGGAAGGTGTGAAATAGTGGGGTTTAACAGTAATTTAACAGTGGGGTTCCTAAATGGAGCCCAGTAAATTAATTTCACATGAATTCTACTCCTACATCTGAGAGAAAGTTCCAGAAAAGATGGGAGTTTGGGAGGTCTTTCTATTCAGCGCTCTCAGGCATGGCTGCACAGGGATCCATCTGCACAGAGATATCAGGGCTCCAGCTCAGAGATGCTCAGTCAGTTGGTCTGGAATGATGCTTTGAATTTCTGTTTTGATTCACCCCCCATCTGTCATGGCCAATGCTAAAGCCTAGGTTTTAGAATCTAAATTCTAGACCACAGTTTGCCAAATCTGGAGCTAAACAAATGTCTTTCTCCTACAGAGGAGAAGTCAAGTGCAAAGAAGGGGCAACATATGCAGCAAGGACAGGGCATATTGGCAACAGAATAACAAGAATGGACTGAGTATTTCATGTCAGTTCACCTTTGAGCTCCACTGAAGCTTGAAGCAGGCAAATCTGTTTGGACAAATGATGCCACAAGACAGAAAACAAAGATTTCAAAATAGGACCTCGAACTAAGAACATTTTTTTCTTGCTTTGGCACATAGAAAGTGAGGTGCACAAGGAATCTTTTGACTGTGTGAGCAATATCAGATAGGACAAAAGGGACCACCTGCGGACACACCAGCCTACCTACTCAATGCACCAAGGCAAAGAATTGGAAAAAGAAAACTGTATAAACATGTGCTTGGGAATCACACTTGGAAATTGAGTTTTGGTTTATTTTGTTAAACATAGAAACATTATGCCTGTAAGGTTTTAAAGGATTTATATGCTTACCTTCAAGTTTTAGACTTCTCTGTCCTAACCAGAAAACAATACAGATTCTCATTTACCTGGACTCATAAAACTGAGACCACAAGACAATTCCATTTGTGCTAATAATCAACAAACTTAGAGGACACCTATTTTTCTTCCACTTTGTGTGGAATAAAGTAAAAGGCATTTAAGCAATCCAAGGCATGTCCGATAATAAAGTCAAATTGCTCAATTGAAATTTTAATCTATCACAGCATTGTCTTGGGAGAACACAACTACATGATTTCTCTCTTTGTCTTTTTCTTTTCTTGCTAGGTTTCTTCTTGATTCATTCTTGTGTGTGTGTGTGTGTGTGTGTGTGCGCGCGCGCACGTGAGTGTGCTCTGGGTACTGGGTCAAAGCATGGGATACAAAGATGAATAAAACATGAGGTTCGAGGAGTTCTTGTCAAATGAGAGAGAAAACATTTTCAAATACAATGCCATGGGGTAAGGGCTGAGATGAGGAGGACGAAGAGGAAGTGATTGCTTCTTCCTTTCAGCCTGATTCAAAAAGGCTTCTTGGAAGGACCTTTCAATTGAGTGTGGTAAGATGAATAAGGGTTTGGCATGCACGCAGAAGGGAAAATGGTATCTTGTGCAGAGAGCAATGTATCAAGAACAAGAAGCCGTTTCATGTCACTGGAACAGAGCATGAATATCTGATGACGCTTTCCTCAGACTGCATATTCAAGGAGCCCTACCAATGCCCACCACTCTTCCAGAGGAGCACAAGGATGAATCAAGAGCTGATCCCTGTCCCAGAGTTCATATTTGAAGCAGGTGGATACTCACACATACACACATGTGCAGAACAAACAGAGAAATTCTAGCAGGGTGAGTGAGTTGCCATGGGAACTTGAAGACACCAAACAACTAACTGGACCTGGAGAAGAAAGGGAGAATTTTGCAGGGCATGATCCATGAGCTGTAAGGGTTAGGAAGAGAAAACAGGAAGTGGCACATGCATAAAGCATATGAGCATAGTACGGCTTCAAGCTTGGGTATGGGACAGCCCAGCTATCATAAAGGACTCTGAAAATTTTTTAAGAATTTCAAGATGGTGACACAGAGTGTCCAATCAAGCAAGGGACCTTAATGTGTACTGCATGCTATAAAATCCCCTTGCCCTGGAGGGATATGCATGAGGTTCACCACTGCTGCTTGCATTGCTCAAAGTCCTTTATCCAAACCCATGGAAAGGTCACGGAAGTGTGACGACAGGTTTATTACTTTTTTGCATAATAAAACTCTGATGTTGGAAAACATTTAACCAACCAACGCTCCATTGCTACCCAGAACAGTCTTGCTAAACTTCATAGAGAAGTAAGAGCAACCGTAGAAAATCTAAAAAGAAACCAAGAGATTAAAACTCAACCAGATTAACTCCTGTCAGGCAGAGCAATCGTGTAAGATCAGGGAAGCCAAATGACTCCCCATGTCCCAGAATTCTCTCACGATAATTGAAAACCACTTTAGAGTTTTCTGAAATCATTGCATATTTTTTTTCTCCCAAACAGTGCTTGAAAGTGGAACACAGGATAAACAGAAATACCATGAAAAATTGTCTAGGAATTAGGAACATAAAACCTTTTATGTTTCAGAAATAAAGGCTATAAAAACAAAATATTTATATTTAACTGTTCCAGTGGATGGTAATGAGATATTTTTAGAAGAGAAAAAGCTTATATGGCATATGCACACTGCCTTGTTTAGATCAGGTTCAATTACAATGTAATGACTAACCAACTACAGGTTTTATGGTTAAACAAAATTTCATCTTATTTATGTGCATGTTCTCTTTATTACTCTGCAGAATGTCTGCTTCTTAGCGTTAAATATGGTCTGAGCACTTGTCTACCTGAGATTCAGGAAAACCAGGTCTTTTTTATAAGGGATCAAACATATAAATTAAATTGGCAAAGCAAAATATTCATGGGGGTCTCAGAAGCGGTTCCAGCATGCCTGGGAGATGTGTTCAATAACCACACCACAGGACCTCTGGCCAGGCCTCAGTTTTCCTTTGCCCTGCACAGTACTTATATCTGGGCCCTGCCCCACTCTCTGAGCATGTCCATGGGTGCAGAACCCCTGCAGACCTGGGCTGCTCCAACTTCTATGCAAGTCCTTGAAAATAAGGCAGCATCCTGAGCTTCCATTCAGTAGTCTTAGAACATGAAGTGGAAGTTGACAGGTGGTGGGTTTGTTCTTGTAAGAATGATTAATCAACATTGTCACTGACTAAACCCTCAGCCATGCCTGCACAGGGTTCAGCATTTCAGGAAGACTACATATTTTCCTAACCCATCAGGGAAACCCAGCAAGGTAGATGTCATTCACAGCCCCTTTTTAAAATAAGGAAACCAGGCCCTGGTAAGTCGAGCCCTTTCCCAAGGTCAATCAATTGGTTTGTGTAGAAGCCAAAATTAACCTCAGTCTGGGATCAGCCACTGGGTCAGTACTTCCCAAACCCTGATCAGATTTTTACCACTACTCAAATTGGTGGTTATTATTTATTTTATCTTAAAATACTATTTCGTTAACTTTGTTGAAGTACTCTTCAAAAATTTAGCTATCATAACATTACTAGAAGGTTTAAATGTAATAGCTTGAAAGTTTCAACAATTTAAATGTTCAATGATAGAGGATTTATAAAATTGGACTATGCTAGAACAGAATGCTCTACAGTGATAAAAAACTGGCTAACATCATCTGATTCACTGAGGCTTTCAATAGAATAAACACAAAATAAGAAAATGTTCTTTTCCTTTCACTGTCTTCGAGGGGGGATTTCAATCTCCTCATGCCTCTCCACTCAGACTCAGACTAGAACTATATCATCAGCTCTCCTGGGTCTCAGCCTACATAATCACACACACATCATTAGTTCTGTTACTCTAGAAAACCTTAAAACCTACACAACTCAACCTATGCGTATTTCCAAGTAGGGAGATAAGCCTCTTATTAAAGGATACATTTCTCTAGGTCATGATTCTCAGGTTAATTTCCAGGTATCAGCTGATGAGGAGACGAAATGAATCATTCCCTTTGAATAGTAGGCAATGTCAAACCCTGAGCACTACGTCGTTAAGATAGAGACAGTATGGATGAAATGAACTAGAATCCAGAAGTTATACTCAGATATCTTGGGCCAAGTCCATGTCTCCTGAGTGCACCTGTTCACCTCCTCTGGTGCTCCCGGACCATGGTTTCTTACTTCAGACCTGAGGCTCAGTTCTTACCTACTTCATGCTGTGGTGGGCTAACATTGACTTTTCACCTCTCTCAGTTTTTGAACTAAGAAAATGGCTTTCATTTCTGGGTCTGATCTCTGCACCTTGCACCTGTGTAGTTTAATAATTTGCCTTGAGGCGCTCTCCAGGAGCTGACCCATCAAGCCCCCTACCTCGTTCTCTTCATAAGTCACTGACCTTTCCCAGGGTATAACTGGCTGGCTAAGATCATTCCTGCTGCCTTTCTTAGTGTCCATGAATCTATCCACCAAGGGATACCTATTGAAAGGTTACTGATTTTTCACTTCATTATCTGGATAATCAGAAACAGCAAAGATCCAATGAAAAGATCATTGATACTGAAATCAAAAGAGCGAAACTGAATCTCTATTACCTCAGGTCCCTAAGATTCAGCCATTTCATCCATGTAATAATAAAGCCCAATGCTCACATTTAAAGGCTTTATTAAGATAATGCGCATGGAAGTTTGTGTTAATTGTTATAAGCCACAAAAACTTCATGTGTGTTTTTATTATTTCAGTTTCACCCTGTGCTGGTAATATCCTGTGAACGCCATCGGAACCAGCAGAGAAGATGGATTCAAACTGACACTCACCCGGTGGCTGCCTACTTCTGTGCCAAGCATCATGTTTTGTACAAGGTACATGGGCACGTGCTGAGCTCACAGTAGTTTGGCACTGCAGAGATGGTAAAAAATCTCAGTTAAGATCTGGAACATTCCAAACTATGCCTGAACATGGGTGAAGAGTCACTGGTCATTAGAAAAAAGCAATCTAGGCCTGAGCTCTCCAAATAAAAATCGTTTTAATTCCTACACACCGTCTTTAGTGAAATGCTTCCCCAGGAGTCCTGTGTTGCTTCATGAACTAGACTGGTTTGTAGGGAGCCCTCTACAGGCAGTTGACATTATTACCTGCATTTTCTCAGAGTCAGTGCTTTGAATACGTAATAACTGATTTCCAGATGTGGATTGCTGAATCTCAAAGACTGTAGCATGCAATATCAGCTTTAAAAAGAAAGTTGATTTTTGCTTAAATTGGAAAATGTTTAATTAATTTGAATTGAATTTATATTGTCCGTTAAAAATTCTGAAGCAACATTAAAAATACTATACTCATAGTCTCTATTACTTTTATCATTCACTTGGACCTATTTTCATTCTTTTATTAAATAAACCTTTACTTCCTTATCTTAAAATTGAGGAAAAATATTTTCCATGAACTTTGAGGTCTATGAGAGAATACTGTCTGTTAGATGTTTATTCATGTTCTTTATTGACCTTATATATAAAGTTTCATCTTTAAGAAAAAAGTGCTTCAATTATTTACAGCTTAGAAAATAATGAGGTCCTTTTAATATCTCATAAATTCCAGCACTCCTGCTTATCTGTGTTTTGCAACAGGTAAAATGTTTGCAAAAGGAAGTAGCTCTTGGTTCCCTTCTCTATTCTGCTACATTGCTCATTAACTCATATGGCAGTTAATCCTGGGCCAACTTTTAATAGTCTTATCTTACACTCTTGGATATCTTTTTGAAAATACATGTAAGAATCAAAGTTAATTTTACTCTTTTTGAGGTCAAACATGTTTAATGCCTGGTAGAGAAAGTGAAGAGCTGGTGATTGAGTTGATATAATTCTAAGCTCCTAGTGGCTCATTCCATCTTAAGTGTCAGAAGAGAGAAAGGGTTTTAGCAATTTGCATATGCGCAGGAAAGATTCCCAGGATGGCCATGGATTTTCTTTCAGCCTTTAGCCTTGAAACTATTTAGCAGTTATAGCTACATTGGGATAATGGATGTTCTAAATGTAAATGATAGATAGACTTGATGTCTTTGTCAGTTTTGTTATAATTTTTAAATAGCCCTTGTCCCAGGAAGATAGGAATGATATTGACACACCAGGTCAGGAAACTGAAACCAAGGAGAGAAAAAGCAGTTGAGGACGTGGGGTAGGAAAGAAGGGAACCGTGCCTTGGGGAGCAGCAGGATCATGGCTAGGTTTTGTCCTCTTAATTCCCCAGCAGGTTTTATCTTTCCTTCCTCTGTTTCTCCATTTCTATCTGTGGACGAACTCCCACTTCTACATATGCCTTGACTTCCTAAAGAAGAGACTTAGGCTGGACAAGAGCTTCCTCTCTCTTTGACCTGCTTCCTGAGCAGTCAGCCTGTGTTTTCCAAAGGAACAGAGTATTTCTGTGTCCTCCACAAAAGTATGGAAACATGAGCCCCTCTTGAATAGGTAAATAGGTGGGTGGGTAGATAGATAGATAGATAGATAGATAGATAGATAGATAGATGAGATTAAAGGAATTGAATTCATGATTACAGATGCTGAAGTTTCCAGGATTTGCCCCCTGAAGCTGAAGAACCAGCAAAATCCTGGGAGTGATTCAGTCTGAGTCCAAAAGTTCAAGAACCAGCAGTGTTTGTGTCTCAGAAAAGAGAAAATGGACATCCCAGCTTAAAGAGAGACAGAACGAATTTGTTCTTCCTCCACCCTTTTGTTCTATTCAGGTGCTCAGAGGTTTGGATGATGTCCTTCTGCATTAAAGAGGATCATTGACTTTATTCAACTCAGTTGCAAAAAAATTCTCAGAGATACTCAGAAATAATGTTTTACCAGCTATCTGGCCATCCCTTATCCCAGTGAAAATGACACAGAGAATTAAACTTACAGTCATAGTCTATTCTAGACTTCCTTCTGCATCTTATTCTCAGTGGTTATTGACTTAGCATGAGCCACCTGGAATCCCCATAACTTCCTTTCTCATCCTTTTGACATGGGTAGACTTTCAAAATCACATACAAAATAGTAAAATCATTAATTAGGTAATAGTAGGGAAGCAGAAGGAAAAATAGTAGATAATAATACAAAGGCAGCTATTTATCTATTTATTCATTATTGAGACTCAATTGTGCAGACCCCATTCCAGGAGGGGTTATACCATGATGAGCCAAAGCACGTACACTTCACACTGTGAGCTTTTATGTTTTTATCAAGAGGTAGGAGGCACAGGGTGCACTGATCTTAGTTCCAGTTGAAGGAAAGAGGATCCCACAGTCCATAGCGTGATGCCCAGGGATTTTGCCTACTCTGTTTCTGAGAGATACAACTGCTCACCACAGGATCCCTTGCTATTGAAAGGGATGTTCCCTTTATCAGGATTTATGACTTTGGCTGCAGTGATTTTCCAGAAGCTGGTATCTAACCCAGACCAAGCCAATCAGTAATTTTAATGTTTTGTCCAGAAAGTCCAGATGTCTCTTGCAAGTGCATGGAACTCAAGAACTGACAGAAGCCATGCTTCTGGATCAGCATTAAAGAGAGAAGAGAAAGCACTGACCAACTATACCAAGTGTATACTCAGGCTTCCAGTGAGACTCAAGCTCACTGTGGTTAAATGATTTAACTGCAGTCACAAGGAGCTACAACCATTTATTTTCAAACATTGAGTTTCACGTGACCTCTTTTTTTGTTTACATATTTCTGTGTCTCATGTTATTCACTCATTTAAAAAAATATTAATTCTGTACTGAATTTGTGACAATTTTAACATGATGAGCAGCAAAACTCTAAGGTAAATTCTTGTCTCTTCTCAATTTTCATTAGACTGTGTCCTTTGCTTCTCTCATATTTTTCTGCCATGTCTTGTGTTCATTTTGAAGGGGATTTCCATTTATTGATTCCTCACCCATGTGCTCTGGACTCACCCATTGATTCAAGATGTTTATTTAACTTTTTAGAACACATTGGGGGCTTAGAATTTCTTCTTCTAATTTCTGATTCAGTCAGTCAGTAAAGCTGACTCTGAGTATCACACTACATTTGAAGTCATAAGAATATTTTGCTTCTGTCATTTCAACCTCATTGAGGATTAGCGATAAAATACAGTCATTGACTTGCACGACTCAGAAGGAAAAGAAAAGGAAAATATTTAGATGAGAGAAGATGTTCCACTTCACCTTATTGAAACCACAGTCCTGATAAAAGAGGAAACCATGTTGTTCCTTAGGCAGGAAGGCCACAATTGCATGTCAGAAGTTTACCGCATTCCGTGGTGGTTGTTTAAGCTTCCAGTGATGGCCTCTGTCCAGTTTTTGTTTTGAACTTTCTGGGGTTATTAGGAATCCATGTCAATTGTCGTTTGTAGTGTTTGGGATTAAGACAACTGTAACTGCACTGGAGAATAGAGATGTTCCTCAGGTTAAAAAGTGAAAGAAGTTGACAACTCAGAAGGGAGAAGTGAAGCCATGGACACAACTCAGCTGCAGCATGTGGATAACTCGGAAGCTCCCAGTAGCTGGTAATGAAACGCTTATGTAGAGAGCAGGCATAGAAGGTCTTCAGACATCGTGGTCAGAAGGTTCAGCAGGCAACAAAATGGTATCTTTCCTCAGTGGTAAATTTTTTTATCTGAGTCTTCCCGGAATATTGATCCTTAACAATCGAAAACACAAGCTACTAGTTATTTATACCAATGTCTTCTGCTACAGAAGCACAAAAACAATCTAATTAAACTTAATCAATTTTATTCTCAGAAGAGTGTGCTTCTTAAGCCTAATGGTGCTCACTGGAGAAATTTAATCATGCCAGCAAGGATATAATTCTTAAAGAAGAGCATATCCTGCTGAAGAGCCAGCTCCATGTCAACCCCAAGCCTGTGTCATTGAAAGTGGCTCAAAGTCTTTATTTCAGTCATTTTCTGGAAAGGACCATTTTCTCACAGAGCACAAGTAGACCCAACATTCCAGAGTTCGCAGAGTCACAAATTCTTGGATATCTTTGTAACGTTTACCACTTCCCACTTTCTCTTGTTAGTCTATCTTCTTGGCAACTGTATTCTGCTTTTGGTTCAATTGGGCCTGCAGGATGCTCAGCTTCAAAGATGGGGCAGATGCTAAATGACTAAGGCACGTCCAGAGATTTGGAGTCTAAGGCAGACACAAAAACATAAGGCATGATTCATGTCCATCAAACCTATGAATTGTTTCTGAAATTAGGTTTTCATTTCCACCAAATTGCAGTACAATTCTTCGACAGCTGCGATTTCATTGACTTCAGGGTAGTTTAGCAGTGGGAATTAGGTGTTGTCTCAAGTCACCATCTGCTCCATCCACATGTCCTGTTTCCTCCTGGGTGCCTGTACTTCCTCAAACAGATCAGCAGAGTTAAAATATAGGTTCTTCTTTTACCACATCAAGTTTGGTGAATCCACTGCTGCCATAGCCATGGAAAATGCAATGGAGGGCTTTAAGGTTGATGTTGTTCACAATTGATTTATCAAATGCTTTAATCTGGAAAATGAGATCAATGCACTTATTCTACCTTTATTTCTTGACTTAGTTATTCACCTATGTAAAAGGAACAAAATTATAGTCCAAATATTTTTTTTCCCAAATCAATCAGTCCAAGCGTGCAGAAAATTCACAGCCTTGATCATTTCTTCCATCAACATCTGCAACAAAGTAGCTCTTCTGAGAGTCAAAGGTCTCTCTGATATTTGGCATCACAGAATCAAGTCCACCAGTGGACAACTGTGACTCCTCAATCTTCTCTCTCACTCTAATAATTGAGCTCAGATTGTAGTTCAGACCAGAATGTCCTGATTCCTTATGCGAAAGTAAATTCACACAGCTTCCCAGCAGGCAGTAGGTATGTTTTGTAGCATCTGGAGGTAAACATATTTACCTTCGTGTTGACTATCCCTCCAGCGTGGCCAGATGAATGAGCAGGGAAAAGCTAGTGCCTTAGTCCATCAGTGATGCTATAACAGAATGTCTAGTGTAGCTGATGTGGAGTAATTTATAAGGAACTGAACTGGAATTTATTTTTCACAATTCTGGTGACTGAGAAATTGAGGGTCTCGGAGCCAGTGTTTGGCATCCAGTGAGAGGCTTCTTGCTGCATCCTCCCATAGTGGATGTCAGAAGTGCACACGGGAACTAATCTTGTATTCTAATTTGGCAGAAAGGAAAGGAGAGCAAACCCACTCTGGCAAACCTTTTTTATACAAGTGTTAATCTATTCATGAGGCTCCACCTCATGACCTTGACCCTTCCCATTAGGCCTTACTTCCCTTCGTTGCATGAGGGGTTACATTTCTGGGGGAACATATTCACACTATACCAGCTGGCTGTCTATCACCACTTGGGTTCCTGGGAGTGCCTTTGGCATCTGGTATACAGGATGAACTTTGAGACCTGCTCTTTTACGATTTACGGAGGGAGAGTCGGATCCAAGCTGGAGCCCATTCACAAATGTCCTTCGTCAGGGACTCCTGCTTGTTCCTCTGGCTTTCTCCTTTTCATCAGCAGTCCCCAAGCTGATTTTTCAATTTCCTTTTGCGTATACATACCTACTATCTTCCTCTGTGCTACTATTCAGTGACTCAGTTATCATTTGATTTCTCACCTTACTTTTTCCATTTGCTTTAGTCAATTTATACATATTGTGCTCTACTGAATTGCTTAAATCTCCCTGTGACTTAAACTGGACTGGGAAGGGGCTGGGAATTGAAATTGGATGTCTTTGATTATACAGATTATGTTCTAAAAATAGTGCTTAAGAACAGAAAAGTAAGATCTTTTTGTTTAGTGGTAAACCGAAAGCAGATCCCTGATGAGAAATTGAGTTTGGAAACCAACATTCATATTAGTGTTCTATGCAATACACTAGGAAGAGAATTTGAAAATTGTTGGCAACATGTCTGAATTCTCAAACACAATCCTTGAAAACTCAGTGGTCTTGAAATGTGATATGATTTCCTGCATTCTGTAACAATTGTCAAGAGTCTGCTTGGTAGCAAGTCATGTAAACTACCATGGATTGTCATTTCTGGCCCTCATCTTCCCCTGGCCCTATTTCCTGACATTCTTAATCATGGCCTTTCAGTGTGGAACCCACCAGCATTGGTTAGAAAGAAGTTTCCCAGAATGGTATAACAGGAAGAAATTGAATCAGACTAGGGCTTGATATCAGATCAAGCCAATGAAACACAGGTCTTGAAAATACTAACACTTCATTTTCTTAGGTGTAAAATACAGAAAGCCAGCAAACCATATCCAATAATCCTGCTGTGATGAATTGAATGGTGTCCACTCAAAAAAAGTATACTCAAGTCCCAAACCCTAGTACTTTACTTGAAAGTAGATTTTGCAGATTTCATCAAGTTAATATGTATTAGGGTGAGCCTTAATTATTTATGACTAGTATCTTTCTGAGAAGGAAATATGGACTCAGACACAGATACACAGGGAGAACACCATGTGAAGATACAGAGACATACAGATGCACCAAGGGATGGAGGAGAGATTGGGGTGACCCTTTTATAAGACTAAGCACACAGGGTTGCCCACAGCCACCAGAATCTGGATGAGAGGCCTCGACAGAGTCTCCTAAAGGACCTAGCCCAACAACACCTTGATTGTGGATTTCTAAGGTCCAGAAATGGGAGATGATACATTTCTGCAGTCCCAATCACCAAGTTGGTGCTCCTTTGTTGAAGCATCCCTAGGAAACTAATACATGCCCTGAGTGACAAAGTCAAGAAATAATTCTCTAGAGAATCTAAAATTTCAGAAGCAGGAGGAAAGAACCCATTCTTGAATGGCTTCTTAAATCAAACAATGGAAGCCAAGTGACAGTACAGGAAGTCCAGGTTCTACTGGGATTAGCTGATTCTGGACCAACAGGGTTCTCCCATCATCTTCACCCCCATTGTTCCACTAGTCCTCTCTAATGCACCCATTTGTCTTTACCTGCGGCCTTTACCTGCAGAAAATCTTCTTAGAGTTTTCCTTTTACCTTTCTAACTATTTTTCAGTCCACCCATACTTTTCCTACCTTCTACTCTCCCTCCTCACTTCAGTTTAATTTGAGCACAGATGTACAGCTCCTGAACCCAATACATCATTTTGGCCTGTCTGTCTTCAAACTGGCCATACCCAGGTCCTACCAGCTCACACATTTCAATCATGCCTTAACATACCTGTTCTGATACTCTTCTGATATAAGGAAGTTATATATCTCAAGTTTGGTAACTAATATGTTTTGAATAGCCCCTGGGTGTTTCTTTCCTTGTTGAGGAAAGAAGCAAAGGGAAATTAGGTGAATAGTGAACCCCAATGTGCCCACAGTTCCTTAATAGTTATGGTGAAATTTGCAAACTGGTTTTAAATACCCAGATCTCAACTCTGCCACTGACTAACTCAGAACCTTTGCAGAGATCACATAATTTCCAAATTTCCAGTCAGTTGTCAATGCTGCATATTTTCTGGAATGGTTGTTAAGGTAAGTAAATTAATAATGTGCTTCATACTTTGTATTTAGTAAGCTCCCAGTAAATGTGAGCTCCTCCTATTTGTCTTCTAGATTTTAGGTAAACACCTTATTTTTATAATAATGCATTTACAGCATTTTTTAATTCCTTGTTCAACTAGGCCCTTTACATAAAGACTTTTTGCAAAGCAGTCACTTAGTAAGAAATTGAAATGGTGAAATTGAAGTACAAACTAATGAAAAAGAAAATAAATAAAGTCAATGCCAATAAATTTTGGCAGAGTGGTTTTTTACAAAAAAAAAAATGGATTGCTGCAATTGATTTTACACCTGCGTTTTATGAAGATATTTCATTTTTTTTAAGTATTCAATTACCTTGAATAGGTGCGCTAGTACAGGCTGATAGCTATGTCATGGAGATGGCAATAAATTCGCATTTTAAAAGACTTCCAAAGTCACTATTAAAGCTCTTCCTATTTATCTCAGATTGTGCATCTTGGGGATAAAAGGAAGGGAAGCTTAAGAAGTCTAGTGTAGGGCAGCTGTGCTCATTGTTGCAAAACGTAGGAGATAAGAGCACAAGCAAAGCAACCCAGCTCTGGTCATTCATTACACAGCACAGAGTATGTTGTGGACATAAATTTCTTTTGTTAAGAGTTGACTCCTACCAGAATGGAAAAATATCCGTGGAGCCAATGAACTTTCAAGGAGACAATCCATCATCTTAATTCTAGTATATTAATTTCTTTTATTTCCTTATCTTCTTTCTTTGGAGAGGAATACTTATTCATATTACTTAGTACTTAAATGATTTAAACTATTAAAATGATTGAGTGGTGGTATATTTTGAATTTGGGCAATATTTCCCAAAGGATCATGTATAAAGCCTTGGTCCCTAGGTTGGTGGTATTGGGAGATCCCGTGGACCTTTAAAAGACCCATAAAGTCTTTAGGTCATTGAAAGTCTGTCCTCAAAGAGAATTATAAGACTCTAGTCTCTGTGTCTCTGTATTTCCTGGATTGAGGTGTGAGCGCTCATTGGAAACATACTGTCACCATGATGTGCCATCCTCACCAAAGGTCAAGCCAACAAACAAGGCCACCCAATCCTAAACTGAGTCTCCAGAACCATGAGCCAAAATAAGACTCTTTACTTCACAAGTAGTCTGTAGATATTTCCTTACAGTGATGGAAAATACCTGATATAGATGGATATACATTATGGATCAACATATACATAAAATTCTGTTTCTCCAAATATTCTACAAGGCAGACAGCTGATACCTGGCATATCATAGGTTCTCAATAAAATACCTTGCCAGATGAAGTCAAACTATGGTTCCTTTTATCCTCCCAGATACATGGTAATTTCTGTACCAAATTGGCATCAAATTTGGTTGCTTGCTGACTGTCATCTGGAATATATCTAATGGTCTTCTGCAAATACAGAGCAACATGAGCTGGTGTTGATGTAGACAGGTTCTCCTCAAAGTCTACTTCCACCATGAGAATGCAGGAAGTGGAAGCTCTAAAGGAAAGAGGAAACTCCCCCTTCATGCCAAAGGCCCTTTAATAAAGTGACACAAGCACATAAATTAGAAGGATTGATTGAGTGTCCAAGTCTGCACTTGTTGGTTCTAATATCCTGGATGGTTTCCTTAACCATCCCAATTCTCATTGGAAAGTAGGGAATAGGCTTTCTTGATGGTTTGTCATTAAGATTCAAAGAATGCTCATAATTTTTGTGTTAAATTTTAAAGTGCTTCACAGACAGGAGAAAGCATTCATTTTGGATGCCAAAGGGAAGGCCAATTTTTCAAATTGTAAAAGTACAAAAGGTGAGAGATCTTCCACAGACAGCTGAGGTTTGGAGACACATGAGTTTTCAGAACCATATGGTTCTGTTAAACAAATCATTCAATTCTTTGCCTTTAAGTTTTTTTGTATAAAGTAAAATAAAATAGCAAAGCTTTGGAGCAAGAGGGATAACTGAGGTATATTTCAACATATCTAACCTCTGCCAAAGTCATCCCTACAACCCCAAATCATATTTTCACCAAATAATCAGGGGAGTGCTTTCTTTCCATCAGGAAACCAACAGCCATGATAGGGACCTTGCCTGGAATCTGAGAGGCTGTGTAAGACCTAAATACATTATAAAGATGAGCCTGTCTCCTCTCAGTTCAGCTTTATTGCATATTTATGCTGGTGGCTTCTGGACACTTCTGAGGCAGGAGATATGCTTGTTTACCAGTTGGACGGGCTCCTTTGCCTCTCACCTGTGCTGAGCTTAATCTGGCAGCCTTCTTCTGAGCCCAGCATCTTTTTGAGCCAGAAGGAGTCTGGGGATTCTGCATAAATCCAAAGCCTCTACATCAGACATTGGCAGAAAGAACACACTGAGCTCTGAGGCCTTTCCAGAGCTTACAGGATCAAAAACACAAGGCTAATACCACAGGTACATGGTTTCACAGAAGACAGCCACCGAATCACACATGGTAATCAGAGTCTGAAGGTTGGCAGAATTCAAGCAGTGATTTCTACCAGTCTCCCCTGGACTTTCCTTGGGAAATGTTGGATCTGACTATTAATGAATCAGGATGCACTTTATCTGTCTGAAAGCACATTTGTCATGGCAATTTACATGAGTTAGCACCATGTTTCCTAAGCTTGCTACAGAATCTAGCAAGCATTCTTTTTAATGAGCTAACATCCCGAACGACATATACTTTTTATGGCATTTATTACAAATTGTCATAAACACTATTAAGTTAAATTATGGAACCATTTGCAGACTGAAAAAATATTAAAGGGTTCATCATTAAAGCAAGAATCTTCAGAGAGGCCCACTTTATCAGTCCTCATTCTTTTGGACATAGAAGAAATTCTGGTATATTTTTTGCCTCATTCTAGCTAAAAGGAAGTTCCCAGGTCTACACCTTGGCCAGGGACCAAGAAGTCTGAGGTAGAAAAGGAAGGCCCACGGACTATAGCAGGTGGAACCCAGGTACCTTCCAGTGATATAACCCAAGAGACAAACTAAAGCCAACTTTAAATAAACAGGGAACCAAGATACCAACCCTTGACTTCAAAGAAAGAGAACTCAACTCATGGATTTAGGAGGCATTAGAAGTAAACACTCTGTAAAGCATCCTCAAGCAGGGCCAGCATAAGGAATGCTTCATGGTAGACCTTGCCCTCTGCTGTGTGGCAAGGAGCTCTCCAACTTGAACTTACACTTTCACAAGCCATTACTAATCTCCTGACTTGTACACCTGCAATTGGAATCAACTGGTATAGGAGAGCCCACTGAGGTGATGTGTTATCTCTCTGGAACTTTCTAAAATGATGACATATGCTCTCCCCTGCATTTTCACTAACCTCCCCTACTCAAAGCTCCTTCCTGATAGTCTACCATTCTGGGAGCTAATGTGGCATGGTGATTTAAGACCAGGGTCACTGGGTTCACCTACTAGCCACCTGTCTAGGGAGGCTGATGTAACCCCTGTGTTATTTGCAACTAAAATGCTGGGAACAATAGTAACTACTTATAGGGTTAGTGTAAGGATTGAGTTAACACAGACTGGTTAACTGCCTTAAAACTGCCTGGTCATTAGTGAGTGTATTTGGGACTTTCTAATATTAATTAACTTTTATTAACTATCTATTCTCTTCTATTGTCTAAGACTAGCCATATGAGGAAGCAAAGGTACCAGGCTGGAGTTTTTAAAAAGTATTAGCATTCAGTTTTAGTACATGTTCTATGAAAGCTATTTTGCATTTTGAAATAAGGGAAAATGAGATTCAATGGTATAACTAAGCAGAATCCCTCTGAATGCAGACTGATGCAGGTGAGTTAAATTGTTGACACATTATATGGGCAATACTACCATTATTAACATGATTTTTCAAAATGACAATTATCTACTCTGTGAAGTTCAAATTACAATTGCTTATTGGTTTGTAAATTTGTTGAATTTTTGGAAATCCAAAGTATAATAAAAATGAGCCACACATTTTGGGGGATTTTATGAAAAACAGATATATGTTCTAGGCCCATGCAATTGCTGTAATTTTTTTACTTACCTGAATGTCAGGCTGGCCATTCAAATGTTGTGGGGCATGAAACAACCCTTTATTGTGTGGGAGGGGCTACCCAACATATAGGAAAATGCCTGGTCTGCGTGTGCCTGTCTTCTGAGCACCAGCAGTCTCCTCTCCTTATTCACCTAGCAATCAAAACCTTCTCTGCAAAGTTCCTAACTGCCTCATAAGGTAAACCGCTGTCCTAGACAGAGGCTAGGGCTGGGAGGCAGATTATTGGTTGAGTGAGAGACACAGAGTAAGCATCTAGAGTAATAAGAGGCCAGGTGAAAATTCCAGTGAAATGCAAACATTTAACGACTAGGAAGGTGAGAAACACCTACAAAGAGTGAGAACAGACAGGAGAACCAGGTCTGAGGCCAAAGGAGAAGAGAGGGCAAGAAAAGAGGAAATGCAGTATAGTGAAGAAGAGTCAGAACTGGCTAATAGAGTAGGTAAATGAGGTAAAATGAGGTATCAATGTCATCTGAAGATCCTATGAAGAAGTCATTTATGAATGGTACCAAAACTTTGTGTTGCCTTTGTGGACTGAGAACACATGGCAGCTATTTGGAATAGAATATGAGGAATTGGACAAGAGTATGTTGTCCACTGTTTCTGCAATCAAAATGAAATGGGAAGGGAGATGGGGATCAACCACTTACAGGGCTCATTCAATCAAGGCAACTTAGCTCTAATTCTACCTCCATTGCCTCTCCATGAAGTACCTTATTTTTTCATGCTCACAAAATGCCCAAGGAACTCCTGGCTTTGAGTATTTTTGTTTGCTTGTTTACTTGTAACAGCAAAACTGTTTCAGATTTAAACAAATGAGACTTTTTAAATACATTCTGCAATGTGAAGGTGAAGATTCATAGACCTCATCCTCTTCTTGAAGTCCCTGATAATTATCTTTAAATGAATCTGTAAATAACTCCAGGTCACGTGAACAATAGTACGTACCTTTCTATTTCCCACCATGTGCTAATCTGATATCTTTCATCTTTCTTTCCAGGAAGAAAGAGGTCAGTACTGCTGTGCTGAAATCGCATTGCAGAACAGTGTCACTGGGGCTCTTCAACATCTCTTCAAAAACATCAGCAATTTCTGGGCTGTGGAGAATTGATTGCCAAAATGCATCCTCAGTCTTGTAGTTGAATTGATGAAGAGGAGCATCTTCAAGATTCCATGTTCAGGATGGAGGAAGCCTGAGAGTATTTAAATGCTGAGGAGGGTAAGCTAAAGAGGAAGAGGCTGATGGAGAGGTGTTCAGGTGGCTAACCGAGAAAATAAGAATGTCAAGGTTGGAAGGAAGAGATCCAACATGCTCACCCTCTCCCAGGAAGGAAGGGCTATAATTATGACAGTGGGAGGGTGGGGCTGGAGAGGGACCTCTCAAACAAGGCCATTGTCCCTTGGCCTGCTTCACTGACCTTCTCCAAGAGGGGGAAACAACATCTAAGTTAAGCATCCTCCCTCCCCCTAGCACTCCCAGGCAGTTTCTGTACCAACGCATTTAAGCAGATGGTCCACGGTCCAGGGACCAGCAGCAGCACCACTGACATCGCCTGGGAACATGGTAGGCATGCACATTCTCAGACTCTCCTTCAGACTACTGAATTAGAAACCTGGGAGTGAGGATCAGCCATCTGTATTCTAATGCTAAGGTCCAAGCTAAGGTTTGAGAATTACTGATGCAAAACTCTGGTACCCAAAACCAGATTCAGGAGCCAGATGTTTGAGGGCTTCAGAAGCTATTTTAAGAACTTCATAAAGAATTAAGGAGGAGAGTTCTTTGTGATGCTTACCCAATATTGCTAGTAGATACCCTCCTGGAACCACTTTCAAATTTAACTTAGAAAAGTAAGGCTGCTGTTTTTTTTTTTTAGCAAGAGTAGCACAAATTTGATCCTTCACAAGGGACAAGGGTATTGTGAGACAATGACCAAAAGGTCATGTTGATTCAATTTTACCTGATAATTGCCTCATTATTACAAAGCTTAGACAGTCATTGTAGTAAGAGAACATGAGGAAGACCCACTTTGGCATTCCAACACTTCCCTTGACTCACTGTGTGACCCACCTTGTATATTGTAACCTCTCTGAAATCACTTTACTCAGACGTACAGACCCCTTAATGTTATTATGAGAAAAAGAGGGAAATGTATACTGTACTTAGCACAGTGATTGAAGTGTCATGAAAGGTCAATAAAGGATGCCACAAGAAGAGCTCGCTGCTGTGTAGCTTTTTTTGTGACTCCTGACTATGTCACCTGCTCTGGATGTGTTGCTGAAAACATGAAGGAGTGACCTTACTCAGTGGAAGGAGAGTCTCCAGCTGTGTTGGAAGGACAGCCTGGGAGAAGAGGGACACAGGAGTCTTCTGACACTGGAGATGCCTGAGCAGAATCTTGGAGGTGAATAAGCGAAAGAAGAGGCGTGAGGGAGGGTGATTCAGAGCGAGGACACAACGCAGACCAGGGTGTCGAGGCTGGAGGCAGTTCTGCCTTGAGAAAACAGACAGGGGATGCGGAGCCACTAAGAAGCAGACGGAACAAAGACACAGGATGCAGCCACCGGCTGACCAAGGCATGCCACCAAGACCCTACTTGGCCTAACCAAGGAATCAGACATGTAGTGAAGACAACGAGGGGACATTGATTGTATTTCAACAAGCAAAGAGATCAGCTTTAAAAACCCTACCCAGCTAACAGGATGAGAATTTTTGAAGTGGGAAAGAAGTTGTAGTCTGGAGCTTGTTACATAAATCTGGGAACTGAAACAAGGGCCTGGGTTAAACCATGGAAGAGAGTGAGAGGTAACTTTATAGTTTTTTGTTTTTCTGCTTGTTTGTTTGTTTTTGGTACCAGGGATTGAACCCAGGGCCTTCTCAACCACTGAGCCACATCCCCAACTTTTTGTATTTGTTATTTTGAGACAGGGTCTTGCTAAATTGCTTAGGCCTTTGCTAAACTGCTGAGGTGGACCTCAAGCTTACAATCCTCCTATCTCAGCCTCCAGAGCTGCTGGATTGCAGGCATGTGCCATCTCACCCAGTTGCTTCATAGATTTTAAAAGAAAAATAACATTTTCTATAGATACCAGGAACCTCATAGTCAGTACTTCCACACTGAGGAAAAGAACACAACAATGGACTCTGAGCACGCTGCGGGTGACTAGCAATGTGCCAGGGTTCATGGGGCTTGATTACTGAATGTAAGACCCCGTGACATCACAGGGAGAGCCACCAGGTAGCCAAGCAGAGTTTGAACACAGGGAAGGCAGAGGTGTCAGGGCTGGATAAGACTGTAGAGAACCAAGTGGAGGAAGGCCTTGAGAAACCCCTAGTCCTGAATCTAGCTCCAACTCTGGCCTTGCCCTGAAGGGAGGTGACCTTCCACGGGGCATGCCCTTCTCTGGTCTTAGATTCTTCCTCTATCCAAGGGTTGAGTTGAAGATATAAGGAAATACCCCCAGTCATGCTCCTTAGCCAGGACTTATGCCTATGACCCAGAATATGACCGTGATGGGATAAACAGGGTACATCATCCTGATGAAGCTTTTTGTTTTTTTCTGATAATAGGTATTACATAACACTACCTCTCTATTAAAATAAGCATGAACATAGTTCAGCATGCAATACAAATATGCATACATTTTAGAGATAAACATACAAAGACATATCTATCATGCAAAGTGTGGTAGGCAGACTTCTACAAAGGCTCTCAGTGATCCGCACCCCCTGGTATCCCATACTTAAGTAATCCCTTCCCCTAAATATATGCTGTTCCTACTGAATTTCCTCTAAGGAATATAATACAGCAAAAGTGATGGTAGGAAACTTCTGAGATCAGAAAGCTCAGTCTTGTCCCCAATGCCAATCCAAAAACGAGGGCAAAGTTTTAAGAAAAAGGGAAACGGAGTTTTATTGCTTTGCTAGCAAAGAAGCAGCACGGGGTCTCCTGTCCCAGAGCTGTGATTCTGCACATGAAGGGGAACGCGGGATTTTTAAAAAGATGATTCAAAGGTTGCATTCTGTGTCTGGAGTTGGAATTCACTTATTAACTGGGGAGATGGTCATTTCTGAGATCTTCAGGTGCCATCCCCAAGTCTGAATGGCTTCGTTCCTGTGGTGGGTGTGTGCTCCAGGATGGGGAAGAAAGGTGGTCCCCTTTCCCCTAAGATTAGGGAGGGAGAGAGTAGGGAGGAGCAGGGAGAGAGGAAGAGAAAGAAACAGGTACTTTTAAAAATTAAGTCTGGATAGCAGAGCAGCAGGGCTCATTCAAAGCATGAAGTGGACCACTCTTACAAGATGACAGGAGACATTGATTCTATCTCCTCTCACTTCATCCTTCTGATGAAGCCAATTGTCATGTTGTCTGAAATGTCCACCTGGAGGGGAACATCCTGAAAGGATCTAAATCCCTCAAGTACCCACCAGGCCTGAAGCTGCCATACTCAGATGCATGGACTTGGAAACATGTGCTTCCATAGCCAAGTCTTGATGGCAACCCTGGCTGACCTTTGACTGCCATAGAGTAGATGGCCCCAGCTAAGCTCTACCTGGATCTCCGCCTCATGGGAGCTACGAGATAATCCAGGTGTGTTGTTGGGGGAATTTGTGAAACTCAAGGGATGACTTTGAGCTGTGACCAGGGACACCTATGGAAGTAGCCTCTCCCTTCTCTGTCTTCAGAAGCAGTCTATAAAATTGTCTATGAAACACCCTTAAGAAAAGCAACCTTTCATGTGGTAGAGGCCAATACAGGGAGTTCCATTGAACGTACATAATTACACTAATTATTAATATTGCACACATATTTAATTATAGTCATTATCCTTACCAAATCTGTAAAATGTTTTCTATAAATTTGTTTGTTTTCTTGTTAGCTTAAAATCTCAGAATGCAAGGGTTTTGTTTTGTTTCCTGTTCGTGTTTAGTGACTCCTAAAGGACACTATCAAAAATCTTTGGACAATGATCACAGAATGTTGAATTGAAAACATTTCCCAAAGCCCCAAGACATATTTCAACACTCACCTCCAAACACCATTGTTGCATGGCTGCCCAAGATAAGACTGGCCCTATTTTATAATTCAACTTCACTTCAGGGCAGAGAGAGTGAGGCAGAGCATCATAAACTCAGCCAATGGAAAGTGTTATAAAAGCCCTTGTTCTTTCACCCTAAGGACAAGCTGTAGAGAAATGATATGGGAAATGTGGATAGGAAGTCTTTGCTGTTAGAGAGAAGTGCATTCTTGCAAAAGCCAAGGTAGCTTTTTCAGTGACTGTTTTAATTGCCATGGATGTCCAGAGAGTTGGGAGTGGATTTACCTTTGTGCTTAGCTGCTGCTGTCTTTGTTGTTGGGTTGCAGTTTTTGTTGCTTTGTTTCAATGGTCCTCTGCACATGGTGTGCCATCATTCGATCCATTTGGGAATATTTGAACAATAAGAAGCTTCGTTTTCCTTCTATGGTCTGTGTTTATTGGGATGATCTAGATTATGCCACAGTAACAAATAATCATCAAATCCCAGTAGGTCAAAGCAAGGAGGATGTACTTCTTGTTCTCATTAAATCAGCAGAAAACAACCCCAGGTAGTTGTCACTCTCTGGGTCCCAGGCTGGCAGAGCTTCCCCTTCTAAATCATTTCAGATTATGGTGACAGAGGGAACAAAGCAATTGTGAACTGGTTCCAAGGTCTTTTCCCAGACCTGAGAACCTGGCATTTCATTGGTCAAGCAGAGTCAGATTTTCATGGCCAATTACAAGAGAGAGAGATGCAGTCTTCAGCGTGCCCTGGAGGAACTACGACGTTTGGAGGAGTCTGAGTGTGCACCAGCAACCTCAGGTTGGGTCACAGAGGTGTGAGCAGAAATCATGTGCAAGTGCGTCGACATTCAACCTGAGGATTTCATAACAAAGCTAATTGGCTTGCAGTTTCCCATTCTAGGCAAAGGAGAGTCTCCCCATTTTCAGTCCTACTTAGTGGACAGAATACTGGCAGGACAGCTCAGCTTCTGTACGTGGACAATCGTTTCTGTACTCCCAGACATAAATCAGTCTCGACTCCCATCTCCCTGGGATTTCACATCATCAGGCCCCTTCTCCTGTCTCTCCAGACACATCCTGAGTCTGAAAGCCCCATCTTCCAGCCATCACCCTGCTTCTTCCCATCTTCACACAGCCAGGAATCTAATAGAGCCAGAGCAAACTCTCTTCACTCTCTGTCCTCCTTTTCACCATACTTCCAATCTTTCCTCATGCTCAGAGGGGAGGGTGCAGGGCAAGAGTGAGCATCATGGGGTCATCTAACAAACAGCAACTGTCAATTCTAGTAGGATCTCTATTCCACTTGAATAAAATCCCTAACCCAAGTGGAAGAACAAATGAATGGTAAAACGCTAAGGCCTCTGGACCACACCCTGCAGGGCTACCTCAGCCTCTGCAGGTACTAACATTGTGTGTGCCTCGATCATTTGAAAATTCTGTAACTTTCAAGGAATGCTTCTCCCTTCCATGACCTTGGTATAGTGTGATGCGTGGGCTCAAAAGCTCTGGCACAAATGACCATGGTTCATATCCTTTGTCATGCTACCTGTGCCTCACCTGGCTCAGCATCTTTCTCAAAAGACAATAATTATAACTGGCTTATAGTGTTTTCATAGGACTCAGATGCTGTGAGCACACCCTTAGGCACATACAAGGTGTTCAACAGATATTATCATTACTGTTACCAGCACTTTCTTCTATTCTTCTATGCCAAAGCATCTTACCTTGTATGCTTTTTCTCCTTTATCTCTCTAGATTTCTTCTTTCCTAGAAGCAGCCATAAGCCTCCTACATTTGCCAAAGAACTGATACCAGCACACGTGTGCATCACATGCAAAAGCACCATGAGCTAACATACTCTCCCCAAAACTGACATCACTCATCAGGGTTCCCTTCCCACCAGTCCCTGCCTGGGCCTGGACCATAACATAGAAAGTAGAGCTTGCACCCAGGAGGCTGAGCAGGCCTTCTCTCTTCTTTGCTTGATACAGTGATGTGGGCCTAAGAGAGGCTAAAGGTCTCAAAAAGAAAATCACAGATGGTTTATTAGAAATGGCTTTTCCATTAACCATCGGTGTGACCTTGGGCTGGTTGCACTCCACCACTGCAAGTCCTCATGGCCTCTCTCACAAGGAGGAGTTCGCTCATGGGATCTGACTTCTCACACTGACATCCTGACATTTGTGATCTGAGAGCAGCACTGGAAACAGACAGAGCCTCCTGTGCAGGAAGGGAGGACACGTGTTGATGGCTGAGGCAGAGACACTCACTGATTTGAGCAGTCTTGCGCAGCCAGCAAGGGAAAACGGCACCTCCAGGAGTGGGGGCTGAGGTCATAGGGCAGAAAGGAGGCAGGAGTGGAAGCTCACCAGAGTCAACACTCTCCAGTCTCTCCAGCAATCTCACCCCACAGAACTCTTCCACATGCATCACCACTCGAGTCCACAAACAATGCTGTGGGGTAGGAGGCTGGGCATTATCGTCTGTGTTTATGAAAGAGACCCAAGTTCAGGTTACTGCCCAGGATGAGAAAACAAGGACTGAAACCTAAGGGTAGCATGGCAACAAGTTAGAAATGTCCAGGTCTTCAGTCCTTGGTTGATGTTCATCATCTCTCTCCTGGAACATGACCATTAACAAATTCTACACTCAGAGCTTCATGCCTTCCCAATCTCATTGTAAAAGGGGAATAATGAGCTGCTGCTGATTCAAATGTGGGAGAGTATTTATAAGACCTACATCATATCAGCAGATCAATTCGATTCCACTGCATAGACTTTAAAACCACAGGATTAGTTTTGTTGAGTTTTTCTGTCACTTGAAACTGAAGTCCACCTATTCTTCTAAACATGCTCGTCAAGGGATAGCAGAATAATCTGCACAATCTGTCCAGAAGATGCCCATTCCTGACGCCCTTTCATCTACCACATTCTGTGTGTCATATCTCCATTCAGCAGACCCCTGTCACCCTCCTTCCCAAATCAATGCCCTTATCTTACAAGCTGTCACAAACTTCAGTTTCACCAAGGCCCGGGAGGGTGATGACACTCTCCTAATTCAGACCCTTTCTCCTGCTCTGAACTCAGAGCTGGCTGGTCACCTGTGCACATGTCCAGTGGGTCAACATAACACTATCTACCTGTCCTTGGCAAACCACAAGTGGAGAAAAGAGTGTGAGCTTGGGAGGATTGCAGTGTGGTCCCAGCTCTGCCACCAGTCAGCTGGGTCACTTCCGTGAAGCCATTGAATCCTCTAGAAGCACAACTTCCTTGTATGAAAAGTTGAGAAAACTTTTGCTGTCCACCAACCCCACAATCCTGAAGATCTCTGAGCATCAATAAGGAGAGTTTGCATATTGCTTTATTATTCATGTGCTGCTAGAGAGAGAGAGTTCTTGCTCTTGATTAGTTATTTAAATATTATAATCATGCTTCAATTTTACTGAAGTCTTATCTGAACTCTTTCATCTGAAAGTGGCCTCTGACTGGTTGAATTTCCATGGTACATATTTAAGTCAGGAGAAGAAATTTCTTCTGAATGCCCACTCAAAGCCAAGTGACGTGTTCAGTTTCTTTGTATGGTTATTTCACTTTATTCCCATACCAGCCTTCTAAGGAAAATGGCATTGTCCCTTCTCAGAAGGTAAGCAAATCTCAAGGGCTTCTGGTCTGAGTGGTGGCACATACAGTGGAGCCGATGACTGACAGGAGAGATGAGCTCCAGGCAGGTGGCAGTGGAGGGGCTTGGTGATCTGCGGGGAGCTGAGCGTGTCTGGAGTCACCAACACCTCTGCACATCCAGGAGGGTCCCATTGTACCTGGGCTCTCTGAGCCCATGAGGAGGAAACTGGGTCTGGATGTGTGGATGTGGTCAACCATCGAAAATGAACAGAGTGAACTCTCGAGACTGCGATGAAAGGCTGGGAATTGGCATTTTAAAAATGGGCTGAAGAAGAGGGGGAAATAGAGAAGATTAAGAAGAGCTGAGGTCCAGGGGAATGTCATGATAATGTGCTCATGCACAAGTCGGAAGAGGAGTTTCACGTAGGAGGAAACGTTCGACAATGCTGACAACCGCTTAATTTTTGTAATGCAAGGATTGAAAAGTGAATTTGGCAGATAGTTCTTTGTTAACCACAGGGAGACCATTTTCGGGGGTTCACGCTGGTTGTGGGGGAGGATGCATCACTGTAGTTTAAGGAACGAACAGGAGGGAAGAGAGGATCACGCAGGGAGAGCAAGAGTTGACAACTCCACGCGAGACTGAAGGCGGGTGAGTGGTCACTGAGAGCACGGAGACTCCAGGGAGAAGCTGGGCGTGCGAGGCGGTGATAAACCAGCAGGAAGCTGCAGGTGTCCGGGGAGGTACAGTGATCCCTTCCGGAAGCTGGGGCCCTGCTCCTGCACAGCTCGGAGACACTGCCGAAATGTGCTCCCATCAGGCCCCAAAGCCGAAGCTGAAGGTAAACACAGAGGATGCAGCACACACAGCAAGTGAGGAAAATGCTCCCCAAGCTACACACACAACACACACAAAACAGGCAACAACTCACATCACGTGCGCATCACACACACCATGAACAACACACAGAAAATACCCATGCAACACACACCACGTGCACTCATCCACAAGACCCACACAACACGCATATACAACACAGCACAAAACCACACACAACACACATCACATGCACACCTCACATTGTATGCCCAACACACACATCACATGTGAAGCACAACAACACATGCAATGCTACAGATGACACGACACAGCACATGTGTGTATACACACCGTATGTATGTATTCACACAACATACACACACACAGTGCATGCAAAAAATACCCACATAACACACACAAACGTAGAGTAGGGTTGCCTAGCAACACAACTCTGGTGCACACTATGGTCCTGGTGAGTAGGTCAGGAGGAAGGGAAGGGAAAGCTCTGTGCTCGTCCCCGAATGGCTGCAAGATTGAGTATTAACCAGGCAGGCAGAGAGGAGATGGGAGGTGACTGAAGGATAGTGCCCTCCACCAGGCCCGCAGACACGAGCAACAGAATACAGAGGGGAATCCTGAGTGCACCCTTGGACATCCCGCCCAGTCAGAGTCAGAGTGCACAGCTCTTTTAAAGGCAGAATAAGCTTTTTTTTTCTTTTTTTTTTTTCTTTTGGCTGCAAGGAATGAGTGGCCTCTTTGTGACTCTCACACATCCATCTCAGTCGCTCTTGGAAATGCTGAAGGTGCAGAAAAGCCACTACACATCTTGTGCAGTAACTACAGCCTCTCATTTCTGGACAATATAGGAAAGGGAGGCTTAGGGACAGGATATGGGGCCAAAGCTGAGGCAGAAAGAGGAAGCTGACCTTGATGAGCAACTTCTTATGAGACAGAAAGGAGGCAATCCCGCCATGACTAGTCGCAGAAAGAGTTCTTGGGTTTTCTTCTGAACAAATTCTTTTACATGGGAGGAGTCCTACCTAACTGTGAATATTCTCTGTTTTTAAATTTTTTTCTTGTCTCCAGTGAAAAGGAGTGGGTGGGAGAGAAAATTACTCTTTTGTAATTTTTTTTTTTCTCTTCTCCCTTCTCACTAGAGCAGAAAATTCTGGAAAATACTTCCTGGTTTTCAGAAATGATTTTCTGCCTCCATTTCTGCCTGCCCTCCCTTTCTTTCCCAGGTCTCTTCTGACAGCACTAAGGAGCATGCTGGGCTGTCATAGGCTGTTCTGAAGTTGTGCAAAAGGAACTGGCACATGGAAAGAAAAAAAAATGTTTTTCTTCTACTCTGCATTGTCTCCAGCAGAGATAGCCACTTCTTCTCACTTTCCTGGTAAGCATCTTTTTTTTTTTTTCCTTTTCTCTTTTTTTTTTTCCTAAAGATATTCTGATTCAAACTCATTTTACATACCCAGAATCCCCAGAATGCCAGAAAAGATCTCTGCCAACAGACCCTCTTATCCTGCTCCTCCTGGGATTCCTGGTCATTCTCTGGATGCTAGGGACACTTGTCTGTTTTCCTCTGGGTTTCCACAGCCACAGCTCAATAATGCACAATGATAAGGTGTCCCAGTTGGCAAAAATGAAAAGTCAGAAGCACTCACTGTCAATGTTGGCGCTCTAGGTGACCTTTGCGTGTTTTTCCTTGAGCTCAAGGAATTGGCCCAAAGTGGTTTTGTCTTTGAAATTCCATGTCTGGAGCAGTGTTTCTGCATTGTGCCTGGAACTGTCCCCATTTAAGACTCTTGTGCAGACATAGTTATTAATAGAGCCATTTTTCTCTCAAAAGCGTCTCAGTTTGATCAGTTCTTTAGTCAGTGAGGATAAAGTAGGAATTGCAGACACAAAGATACCATAGGCAGAGCCCTGGCCTTACAGCTCAGCTTCTTCAAAGACAGGCAAATCACAATGACGATATGACATAAGATAAAGGTATACAAGGGCATGTGGCTTTATCCCTCTCTCCAGTACACAGCCTAAAACATAGAGGTATGTGACAATTTTGTTGTTGCTGTTTTTGTTTTAACCAATCAGTGCTCTGTAGGCAAAATAATCCCAGTGGTGACCCCCTTCCTTCATTCTGCTTCATTATCTTCTTTCTTTACTCCCTCTGTCTTCCTTCCACAACTCTTGAGTACCCTGAACCTGCAACCTCAGGGACATAGATAAAGGTTGGGTAGCAATCACTCAGGTCAAAGACACACATTCCAGCTCTGGGTCCCTCCCCGACTCCTGCAGCGAAGTCACTGGATCTCCCTCCACTCCTCTCCAGTGTTCTCTGTCTTTCTCTAGTAGGTCCTGGATGCTCACAGAGACATCGTTTGTGGTGGGTGGTCTTACTGGCTTCTTGCTGCAGCACGGAGTGCCAGCTTCTGACCCCTCCTGAATACCCAGCTGGTTCCTGCTGCTTCTGTTGTCTTGGCTACTGGTAATAAAGACAAGCCTGGCTCACAACTCCTCAAGATATATTCTGACACTCTGTCCAAACACAGGCAGGTTGGTGCAGAGCGTGGACCCGATGGCTCCCATCACCCCAGGGAAGGCATGATCACTGCTGGTATCACTGACAGAAGTCCTTCTTGTTCAGGTTCTTCCTGGTGAAGGGCAACTTTCCCCCACCTCACCTCCAATCTTCCCCAAAGGATGATTTCTGTCATCACTTCCCATAAGTTCCTTTGCTCAAGCATACAACTCCCACAAAGGAACCATTCAAGCTGGGAAATTCCATCCAAGCAAAAACTCAGCCTCTAACTACAAATGTTAAGTGTTCCCGGGTTTCTTATGTTTGTTTAATTTTTATCAAGTTTTTAATGAAAATGTCATCACAAACTTAAGAGATAAGGAAAGGGTGGAGAAAGGGCAGAGTGGAAGACATCTCTTGGACCACACAGAGTTTTGTAAGCTTCTTCCTTTCCTTATCTGAAAATGTTCTGAAAGTCTAACATTTTTGTATTTGTAGTAACTTTAAATCTTAAAGTTTATGGCCTGAAAAATGTAAGACACTGACTTGCCAACTGGCAAGAATGTAAGACAAATAATAAACTGAAGAGTTAAGTGTACAACTGTGATTCTGTGAGACTCGGGTGAGAGCTGATGGGAGAATGGGGAGCTGAGGGCTCAGGGGAGTTTCTGCCCAGGACACAGAGGGAACAAGGACACAGGATATCTACTGTCTCTTGATTTTTCTTGGAGTCACCTCCTAAGATGTCTTGTTTTCTAAAATTACAAATTCTTCCAGTAAAAGGACAGCATTTTCTTTCTCTGATAGATTTGGTCACATTCCTTTGTGAGATTTGCAATGGAGAATCCCAGCAATTGTCAATTGGTGACTGATCAATTAAAGCAAGTGAGGAAATAATAGTCCTGGAGCAACAGACAATTGCCCCAAAATCTGCAAGCAAATCTTTTGATGACCCTGAATAACCATTACCTCATGACTTCTTCTGTAAAATAAGGATGATCCAAAAATCCCTAAGCCGTAGACTGGATTAACAGCTTCACGGGCCTATAATCATGACTTGGATCATGATTAAGGAGAAAGTCAGAGGAGAGACTGGAGGACTTGATGACTTGCATGCAGAAGCCATTCTAAGGAGTGATTGTGAACTTCTGTTTATCTTTAATTCAAGAACATTAGCATAGGCAATTGTTTTTATTGTCTTCCTCTAAATTGCAAGAAGTATCTGAATCAACACGTTAAAACTTCATCTTCAAAGATCAGATCCAATGACACTGTATCAGTCCTCAATATAAAGAGGAGAAATAGACCTGATTCACATATAATTCACTGGCCCACTGACTAG
The DNA here is from genome assembly GCA_020662805.1 of Glaucomys volans. Taxonomy (NCBI): domain Eukaryota; kingdom Metazoa; phylum Chordata; class Mammalia; order Rodentia; family Sciuridae; genus Glaucomys; species Glaucomys volans. The sequence continues at coordinate 279,499 of JAJEJO010004757.1, forward strand.
AAACCAGTGAATTCGTTTTTATCTCAGCCATAAAATCTCAATTCTATCTCAAACATGATATTTTCCCTTTCAATATAAGAGGCAATTTATTTTATTGTTACTTGAAACTAAAGAAATCCAATAAGCTGGCTTGGAGCCAAAGAAGACCATAATGACAAAATGATTGATCTTTTTATAATGCATTGCGTTGCTATCCTCAAATTGGAGAAATGCAATATAGAAGATCCTCATTTATACCACCAACTGGTATTCATCTCTGTGATGGAATGTAATACTCCTTTGTATTTATTAAGTACCTGTCATCACTAGGAATACAAAGTAAATAGGCTTCACTATTAATTCTGAGGCATGGTCAAATATTAGTTTTTTTATATCCCATTGACGTAAAGAATCTATGGGGGTTTGAGGCAGAAATATCAGCTCTATTGCATGATGAGAAAAATAAAAGTGCCATATCCGAGATTGATTGGTGGAAGTGAAAGTTAAGTTAGTAGACACTATTCAACAGGAATAAAAATATATTTTAAGCAATGGGAGTTCCCCAACAGTGGGGCCTCGCCAAGGATGACAACCCCAGAGGTCAGGATCTGGACAGAATACATTTCATGCCATATTCCCATATACATGTATATGTATGCGTGTGTGTGTATATATGTGTGTGTGTGTGTATATATACATGTATATATATATTTTTTTTTGGGGGGGGGTACTGGAATTGAATGCAGAGGCACTTAAACACTGAGCCACATCCCAAGCCCTTTTTTATATTTTATTTAGAGATGGGGGTCTCACTAAGTTGCTTAGGGCCTTGCTAAGTTGCTGAGGCTGACTGAACTCACAGTCCTCCTGCCTCAGCCTCTCAAGCCTCTGGGATTATAGGTGTGAGCCCCACCGTGCTCAGCCTTCTGTTATATTGCTGATGCTTTATAGCGCACTTCTGAGACATGTCTTATTATTCTATTACACAGACACAAAGACTCAAGAAAGCTAAGCTCTTCTATTATTAGTGAAATTACTGAGCTGTTTTGTAATTGAAACAATATTTGAAATGAATTTTGACTAATTTATCGTACCTCAGCTCACCTTCCTGAAGTAGCTGTTTGCCATCACCTAAAATGTACTCAGAGAAAATATGTGCATGCTCATAAGGTCTTCCATCCACAATCCAGATCAGTCTTGGGTGAAGCTGTGCTTGAGCTATGTGAGGTCTTCAGGAACGTGTCACTCTCACGCATTCTGCACTAACCCCATGGGGTAGGAGTGACCATCGAGACTTGACACAGGGTTTATGAACTCACACTGTGGGAAACTTATCATGGAAGACGTCCTGGAGGAATGTGGGGACAGAACTTGATTTTTATGAATGAAAGATGTTGAACATGAGCAAGAGCACAACAGTGACATATAAGGCAAGTGCTAAATAAATCTTGTACATAATGACTGGTAACCACCTTTGAGATTGCCTTTAGGGGAAACAAAAAAATCATTGTTTAATGTTGTTTCTTATGCTTCTGAAAGCCTATTTGTCTTATATTTCCCTACTATTTAGAAAATAAAGCTACCCGAATTAGTCAGGATTTCCTAAAGAAACAAAACCAATTAAATAGATAGATAGAGATAGATACAGAGAGAGAGAGATAGAGAGATACACATACAGATAAGATGAGCTAGATACAAGAGGAGACTTACAATAGGACTTGGCTGTCATGGTTATGGAGACTGAGAAGTCCCATGACATGCCTTCCACAAGCTGGAGAACCCGGAAAGCTGGTGATGTGATTCAATTTTGGTAACTGGGATTGGGGTAGATGGTGAGACACTGGTATAAATCTTAGAATCAGACCATCCATGAATCAAGATTTTCAATGTCCAAAGGAAAAAGATGTTCCAGCTTAAAAAGGGACTGAATTTCCCCCTTCCTCTATTCTTTGTTCTATTTTTGCTCCCAAAGCTTTGGATGATTCCCATTCACATTGGTGAGGGTGCATCTGCTTTATTCAGACTACTGATTCAAATTCTAATCTCTTCCTCAAATCTCTCCCAACACACATCCAGAAATAAGGTTTTACCAACCTTATTTCTATCCCAGTCAATTTGATATAGAAAATTAAATATCACAATATCCAGTTAAACAATATCATAATTATCTAAATCATAGTTACCTACATGTAATCTAAACAATAAAGTCTAATGTGTACTTTTGTAGTTCATAACTTACATGAATTAATAACTATTCACCTGACATATTAACCTACAGGCTTCCCCCAAAACATTGATGTTCAGATCTGAGCAAATGAACTCTGGTCTGGTTGGAACCAAAGCTTTGAGTGGCTCCCATTCAACATGCAGAGCAACTGGAGCTTGATGGAGTTTCGTGGTCACCTACATTGAATCGGTATGTAATAAATTACTGGATTCTAGTTTAGATGCATCTGAAAATAATCAGTGGAGTTTATGGGTACAGAAAGTTCCTTTCTCCCTTATATACTAAGATCTTGAGAAAGTTACACTTTACATGCCAAAAGTTAAGTCCGTGGGGCACTATGAGAACGGCTTTGTTTATACTGCATTTCCTTTATACACTGCTATTGTTTGAATAAATGTCTCTGAAAGGTCCTCAAGTTAGTGACTTGGTCCCCAGCCTGGGCACTGTGGGGCATGCTGGGTCTTTCAGCAGGTGGGGTCCACAGCAATGGAGCCACCAAGACAGTCAGCCAGGACAAACAAAATGAACCTTTTCTCCTCAGGAGCTGTTCATATCTGTTATTTATTTACGGTGATAAAAAGCTAACACACATCCATGCTAAAATAGTCTAATTTATAAATAAAGAATGAGGCATTAACAACAAAACTAATAATAACATAGAACAATCATAATAAAATAGAATAGTGAGAGTCATGTAAATGCTTTCTATGCTCTCTCTCTCTCTCTCTCTCTCTCTCTGTTCACTTTCTTGCTCAGAATTTTCACCTAAAAGAAGCACTTTGTGGTTTAATTTTAACATATATGAATTGCCAGCTTCACCACTCTTGTGCTTTGGGGTCACTATTGGGTAAAACAAGGGTCTCTTGGACAGAAACACTGCAGCAGCGGAAGAGAGGATCTGATAACGCAGACACTACTGAGAGGCAGAAGGGTAGGTAGCACATACAGACGGACACAGTGGATAAAGGTCTGACTCACATCCACAGCCAGGCAGAGCAGGATGGCACGAGAGTTTATCATGCTTCTCAGAATGGCATATGATTTAAGACTTATGAATTACTTAAAACTTATAAATTATTTTTCTCCAAAACTTTCCATTTCACATTTTAAGAACATGGTTGAATGTGCTTAACATGGATAATGAAAATGCAGATGAGGGTGACGACGGCACTGCTAAGAAGTGGAGGCTGATTTCCTCCAGCAGAACAGGTTCCAAGAGATCACAGTTGAGGAAACTACTGAAGTCACACAGAACAAGAAAATCAAGACTGGAGAATCTTGTTAACTCACACATTTGCACACAGGCAGACTTCATGCATAGCAGGCTCATAGGTGTTTGATAAAAAGTGCTGATATCAAGACACTAAGCAATCCTTGATAGCACCATGTTTGATTGGAAAATAAAATATGGTGTACCCTTGTGGGCACACTGTGCTGACTTCACAGAATCACTGTACTTGGAAGACCAGGGAGCCTTTCAGCTCAGTAACGGGTACATCTCCTGAGGGCTAGAGTTCAAGTTCAGTTCAGGTAATATCTTAGCTGCCTTTACGCTCCCTGATGCTCAACAGAGTCTGAAGGAGGACAAAGGGGATTGATAAAGAGAATTGCTGTGAGCAGCTGATTGCAAATGCGCAAATCAGAAAATCAGACTCTCAGCTAAGAGATGGCACATAGCGAGTGCCAGGGGACCTGTTCTTGACGCAGCAAGTGAAAATGGAAAGCAAGAGGTGTCAGCTCTCTTGCTTTCCATTCTAAGTCCCTGAGTCAAGGTAAAAAGTTGAAGGTCATGTGAAACAGTTAACTCTGATCCCATTTGAAATGCAGCTGGAAACGTGCTCCATCATTTCTGCCTGTGCAGAGGTTTATCCTTGACTCTGTATACACTGACCTTTAACCCTGTATTATAGACAACTCAGCAGATGTATTCCAGAGCCCACCGTGCACCATGCAGTGTTCTAGTTGCTGGTTTTAGAGCCGAGTTACCAAGGTTCAAACCCTGACCCTACTACCTATTTCCTATGACTGTAGAAAGGCTATTTAACCTCCCTATGTCTTCAGGTATTCTTTAGTAACATGGAGATAATAACATACCCACCTCGTGGAGTTGCTGAGAGGGTTAATTGAGCAAATATATGTATAGTGGCAAGAATAGTGCCTGGCACATAAAATCAGGGCTATATCCATGAGGAAAGTAGATGCTGATCAAATTATCTCCAAGAGAATGAAAAATTACAACTGTGATCTTCATTACAAAACAGAGTCAGATGAGGCTGTGAAAGCATCTATCAGGGAGACCTGGATTAATTTATCAAAGCAAGAACCAAAGAAATCAGCCAAAAAGCAATGGCCCTGGAGATGAGAAATCAAGTTGAGTAAGAGTTTCCTGAAAGCAGAGGAAAGATCTGGGTGAAAAGTCCAGACCGATTCACAATAATTTATCTTTACTAGACCAGTGGTTGCTAAACTTTCTTTTAATAAAGGTCAGAACATAAATACTTTGTGCTTTGTGATTATAAGGTGTGCTGTCCACAGCCTGGCAGTGCTAGGACCCTGGGATATGTTGCTGAGGAACCAGAGAGCACACAAGAGATGAAATGTCAGGCAAGGCTTATTGAGAAATGCTTATGAGGATGATCTAGTGGTGATGGGCTGGACAGGTGCCACATGGGGAAGTCCAGAGGCAAGGGGCTGAACAGGCGCACCTGTTTTGTATGGTTTCTCTGGTTCCTCACTAGAAAAGAGCACCTCCATACCTCTGGACACTTTCTAACGGTGCAGCTGGACCAGCACTCCTGTCTCCAGAGCTCTGCTCCAAACTAGTGCTCACGGGGTTGGGGTTACAGGCTAAGTGACGAGACTACTGAAGCAGTGGCATCATGGACTCAGTTTGCTTTGTCCCATTGTATGACCAGCATCCCAAGGAACTTGGCATTTGCCCTCATTCCCAGCATATGTGATAGAAAACAGTGTCCTGCAAGATAATGTTTATCTGGATATTCCAACCCAGATGCCTTCTCATTGTTCCCTTCACTTGGACGGGTTCTTGAGAATGGCACCTCAAGGACATGGAGTTGACCTGTCTGCTTTTTCCTCCACGGATGACAGGTAAGGTCTCTGCTTCAGTTGCTCAACTCTCCTATTGTGGTGCCGAGTGGACGCAGGTGACATGGATTGCCAAGTCCTGAACTGCCACAGAAGCTCTCTGGGGTCTTTCCCATCTTAGTCACTTTTGTATCCTAGTGCCAACACTGAGAGGACACTAACAAGCACCTGTGGAAGGAATGAAAGAGGAAATAAGCACGAGGATAAGTGTCAGGATAACACAATGATCCTAGGAATCTACTAGGTCTTTGAGGGGTTGGCATGCACTATGAGTCAAATTTCTATTAGAGAGGCCTGTCTGCTCGTCCAGCCTGCAGGCTCATCCCAACAGCTAATGCTGTTGACTCTATTGTCAGCACAGCGTTCAGCTCAGTAAAGTTGTCCCAGAATTCTTACTTCACATTTATTCCAAATCAGGGTTTTCACCTTTTCTTTGAAATCAGGTAAAGAACCTTAAAACAGTTCCTTCTTTCTACTCCTTTGCTCTCAATTCCAATCCAGCCTCTGGCTGAGATGGTAAGCCTTCAGTTAGAAATCTCAGGCTTCTCCTCTATGACTTTACATTGTCACTGGAAAGCAGCTCTTCTGGCTTCACTTCTCAGCAACTCCCAGCCCTGCTCAGGGATCATGTGATTAATTTTCACCAATGAAATTGTAAAAGAGTGATGTATGTCACCTGCAGGAGAGGGAGTGGGAGATGTGCTAGGCCTCTCTCACTCTCTCTGTATCTCCACCCACTGGGTGAGTGATGAGGTCACAAGGCTAAGATTCAATCACTGCAAGGGAAAGTGCCCACTGGCCAGGAGCAGACATGTATTAGTCAGAGTTCTCCAGAGACAGAGCCATTAAGAGAGAGAAAGATAGGTGAGACAGATGATAGATAATATAGATGCTACCAATTATACAATGTATAGATATACTAAGGCAATATCATGTACATTTATTTATTATAAGGTATTAACTCACATGATTAGAGAGGCTGAGAATTCTCATGATCTTCCCTGTACAAGGTGTAGACCCAGGAAAGTCAGAGGTATAACTCAAAGACTTGAAAGCCAGATTACTGGTAGCATGGATTCCAATCCCAGTCTGAAGTCCTCGCTATGGGCAGAAGGAGATCAATACCCCATTGCATGTAGGCACAGAAAGTAAATTCAACCTTCCTCTGACTTTTTGTTACATTTAGGCCTCAACAATTTGGAAGGTGCCCTCCTCTGCTGGGGGGAGTCATTTACTTAACCAAGCAGTGAAAGTGCTAATTTTATCTTAAACCACTCTTACCAGCATACCCAGAAATAATGTCATACCAGATATCTGGGCATCCTGTTGCCCAGTCATGTTGACACACAAAATTACCCATCACAACCCATAGTAGATTAATCTGTGAGTCAAAGATAAACTTATTATATTCAAGCACAAATCAGTTTTCATGTTGTTATTGCAACTGATATTCCCAAGTATACTTTTCACTAGAATTTAAAATCTATGTCCTTCAACAGACGAATGGATAAAGAAAATGTGGTGCATATACACAATGGAATATTACTCAACCTTAAAGAAAAATGAAATTATGGCATGTGCCAGTAAATGGAGTTGAAGAATATCATGCTAAGCAAAATAAGCCAATCCCAAAAAAACCAAAGGTTGCATGTTTTCTCTGATAATCATTTATTTTGAGAGCTTAGTTACAAATATAGCAGCATTTTGAGATACAGGGTTAGGGTTTCTACATATGAATTTCAGGGGGACACAAGTCTGACCATGTCTGACCTGCATCTAACAACAAAGAACAGAATGAGGTTAGAATTGATGTGCGTGTCACAGTCTAGCCTTGAGCCTGGGATCCTGATTAAAAGCCCCTGCTCTTTAACATGACAGGTCATCAGACCAGTCAACAGGTGTTCCCAGCAGCATCTGGGGGCTTCTCCATTCCTGCAGCTCATAAACCTGGAGGAAGCCCCTGCCGGCCGCGTTTCCAAGATGGTTTTGCAGTTGAGGGCATGTGGGGATACGCTTTATCTGCGGCTAACCTTCCTTCAGGAAAATAAATAAATAAATTCAGGTCCTCCAGGGACCAGCCAATTCATCCAGCTGTCTCAGAAATATCACCCGTACAGAACAGCTCTTTCAAGATTTTAAATAAGCTGCACAAAAGGTCTTGGAGCTGCATTTTTCTATTCTCAATCATTTCAGAGTCATGTGTGAGCTGCCTTTCTCTGCTCCCTCTTCCTATGTCTTGGAGCAGGTGACAGATGACCCGAGTTTTCCTGACCCCTCACCCTCAGATTGAGGTGAGCTGATCCTACTGTAATAATACATGTCTCTCATCCCTTTCTGCTTCGTCGGTGGTGTCTGTCCTCAGTAAGACCTTCATTCCCAGATCTTCCTAACTGATCTCTCTGACTGTGGTCTTCCTGCTTCCAATCCGTTCTCTACTCAGGTTGTGGGAATAAACCCCTGGATGCCCAAATCCCTTGAAGGCCTCCCCAAGCTTGGCAGGGCTCAATTCACACTGTTACTGGTCAGGTGTGTTATTTCCCCTCCATGACCCCAGCTCCTCCCACCTCTTGCCTTACGCACCTCTCCTCCCACAGAACCTCATTGTCCTGCTCTCTAGTTCTCACCTCCTTGCCTGTCTCTGTCTATCTTACCTTTTCTGCCTGTGATGCTCTCACCTAGCTTCTTATCATCCTTTAGATTCAGTGTGACATGGTTTTCTAGGGAAGCCTTCTCTGGTCCCTCCCATTCTGGTCTAGGTCCCCACCCTAGATGCCCATTTTCTGCCACAGACTTTCTGACCATGTCTCTATCATAGAAGTTTCTACATTGCATTGAATTTCCTTGCTGCATGTCCATTTTCCCCACAAGACCATGAGTTTCCAGCTCATGTCAGAGTTCCTTAAACAGAGCTGAACCTCAGTCAATGATGAACAGAGGTCATGGTTCCTAGGTCTTCTCCTCCAAGTCCCCAACTCCTAAACAATAGTAGATTTTAAGTTAGAAACTGTCACAACCTTCTTAGCAATGTCCAACCAAGATACACAAGGAATTTGGCAACAGTTCTAAATCCTCTTCCTTTGTCATATCCATTGACTCAGGGACACAAACACCAAATAAATATATTTTATTTTTTTTAATTATTTATTTTTGGTGCATTAGAGCTATACATAATAGTGGGGTTCATTTTGATATATTTATAAATGTATATAGCATTTTTCTCCATTTTAATCCCTAGTACTGCCATCCACTGCCATCCACTCTTCCCTTCCCCCAACCCCCTTCTTCTGTTGTATTGGTCTTCCTTCTATTTATTTATTTATTTTTAACTGGTGCTATATAGTTATAAATAAAATTGGAATGCATTGTGGCATATTCATACATGTACCCACCTAATACAGTTCAGTGAACTTCATTCCTCAGGACTTCACCATTCCTTTCTTTTCTCCCTCGCTCTTGGTCCCCCACTTCTACTGATCTCCCTTCTGTTGTCACAAGATTCTTCTTTTTTACTTCCTTTCACTCTCTAACTTCCACATCTGAGAAAACTTTTGACTTTCTGAGACTAGCTTATTTCACTTAGCATGATGTTCTCCAGTTTCACCCATGTACCAGCAAATGCCATGATTTCATTCTTCTTTATGGCTGAGGAGATCTCCCGTGTATATATGCCTTATTTTCCCTATCCATTCATCTATTGATAGGCACCCTGGCTGGTCCTGTAACATGACCATTGTGAATTGTGTGCCTATATCACTACAGTCTCTAATTTTAGTTATTTTGAGTAAATACCAAGGAATGGGATGATGGGGTCACATGGTGGTTCCATTCCTAGGCTTTTGAGGAAAATGCATACTTCTTTCCAAGGTGGTTTGTGCTAATTTGCAACACAAGAAAAACTTAAGGTAGTTCATCATTTCTCAAGATCAGTATGTTATGTTCAGTTAATGTCTGGATTTTTCCAACTGCAGCATTATGTTGAAAAGGTAGAGGATGACTTTAAAGTCTGCCTGCATTTGGCCTCCATTAACAGTTAATGTTCTAGAGAAACCCCATGCCTCACTCTACTTTCACCTGGTTATCATTCCTACTTTCTGATTCTTGGCATGTCTTCACCCAAGAAACAATGTATGAAGCTCTGCTTTGCTAGGGCCCAGGTCAGCGTTGGCTGACCATGGACTAAACCTCTGAAACCATGAGCCCAAATAAGCTTTCCCTCCTCTAAATTGTTCCTGTATTTTGGTCACAATGGCAAAATGCTGATTATCACAGAGACCCAGTTCTCTTCCTTCTTGCAAAAGGTAGGAGAAGTCCCTTTTCTAGGAAGAAATCTGTGTTAAAATTTAGCTCTGCCAAATGCATCCAACTTCTGACTATAAAAGAGGGAGGGAACCTGTTTTTCAGCCATTGCGACCCAGTTGTCCTGGATACTGATACTCTAGCTCTCTCTGGCCTTCTCTGAAAGCCTACTTTCTTACACCATAAATAAGGACTTGAAAATGGAAAAGCATGTTGTTTCTCAAGCACCCTGTGCATGAAGGTTGTTCCTCTGGAAGGTAATGGAATCCCCAAACACTTGCAGCAAAGGTAGCCCCAGAGAAGCTCCTGAATGCCAGTGGTCTCCTGGGCTGCCTGGAGGTGAAGAGGAAGTCCTAACCACCCTGTGCCTGGGGGTTCACACAGCACCACCCACAGAGGGCACCTGCTCTCCGACCTATGAGAAATTTTGCACCTCACTAGCAACAGTTGCACTCTTGGGAGCAGGGGACAGGTCTGGCTTCAGACCCACTGTGACATCAACCTGGAGTGTGGCCTTGGGAAAGTCAACTTCATTTTGAAGAAGCTTTTACTGGGGGAAGAGAGAGGAAGGTGCTATATTACAACCCCTGTTGAGAATCTGGAGAAAACCTCAGAATTGAGAAAGATGCACAATTTACTACATTGCCACTGGGAAACCATAGCTGTCTCTGGAATCTAGGAACCAAATCTCTGGGATAGACTCTTATCTGTAAGTAAAATTCTTTTACTATGAGGGGGAATGCAAAAGTAAGCAATGAAATCATCAGCAAACCTCTGGAAAGCTTGCAACACAGTTCTATTTTTCCCAAGATTCTGATTTTTGAGCAGGGTAATTGACCTTAATTTGCATTCAATTTTCAAATGTTTCATGGTATAGATTCTGAATAATTCAACCCATAGACATCTCCCTCATGTCCATCTGTCCCTCTCCATTGTTACTTGTAAATTTCCACATATTTTCTAGCATCCCCTCCTCCTTTCTCTGGATAAGATGCACAGAGGGGGCCTAGGCTGGCCTGCCCCATCTCTCCCAGATCTTGCCGTCACTCATCTACCCTGGTCTCCATGACCATTACCACTCTGCATCTGCCCCCTAGATGTAGCCCTACTTGCTAATTTATGTTTGACTTTTTTCTTCTTTCTCAAACAGATTCTTACTAAATGAAGAAAATTCTAAGCGTACTCTACACCTGGAAAAATAAGCCCAAGTCCAAGGAAAGATGGAGAAGGGCATTTGAACCACAAGTGTTAATAACGTTGCTTTAATTATGTGCTAGATTTGACTTTGCAATCCCTTGCAGCCAGGACAATCTAACATAATTCTCCTTACAGGCAAAATAGAAATGATCATGCTCCTCATGGGAAAAAATTAATTTTTTATTTCAGTTACTAAATTCTGGAAAAGATTTCTCCGGTGAGCCTTTAAGAAAATAACAGCATGGTAGTAATAAGCAGTGTTGGGGGAATATTAAGAATTACATGCACACACACATTCCCTAGACTTGTAGTGGAGGTAGCAGGACACTGGTTCCTGGGAATCCAAAGTGAAAACAAGGGATGGGCCTCTGTGGGATTCACACAGGTCTCTGATTGAAAACTGGTCAATTGCAGAAGGGTGAGGAGTTCAGTGGGAAGTGCAGAGCAGGGGACTAGGCAGACTCCATAGGCAATGATGCACTTCATTCATTCAGTCTTTCCGTCTCTCACTCCACCTGTTACCCACCCAGTCCATGGGTCAAGCCATGCTTGAAGCCCTTAGGATATGTCAATAAACAAGATGGACAAAGTCTCATTCCTGAGGCTTTTACCCTATAGTGAGAGAGACAGAAAATACAATTGTTAGCATGTATATGTCTGAGGGTGTCCATAGAATCAAGGAGAATTCAAGAAACAACCAAGCAAAGGTGAGAGAGAAAGAAGGAGAGGAAGAGCAAAGGGGACAGAGGTTGCTATTTTAATGCAAAGGACCAGCCAGTGCCCTCCATGGGGAGGATTTGAGCAGAGAGTGGAATGAAGGAAGGGGCAGGCTACGGGACTCTCTGAGAAATGAATCTTCCAGGCAGAAGGAGCAGTAGCAGTTAAACAAAGTCTGTTATGGACTGAATCGCCTCCAAAATTGTAGAAGTTGAGGCACTGTCAGAATGTGAGCAAATTAGACAATAGGCTTTTTTAAAGAGTAATCAAGTTAAAATGAGATGGTTAAGGAAGGCCGCCATCCAGTATGACTAGTGGCCTTAGATGCAGAGGAGAGTGGGACATGGACACCCAGAGAGAAGACCAACTGAAGCCCCAGGGAAAAAACGGTTACCCACAAGCCAGAAGAAACCCATCCTGTGACACTCTGATCCCAGACTTGCAGCCCCCAAAACTGTGCAAGAATAAATTTCTATTGTTTAAGACACCCAGTCTGCAGCACTTTACTGTAGCAGCCTTAGGAAGTGCATGTGTACCCCAAGACACGGATGCATTCAGCATTTATAATGAAAAGCTAAGTGGAGGAGGGTAGAAGGAGCCGAGGTCTGGGCAGCAGTCATGGAATCCATGAGGACACTGTGTGTGCCTGCTCGTGCTCACACCCCTTGGTCCAGCTCCACAAAAAGCTGGAGTTAGCATCTATGCTGCTCTCTGCTCTACTTGACAGCCTCAGGGTTTTCTCCCACTGTAGGGAGCCATGTTTAACCCACACTGAGGGCTGGATTCATGTGCCAGAGGTTCAGCATGCCTGGGTGATGCTCAGCCAATGGAGAATGAACGCAGGCGGAGACATGCCCATACCCACTATCACTAGGGACAACAGACCTGAGACTTATCCAATCGCCGTTGCAGTCTGTTTTGAGAATATCGCAGACGTGAGTGTATTTTGGATTTTCTTCCAGAATGGTTGTTTTTGGAGGAGGTTTTGGAGGAGGTTTTGGAGGTTTTGGAGGCTATGTCTTATCCAAGACATAACCTGATCAGATTTTTCATGGTTTAACGATATTTCTGGCTGCTCTCTTTGAAGAAATGAGTAGCCTAAGATGAAGCTTGAACAATGAGTAAGATTTGGGGGAATCTCAGTCTTAAGGATGCAACATATGAAAAAGTTCCTTGAAGGTGGATCAGAACTGAGGTCGCCTCCAGCCACATCAAATGTAGCCCCCATGAGTCTACCTCAGAAAAGTCTGCACTGACTATGGGTGATAGTGACATCTTCTCCTTAATCCATGCCTCCTCTTCCCTGTAAGGGACATTCAGATCTGATGTCTGGTATCAGATTCAGATCTCAGGTAGGTACAAACAAGTAAAAAACAAATGAACAAGATTGGGGCTAGCCAGGGCAGACATTATTATTTTCCATTTATAGATAAAGAAATGGAGTCTTCAAGAGTTAAAATGACTCACCCAAAGTCACCACAAAATCAAGCATTCTTAAGGAACTACGCTGTGATGTTTCCTTTTCAGCATTTATTTTATTGTCTAACATGGGTCCATACTGGGTGCTCAGAGATGTTGATGAGTGAGTGAGTGGACAACTAGAAGTAATGACTCTGGTCCTCTCCCCAGCTCTGATGCCTCACCAATGCCTGCCACAGTTCCAGCCATTTGTTCACCACATTCTCCAGCTCTCCTCCTCCCATGCTGTACCCCAACCCTCATGGCAGCACCCTGCAGAGGCTTCTAGAACACAGCTTGGTAAACAATGAAGGATCAGAGTGAACCACTACTTCATGAGAACTATTTGTGGGTTTGGAATTGTTGTTGATACTGTCCAAACCTGCATTGGTCCAACACATTTAGATAGAAGGAGGCAGTGACACAGAGATGTCGAGCAGAGAGTTTAAGGACACAGCACACAAATAGCAGAGTTCATTTCCTTGGCCCATTTGTTGATTGGGTTATTAGTATTCTTGGTGTAAAGATTTTTGAG
>JAJEJO010004758.1:3109-16367 GCA_020662805.1 Glaucomys volans
TCTAGGGCCTGTGTAGGAGGGCACTTTGTTGTTTGTCGGAGGATCCAGGACGTGTGCAGGAGGTTGTAGGATGTTTAATGGAGGGCTGTATGACATGCGTAGGAGGGCTCTAAAATGTGTGTAGGAGGGCTGTAGGACTTTTGATGGAGGGCTGAAGGACGTGTGAAGTAGGACTCTAGGAGGTGTGCAGGAGGGTTGTAGGACGTGTGAAAGAGGGCTCTAGGTCTTGTGAAGGAGTACTCAAAGATGTGAGCGGGAGTTATGTGTGAATTGTGCAGGCCGGATGTAGGACGTGTGCATGAGGGCTATAGGACGTGTGTAGGAGTGCTCCAGGACATTTGTAGGAGGGCCCTAGGACATGTGTAGGTGGGTCTAGGACATGCCTAGGAGGGCTGCAGGACTTGTGAATTAAGGGTCTAGGACGTGTGCAGGAGGGATGTAGGACGGGGGAAAGAGGGCTCTAGATGTGTGTACGTGGGCTTTATGACATGTGCAGGAGGACTCTAGGATCTGAGTAGGAGTGCTTTTTGTGTGTAGGATGATCTAGGACGTGTGCAGTATGGCTGTAGGACTAGTGAGGAAGGGTTCTAGGACATGTGTTGTAGGGCTCTAGGTCATGTGTAGGAGGATTCTGGGATATGGTTATGAGGGCTGTAGGACTTTTGAAGGAGGGCTGAAGGAAGTGTGAAGTAGGACTCTAGGACGTGTGCAGGAGAGTTGTAGGACGTGTGAAAGAGTGCTCTAGGTCTTGTGAAGGAGGACTCATAAATGTGAGCAGGAGGTATTTGTGAATTGTGCAGGTCGGATGTAGGACGTGTGCATGAGGGCTGTAGGACATGTGTAGAAGGGCTTTTGAACGTGTGTACGAGGGTTGTAGGACCTTGCAGGAGGGTGCAGGATGTGTGAAGGAGGGCTCTAGGATGTGTGGAGGAGGGCTTTATGAAGTGTATAGGAGGAATGTAGGACGTGTCAAGTAGGGCTCTAGGTTGTTTGCAAGAGGGCGTTAAGACGTGTGCAAGATGGTTTTAAGACGTGTGCTGGAGGGCTGTAGGATATTTGTAGGAGGAATCAGGGATGTGTATAGGAGGACTGTAGAATGTGTGCCGGAGGTCTGCAGGATGTGCACGAGGGCTGTAGGACATGTGCAGGAGGGGTCTAGAAGGTGTGTAGGAGTGCTCCAGGACGTTTGCGGGAGGGCTCTAGGACGTGTGTAGGAGGGTCTAGGACATGCGTAGGAGGGCTGCTGGAGTTGTGAATTACGGGTCTAGGACGTGTGCAGGAGGGATGTAGGATGGCTGAAAGAGGGCTCTAGCATATGTGTACGAGGACTTTATGACATGTGCAGGAGGACTCTAGGTCCTGTGTAGGAGGGCTCTTGGTTGTGTGTCGAGGATCTAGGATGTGTGCAGGTGGTTGTAGGTCGTGTAATGGAGGGCTGTAGGACATGTGTAAGAGGGCTCTAGGACGTGTGTTGGTGGGCTGTAGGACTTTTGAAGGAGGGCTGAAGGCCGTGTGAAGTAGGACTCAAGGATGTTTGCAGGAGGGTTGTAGGACGTGTGAAAGAGTGCTCTAGGTCTTGTGAAGGAGGACTCAAAGATGTGAGCAGGAGGTATGTGTGAATTGTGCAGGCCGGATGTAGTCCGTGTGCATGAGGGCTGTAGGACGTGTGTAGGAGCCTTTAGGACCTGTGTAGGAGGGTTGTAGGACCTTTGCAGGTGGGTGGAGGATCTGTGAAGGAGGGCTCTAGGACGTGTGGTGGAGGGCTCTGTGACGTGTGCAGGAGGGATCTAGGATGTTTGCAGGATGGATGTAAAACGTGTGCAGGAGGGTTCTAGGATGTGGGTTGGAGGGCTCTAGGAAATGTGTAGGAGGGCTCTAGGACATGTGTAGGAGGGTTCTGGGCAAGTGTAGGAGGGCTGTAGGATATGTGTAGGAGTGCTCTAGGATGTTTTTCGGAGGGCTATAGGACGAGTGTAGGAGGGCTTTATGATGTGTATAGGAGGAATGTAGCACGTGTCAAGTAGGGCTCTAGGTCATGTGAAAGAGGGCTTTAAGACGTGTGCAATAGGGCTTTAAGATGTGTGCAGGAGGGCTCTAGGACCTGTGTAGGAGGCCTCAGGGAAATGTGGAGGAGGGCTGTGGGACGTGTTCAGGAAGTCTTTAAGATGTGTGGAGGGGGGTGTAGGATGTGTGCATTAGAGCTGTAGGATATGTGTAGGAGTGCTCCAGGACGCGTGTAGGAGTTTTCTATGATGTGTTTAGGAGGGTTCTAGGACCTGCGTAGGAGAGCGGCAGGACTTGTGAATTAAGGCTCTAGGATGTGTGCCTGAGGTATGTAGGATGGGTGAAAAAGGGCTCTAGCTCGAGTGTATGAGAGGTTTATGACATATGCAGAAGCACTCTAGGATATGTGTAGGAGGGCTCTTGGTTGTGTGAAGGAGGATTTAGGATGTGTGCTGGAGGGCTGTAGGACGTGTGAAGGAGAGCTGAGGATGTGTGTAGGAGTGCTCCTTGACATTTGCAGAAGGGCTATAATTCGTGTGTCAGAGGGCTGTAGGATGTGGGAAGGAGGCCTCTAGCATGTGTGTACGAGGGCTTTATGACACGTGCAGAAGGGATCTAGGATCTGTGTAGGAGGGCTCTAGGATGTGTGTAGAAGGGATCTAGGATGATTGCAGAAGGGCTGTCAGACATGTTAACTATGTCTCTAGGACGTGTTTGGGAGGGCTCTCTGATGTGTACAGAGGTCTCTAGCACCTTTGCAGGAGGGTTGTAGGACATGTAGAGGAGGGCCCTAGGACGTGTGTAGGAGGGCTCCAGGATGTGTGTAGGAGGGCTCAGGGATGTGGGGCGGGCTGTAGGGTGTGTGCAGGAGGTCTGTAGGACATGTGCAGGAGGTTGTAGGACGTGTAATGGAGTGCTGTAGGACAAGTGTAAGAGGGCTCTAGGACGTGTATAGGAGGGCTGTAGTGCTTTTGATGGAGGGCTGAAGGACGTGTGAAGTAGGACACTAGGACTTGTGCAGGAGGGTTGTAGGACGTGTGAAAGAGGGATCTAGGTCTTGTGAAGGAGGACTCAAAGATGTGAGCAGGATGTATGTGTGAATTGTGCAGGCCGGATGTAGGACCTGTGCATGAGTGCTGTAGGATGGGTGTCAGAAGGCTTTAGGACTTGTGTAGGAGGGTTGTAGGACCCTTGCAGGAGGGTGGAGGATGTGTGAAGGAGGGCTCTAGGATGTGTGGAGGATGGATTTATGAAGTGTATAGGAGGAATGTAGGACGAGTCAAGTAGGGTTCTAGATTGTTTGCAAGAGGGCTATAAGACGTGTGCAAGAGGGATCTAGGACGTTTGCAGGATGGCTGTGAAATGTGTGTAGGAGGGCTCTAGGAAGTGAGTTGGAGGGCTCTAGGACATTTGTAGGAGGGTTCTAGGACATGTGTACGAGGGCTCTTGGACATGTGTAGGAGGGTTCTGGGATATGTGTAGTAGGGCTCTAGGATGTGTGTAGGAGGGCTCTAGGATGCTTTTCACAGGGCTCTAGGACGTGTGTAGGAGGGCTTTATGACGTGTATAGGAGGAATGTAGCACGTGTCAAGATGGCTCTAGGTCATGTGCAAGAGGGCTTTAGAGGTGTGCAAGAGGGCTTGAAGATGTGTGCAGGAGGGCTCTAGCGCCTGTGTAGGAGGCCTCAGGGACACGTGGAGGAGGGCTGTGGGACGTGTTCAGGAGGTCTGTAAGACGTGTGCAGGGGGGTGTAGGATGTGTGCAGGAGAGCTGTAGGACGTGTAGGAGTGCTCCAGGACGTGTGTAGGAGGTCTCTAGGATGTGTTTAGGAGGGTTCTAGGACCTGTGTAGGAGGGCGGTAGGACTTTTGAAGTAAGGCTCTAGGATGTGTGCTGGAGGGATGTATGATGGGTGAAGGAGGGCTCTAGCACGAGTGTATGAGAGGTTTAGGACATGTGCAGAAGCACTCTAGGACATGTGTAGGAGGGCTCTTGGTTGTGTGAAGGAGGGTTTAGGATGTGTGCTGGAGGGCTGTAAACGTGTGAAAGAGTACTCTAAGGTGTGTGTAGGAGTGCTCCAGGAAAAGTGTAGGAGGGCTCTAATTCATGTGCAGGAGGGTTGTAGGACTTGGGAAGGAGACCTCTAGAACGTGTGCACAAGGGCTTTATGACACATGCGGGAGGGATCTAGGATCTGTGTAGGAGGGCTCTAGGATGTGTGTAGAAGGGATCTAGTATGATTACAGAAGGGCTGTCAGACATGATAAGGATGTCTCTAGGACGTGT
Source organism: Glaucomys volans (assembly GCA_020662805.1). Lineage (NCBI taxonomy): Eukaryota > Metazoa > Chordata > Mammalia > Rodentia > Sciuridae > Glaucomys > Glaucomys volans. The sequence goes on from JAJEJO010004758.1 coordinate 7,399, forward strand.
TTTGGAGGGCTCTCTGATGTGTGTAGAGGTCTCTAGCACCTTTGCAGGAGGGTTGTAGTACATGTACAAGAGGGCACTAGGACGTGTGTAGGAGGACTGCAGTATGTGTGTAGGAGGGCTCAGGGATGTGGGGCGGGCTGTAGGGTGTGTGCAGGAGGTCTGTAGGACATGTGCAGGAGGGTTGTAGGATGTGTGCAGGAGAGCTCTAGGACGTGTGTAGTCGTGCTCCAGGATGGGTGTAGGAGGGCTCTAGTACGTGTGTAGGAGGGTTCTAGGACGTGTGTTAGAGGGCTGCAGGACTTGTGAATTAAGGTTCTAGGACATGTGCAGAAGGGATGTAAGACGTGTGAAGTAGAGCTGCAGGACGTGTGCAGGAGATCACTAGGATGTGTTTAGGAGGGCTCTACTACGTTTCTATGAGGGATCTAGGAAGTGTGTAGGAGGGCTCAATTACAGGTGTACCAGGGATGTAGGATTTGTGAAGGAGGGCTCAAGGACGTGTGCTAGAGGACTGTAGGTCGTGTTCAGGAGAACTCTAGGATGTGTGCAGGAGAGCTTTATGTCATGTGCAGGAGGGCTCTAGGACGGTTGTAGGAGGGATCCAGGTCGTTTGCAGATGGGCTCTATGATGTGTGAACGATGGCTCTAGACATGTGCAGGAGGGCTAAAAGAGGTGTGTAGGCAGTCTGTAGCATGTGTGTAGGAGTGCTCCAGTATGTGTAGATGGAGGGATCTAATATGTGTGTAGTAGGGTGCTAAAAAGTGTGCAGGATGGCTGTACAACGTGAATGAGCGCTCTACGATGTGTTGAGGAGGGCTCTGGGACATGTGCAGGAGGTCTGTAGGACGTGTGCAGGAGGGTTCTAAGACGTGTGCAGGAGTGGTCTAGGACGTGTGTAGGAGGGCTGTAGGACTTTTGATGGAGGGCTGAAGGACGTGTGAAGTAGGAATCTAGGACGTGTGCAGGAGGGTGGTAGGACGTGTGAAAGAGGGCTCTAGGTCTTGTGAAGGAGGACTCAAAATGTGAGCAGGAGGTATGTGTGAATTGTGCAGGCCGGATGTAGGACGTGTGCATGAGGACTGTAGGACGTGTGTAGGGGGGCTTTAAGATGTGTGTAGGAGGGTTGTAGGACCTTTGCAGGAGCGTGGAGGATATGTGAAGGAGGGCTCTATGATGTGTAGGAGGGCTCTGTGACGTGTGCAGGAGGAATCTAAGACGTTTGAAGGATGGCCGTAAATCGTGTGCAGGAGGGCTTTAGGAAGTGTGTTGCAGGGCTCTAGGACATGTGTAGGAGTGCTCTGGGACATGTGTAGGAGGGCTCTAGGATGTGCGTAGGAGGGCTCTAGGATGTTTTTCGGAGGGCTATAGGATGTGTGTAGGAGGGCTTTATGACGTGTATAGGAGGAATGTAGCACGTGTCAAGTAGGGCTCTAGGTCATGTGCAAGAGTGCTTTAAGACGTGTGCAATCGTGCTTTAAGATGTGTGCAGGAGGGCTCTAGGACCTGTGTTTGAGGCCTCAGGGACATGTGGAGGAGGGCTGTGGGACGTGTTCCGGAGGTCTATAAAACGTGCGCAGGGGGGTGTATGATGTGTGCAGGAGAGCTGTAGGATATGTGTAGGAGTGCTCCAGGACGTGTGTAGGAGGTCTCTAGGATGTGTTTAGTAGCGTCCTAGACGGGCGTATGAGGGCTGCAGGACTTGTTAATTAACGGTCTAGGACGTGTGCAGGAGGGATGTAGGACGGCTGAAAGAGGGCTCTATCATGTGTGTACGAGGGCTTTATGACATGTCCAGGAGGACTCTAGGATCTGTGTAGGAGTGCTCTTTGTTGTGTGTAGGTGGATCTAGGACGTGTGCAGGAGGGCTGTAGGACTTGTGAAGGAGGGCTCTAGGACATGTGTGGTAGGGCTCTAGGTCGTGTGTAGGAGGATTCTGGGATATAGTTAGGAGGGCCGTAGGACTTTTGAAGGAGGACTGAAGGACGTGTGAAGTACGACTCTAGGACGTGGGCAGGAGGGTTGTAGGACGTGTGAAAAAGTGCTCTAGGTCTTGAGAAGGAGGACTCAAAGATGTGAGCAAGAGGTATGTGTGAATTGTGCAGGCCGGACGTAGGACGTGTGCATGAGGGCTGTAGGACATGTGTAGGAGGGTTGTAGGACTTTGCAGGAGAGTGGAGGTTGTGTTAAGGAGGGCTATAGGACGTGTGGAGGAGGACTTTATGTAGTGCATAGGAGGAATGTAGGACGTGTCAAGTAGGCCTCTAGGTTGTTTGCAAAGGGCTTTAAGACGTGTGCAAGAGGGTTTTAAGACCAGTGCCAGGAGGGGTCTACTATGTGTGTTAGAGGTCTCAGGGACGTGTATAGCAGGACTGTAGAATGTGTGCATGAGGTCTGTAGGATGTGCATGAGGGCTGTAGGTCATGGGCAGGAGGGGTCTAGGACTTAAGAGTGCTCGAGGACGTTTGTAGGAGGGCTCTAGGTCGAGTGTAGGAGGGTCTAGGACATGCATAGGAGGGCTGCAGGACTTGTAAATTAAGGGTCTATGACGTGTGCAGGAGGTATGTAGGACGGCTGAAAGAGGGCTCTAGCATGTGTGTACGAGGGCTTTATGACATGTGCAGGAGGACTCTAGGGCCTGTGTAGGAGGGATCTTGGTTGCGTGACGGAGGATCTAGGACGTTATCAGGCGGTTGTAGGACGTGTAATGGAGGGCTGTAGGACATGTGTCGGAGGGCTCTAGGACGTGTGTAGGAGAGCTGTAGGACTATTGATGGGGGGCTGAAGGACGTGTGAATTAGGACTCTAGGACGTGTGCAGGAGGGTTGTAGGAGGAGTGAAAAAGGGCTCTAGGTCTTGTGAAGTAGGACTCAAAGATGTGAGCAGGAGTTATGTGTGAATTGTGCAGTCCGGATGTAGGACGAGTGCATGAGGGTTGTAGGACGTGCGTAGGAGGGTTTTAGGACGTGGGTAGGAGGGTTGGAGGACCTTTGCAGGAGGGTGGAGAATGTGTGATGGAGGGCTCTAAGACGTCTGGAGGAGGGCTCTGTGACGTGTGCAGGACGGATCTAGGAAGTGGGTTGGAGGGCTCTAGCACATGTGTACGAGGGCTCTAGGACATGTGTAGGTGGGCTCTGGGACATGTGTAGGAGGGCTGTAGGATGTCTGTAGGAGGGCTGTAGGATGTTTTTCTGAGGGCTATAGGACATTTGTAGGAGGGCTGTAGGATGTGTGTAGGAGGTTTCTAGGATGATTTCGGGGGCTATAGGACGTGTGTAGGAGGGCTTTATGACGTGTATAGGGGGAATGTAGCACGTGTCAAGTAGGGCTCGAGGTCATGTGCAAGAGGGCTTTAAGACTTGAGCAAGAGGGCTTTAAGATGTTTGCAGGAGGGCTCTAGGACCTGTGTAGGAGGCCTCAGGGACATGTGGAGGAGGGCTGTGGTACATGTTCAGGAGGTCTGTAAGACGTGTGCAGGCGGTTGTAGGAAGTGAGCAGGAGAGCTGTAGGATATGTGGAGGAGTCCTCTAGGAAGTGTGTAGGAGGTCTCTAGGATGTGTTTTGGAGGGTTCTAGGATGTGCGTAGGAGGGCGGCAGGACTTGTGAATTAAGGCTCTAGGATGTGTGCCAAAAGGATGTAGGATGGGTGAAGGAGGGCTCTAGCACGAGTGTATGAGAGGTTTATGACATGTGGAGAAGCACTCTAGGACAAGTGTAGGAGGGCTGTTGGTTGTGTGAGGGAGGATTTAGGATGTGTGCTGGATGGCTGTAGGACGTGTGAAGGAGAGCTCTAGGATGTGAGTAGGAGTGCTCCAATACATGTGCAGGAGGGCTCTAATTCCTGTGCAGGAGGGATGTAGGACATGGGAAGGAGGCCTCTAGCACGTGTGTACGAGACTTTATGACACGTGGGGGAGGGATCTAGGATCTTTGTAGGAGGGCTCTAGGATGTGTGTAGAAGGGATCTGGGATGATTGCAGAAGGGCTGTCAGACATGTTAAGGATGTCTCTACGACGTATTTAGGAGGGCTCTCTGATGTGTGCAGAGGTCTCTGGCACCTTTGGAGGAGGGTTGTAGGAAATGTAGAGGAGGGCACTAGGACGTGTGTATGAGGTTTCCAGGTTGTGTGTAGGCGGGCTCAGGGATGTGGGGCGGCTGTAGGGTGTGTGCAGGAGGTCTGTAGGACATGTGCGGGAGGGTTGTAGAACATGTAGAGTAGGGCTCTAGGACGTGTGTAGTCATGTACCAGGATGTGTGTAGGAGGGCTATACTAAGTGTGTAGGAGGGTTCAAGGACGTGCATTAGAGGGCTGCAGGACTTGTCAATTAAGGCTCTAGGACATATGCAGAAGGGATGTAAGACGTGTGAAGGAGAGCTGCAGGACGTGTGCAGGAGATCACTAGGATGTGTGTGGGAGGTCTCTAATACGTGTTTAGGAGGGAAATAGTAACTGTGTAGGAGAGCTCAATTACATGTATACCAGGGCTGTAGGATTTGTGAAGGAGGGCTCAAGGACGTGTGCTAGAGGACTGTAGGTTGTGTTCAGGAGAACTCTAGGATGTGTGCAGGAGAGCTTTTTGTCATGTGCAGGAGGGCTCTAGGACGTGTGTAGGAGGGCTCCAGGTCGTTTGCAGAACGGCTCTTTGATGTGTGCACGTTGGCTCTTGATATGTGCAGGAGGGCTGAAAGAGGTGTGTAGGCGGTCTGTAGCATGTGTGTAGGAGTGCTCTAGTATGTGTATACGAGGGATCGAAGATGTGTGTAGTAGGGTGCTAAAACGTATGTAGGATGGCTGTACAACGTGAATGAGAGCTCTACAATGTGTTGAGGAGGGCTCTGGGACATGTGCAGGAGGTCTGTAGGACGTGTGCAGGAGGGTTCTAAGACGTGTGCAGGAGGGTTCTAGGACGTGTATAGGAGTGCTCCAGTACGTATGTAGGAGAGCTCTAGGACGTGTGTAGGAGGTTCTAGGACATGCATAGGAGGGCTGCAGGACTTGTGAATTAAGGATCTAGAACTTGTGCAGGAGGGATGTAAGACGGGTGAAAGAGGGCTCTAGATGTGTGTACGTGGGCTTTATGACATGTGCAGGAGTACTCTAGGATCTGTGTAGGAGTGCTCTTTGTTGTGTGTAGGAGGATCTAGGACGTGTGCAGGAGGGCTGTAGGACTTGTGATGGAGGGCTCTAGGACATGTGTGGTAGGGCTCTAGGTCGTGTGTTGCAGGATTCTGGGATAAGCTTAGGAGGGCTGTAGGACTTTTGAAGGAGGGCTGAAGGACCTGTGAAGTAGGACTCTAGGACGTGTGCAGGAGGGTTGCAGGATGGCTGAAAGAGGGCTCTAGCTTGTGTGTACGAGGGCTTCATGACATGTGCAGGAGGACTCTAGGGCCTGTTTAGGAGGGCTCTTGGTTGTGTGTCCGAGGATCTAGGACATGAGCAGGAGGTTGTAGGACGTGTAATGGAGGGCTGTAGGACATGTGTTGGAGGGCTCTAGGACATGTGTAGGAGGGCTGTAGGACTTTTGATGGAGGGCTGAAAGACGTGTTTAGTAGGACTCTAGGATGTGTGCAGGAGGGTTGGAGGACGTGTGAAAGTGGGCTCTAGATCTTGTGAAGGAGGACTCAAAGATGTGAGCAGGAGGTATGTGGGAAGTGTGCAAGCAGGAGGTAGGACGTGTGCATGAGGGCTGTAGGACGTGTGTAGGAGGGCTTTAGGACGTGTATAGTAGGGTGGTAGGACCTTTGCAGGAGGGTGGAGGATATGTGAAGTAGGGCTCTAAGACGTGTGGAGGAGGGCTCTGTGATGTGTGCAGGAGGGATCTAGGATGTTTGCAGGATGGCTGTAAAACCTGTGCAGGATGGCTCTAGGAAGTTGTTTGGAGGGCTCTAGCACATGTTTAGGAGGCATCTAGGACATGTCTAGGAGGGCTCTGGGACATGTGTAGGAGGGCTGTAGGATGTGTGCAGGAGGGCTCTAGGATGTTTTTCAGAGGGCTATAGGACGTGTGTAGGAGGGCTTTATGACGTGTATAGGAGGAATGTAGCACGTGTCAAGTTGGGCTCCAGGTCATGTGCAAGAGGGCTTTAACACGTGTGCAAGAGGGCTTTAAGGTATTTGCAGGAGGGCTCTAGGACCTGTGTAGGAGGTCTCTAAGATGTGTTTAGGAGTGTTCTAGGACGTGCGTAGGAGGGTGGCAGGTCTTGTGAATTAAGGCTCTAGGATGTGTGCCCGAGTGATGTAGAATAGGTGAAGGAGGGCTCTAGCACGAGTGTATGAGAGGTTTATGACATGTGCAGAAGCACTCTAGGACATGTGTAGGAGGGCTCTTGGTTGTGTGAAGGAGGATTTAGGATGTGTGCTGGATGGCTGTAGGACTTGTGAAGGAGAGCTCTAGGATGTGTGTAGGAGTGCTCCAGGACATGTGCAGGAGGGCTCTAATTCGTGTGCAGAAAGGCTGTAGTACGTGGGAAGGAGGCCTCTAGCTCGTGTGTACGAGGGCTTTATGACACGTGCGGGAGGGATCTAGGATCTGTGTAGGAGGGCTCTAGGATGTGTGTAGAAGGGATTAAGGATGATTGCAGAAGGGCTGTCAGACATGTTAAGGATGTCTCTGGGACGTGTTTAGGAGGGCTCTCTGATGTGTGCAGAGGTCTCTTGCACCTTTGCAGGAGGGTTGTAGGACATGTACAGGAGGGCACTAGGACGTGTGTAGCAGGTCTCCAGGATGTGTGTAGGAGGGCTCAGGGATGTGTGGCGGGATGTAGGGTGTGTGCAGGAGGTCTGTAGGACATGTGCAGGAGGACTGTAGGATGTGTGCGGGAGAGCTCTAGGATGTGTGTAGGACTTCTGCAGTTTTTGTGTAGGAGGGTTCTGGGACGTGCGTTAGAAGCCTGCAGGACTTGTGAATTAAGGCTCTAAGACATGTGCAGGTGGGATGTAAGACGTGTGAAGGAGAGCTGCAGGACGTGTGCAGGAGGTCACTAGGATGTTTGTGGGAGGGCTCTAATACGTGTTTAGGAGGGATCTAGTAAGTGTGTAGGAGGGCTCAATTACATGTGTACCAGGGCTGTAGGATTTGTGAAGGAGGGCTCAAGGACGTTTGCTAGAGGACTGTAGGTCGTGTTCAGGAAAACTCTAGGATGTGTGCAGGAGAGCTTTATGTCATGTGCAGGAGGGCTCTAGGACGTGTGTAGGAGGCCTCCAGGTCTTTTGCAGAAGGGCTTTATGATGTGTGCACGATGGCTCTTGACATGTGCAGGAGGGCTGAAAGAGGTGTGTAGGCTGTCTGTTGCACGTGTGTAGGAGTGCTCTAGAATGTGTATAGGAGCGATTGAAGATGTGTGTAGTATGGTGCTAAAACGTGTGTAGGACAGCTGTGCAACATGAATGAGAGCTCTACGATGTGTTGAGGAGGGCTCTGGGACATGTGCAGGAGGTCTGTAGGACGTGTGCAGGAGGGTTCTAAGACGTGTGCAGGAGGGGTCTAGGACGTGTGTAGGAGTGCTCCAGGACGTATGTAGGAGAGCTCTAGGACGTTTGTAGGAGGGTCTAGGACATGCATAGGAGGGCTGCAGGACTTGTGAATTAAGGATCTAGAACTTGTGCAGGAGGGATGTAGGACGGGTGAAAGTGAAGTATCAGTGCTAACTTTTTAGAATAAGCACCGTTTTAAGTCCCTGTGATAGGAGGATTTGTGGCCATTTAGCTGAACTTCTATGGTGGTCATGTGTATCAATAGAATATATATTATATAGCATGATTGTATAACTTTGTAACAGAAGAGTAAAAGTGGTTAAACCTGATTTATTATGTATTTTAATTTACATATAATTATATTTATAATTTTGTGTATGTATGTACACACATTTTTGTTTACTTATAATTTTGTCTCTAGAATAATCAGAGATTGGTGATGGATGGGGTGTGGTAAGGGTCCAATGACAATTGCTAAATTTTTGGCTTGACCAATGTGGGGGGGTTATTGTCACACAATCCTGGATGGGGCAGAAATAACCACATGAGGCAGAACATAGATCACTGGTTTTGAGGAAGTCTTTTGTGATATTTGTGATGTCTACCTGATATCCACGTGGTCAGGTCTTAAGATGAGAGGAGAGGGCATGGAGTGGATGGAAATTTTGAGGAAGGGGGTTGTGGGAATATTGACTACTGTGAGACTGAGGGTGAAGTAGCATGAGAGTGAATTCAGAGAGACCCTAGGAGCCTTAATCTAAGCCAGGGACCCAACTATATTGAGAGATGGAGAGGAGGAGAAGTCTGTGAAGGAGAGAGACAGTGAGGGCATTCAGTTAGGGAGATGGAAAATCAGGGTAATTGAATAACATGGATTTCTGGGAAGAGATGATTTTTAAAAGAAAGGCAGGGTCTCTTGTACTGAAGACCACTTGGAAGTGAACTAAAGGTGACCAAGGAGGGACCATTAGATTTGATGCCATAAAGTTTTCTGATGCTCTCAGTGGCACCACTGCCATCACGTGGTGGGAAGTGGAACCAACTGGGTGATCTATGTAAGAACAGAAGTTGAATTAGTGAAGGCAACAGCTAGAGATCATTTTTCTGATTTCAGATACTGAGATGAAATGACACAATGACATTGGTTGTCCCTGAGATGTGGGGAGGAAGTCATTCCAGAAAGTGCACTTTTCTCTTGTTTGTGGCTGCAGAAATCTCTGTTCTTTTACTATATTCACTAGGTATACACTACAGTTGATTGTTTTTCAAATCTGGAAACACAATAGTGATTACTGGAGACTGGGACGGGTCCTGGGGTAGAGCATGGGAAAGAGAGGAAGGTGGGAAATTAGATAAGATCACTGAGTACCATGCATTCAGAAATATCATGTTTAATCTCATTGATATGTCTGATTAATATGTGTTAATTAAAAACATGTGGAACTAGTCATTCTCCAATCACTAAGGGATAGACCTTCAACACTGGGGTAGGAAGT
>JAJEJO010004759.1:0-199215 GCA_020662805.1 Glaucomys volans
CCATGTGTAACCAAACCTGCGGGTACTGTGATGGTGAACTTCCAGGCAATAGCAGGCAGTTGGCGATCCACTGACGGTCTGCAGGTTCTGCAGGCTACTGGCGGACGATTGGCAGGTGAACCTCAGTTGGTGGGTGATGGGAAGGTGAAAGGCAGGCAATGGGCAGGCCAGAGGCAGGCAAACAGGCAAGTGACAGATAATAGGCGGTGGTCAGTGAGCAATCTGCACTCAGATGTAGTTGCTATGCTGGTAGACTGCGGGTGATAGAGGTAGACAAACATGGTAAACAGCAGGGGATTAATGGGGAGTAAAGACTGCTTCATGGAGAAACAGATTTTCCCCTGTTTGAATCCTGAGTTACAGAGTGACAAGGAACGCAGCCTCCCTCTAGTCCGCCATCGTGGATCTCTGTGTTTCTTTTCTTGAGAAGTTTCTGTTCAATTCTTTTGGCTATTTGTTGATTGGATTATTCTTCTTTTTTTTTTTTGGTGTTAAGTCTTTTTGAGTTCTTTATATATTCTGGATATGACTCCCCTATCAGAGGAGCATCTGGCGAAGATTTTCTCCCATTCTGTGGGCTCTCTTTTCGTGCTCTTAATCATTTCCTTTACAGTGCAGAAGCTTTTTAGTTTGATGGCATCCACTTACTGATTCTTGGTTTTATTTCTTCAGCTTTGGAGAGCTTGTTAAGGAAGTCAGTGCCAGCACCTATATGATGGAGCGTTCAACCCCATGTTTTCTTCTACCAGTTGAAACAAAGTCTCTGGCTCTTTATCTGACTTGGTTGGAGTAAGTTACCTAACCGGCTGGCTTCCACCCCTTTGAACTACAGGTCCATGCCACATTTTTCTCCTGGTTGATCCAAACTCATTTCATTTTGAGTTAAATTTGTGTTCCTCTTCCTTATGAGATTACCCAAGTCCAGGCACAGAGCAGGTATTATCCATCTCTCAGTAACCATTTCGAGTCATGTAGCTCTGTGATCTCATTTGGAGGCTATCTCAGAGTGGTTTTCAAAGGTGGCCTGTGTTCATCAAAAAACCAGTACCAGTTGATGAAGGGGGTGTGGGTAAGGGAATTAGAGGGTCCTGATAAAGGAGTTAGCTAAATGCTAAATCATCTTCCAAAACAGAGAGGTCATGAATAAAGGCAACTTTGCAGTTGGCAGATGAGGACAAAACTGTAAACATTATTTGGAGCTATGGTAATAAACACTTTAGACCAGCAGAAATGCCTCAGACTGTATAGCTCAAGAAAGAAGACTTGGAAGTAAGTGAACAGCCCTCCTCACTCTCAACCCTGCAATACAATTAAATATTTTAATGTTGGGCATGCATTTTCTGAAAAAAAAAATTATGTGATATGCATTTGCGTATCAAAAATATTGCAGAATTTAGAGTGAAGCATGCCACTTAAAAGGTCTGATTAGAGGTTAAAGATTGTAATTATATTTTATAACAGATTGTCTTCTTGCTTGGGGTTTAGGTTTTATTTTCATCATTTTGTTTGACAAAATTGGGACAAAACCATGAGAGAATTGGAGAGAAGGAAAAAGAAAAAGAAATACAAACTAGAAGGTCCCCAGTGAATTCAGCTGCCCTTTCTGTATCGCTCTATGTACCTTTGATTTTTATGTCCTTCTGGAAAAATTAAATTGGAACTCCCTTTATCACTTCTTCATTTCATTTTTCCCACTGTAAAAAGGGCAAGAGCTTAATGTGCCGCAAACTAAAGCTGCAGGGGCAGCTGGACACACATGGACAGATGCCCAAGTCACTGGACAGTTGGCCCAGTCCTCTGCTCAGTTTCCAAAGTACGCAGTCACCGGCAGCAGCTGGAACCCGGTGGGCAGGTGAGGGAAGACAGGCAAAAGTGGTGCATGGTGTTTTCTTTTGGTTTAATGTTTTTTAAAGTACAAGTTTTTTAAACACTTAAAAATCAAAATGAGGTATCTTTCCAGTTCATTTTTATCCTTCAACTAGAAAAGCATTCTTTTCTATCCTTTGAGAATGAGAGTTCTTAAAAAGAGAAAGAAAGAAAAATGAATTATTTAGAGATTCATCCAAGCTCTTCAAAGTGCAGTCCATTCGCTCACAGCAACAAGCTCACCAGGGAGTTTGTTAGAAACTACTATCTCAGGTTCTGCCTCTCCACCCCAAGGCTTAGAATTTGTGTTTTAACAGGACGCTCCGCGGCTTTGTGTGTGCACTATGCAGTTTGAGAAGTCCTGTTCTAAGATAAAGATGAGGAAATTCAAGCAGGAGATTCTCTGCCTTAGTTTATAATCATCTGGGGAGCTTAACAAATACTGAAGATGCTGGGTGTGGTGGCACGCACCTATAATCACAGTGACTTGGGAGGCTGAGGCAGGAGGATCACAAGTTCAAGACCAGTCTTAGCAACTTAGTGAAACCCTGTTTCTAACAACAACCAAAAAGGCCTGGGAATGTAGCTCAGTGGTAAAGCACTCTTGAGTTCACTCCCCAATATAACAACAACAACAATAAATGCTAGCTACCAGGCCCACCAGCACAATTAAAACAATTTTCAGAGGTGTTTTAAAAGCACCTCAGGTGATCTCAAGGTGTAGACAAAGTAGAGAACATTGCTAAAGTGACTGCTCGCCACATGCAGTAATAGCGCTAGGACTGAGACCCTGTCTGCTCCTGGCTCCTGGCCTGGGAACATAAAGCATAGACATGTTGAATCCACAACCGTGCACGAGAGGGTCTAACTGAGAAACCATCCTCGAGTTATAAAGCAATCTCTTTTCATTGGAGAGAGACTGTACTGTGGGCCACAGAAAATGCGAATGTGCACCAAGAAGTGGGAATATTAAAATCTGCCTGAGACATTGACAGCTTCGGCTGAATCCAGCTATGCTGTATTCAAATGTGGCTTGAGAGATTAATCAAATGGGAGGCATGGTCACTGGGAAAGCAGTCAATCTGATTTCCTAGTTTTATAACTGAGAGACAAAATAAAATAAGGGTTGACAGAAGGTGCGCATGTTTGAAATACTTTTGCGTGAGTGCATTGCCACAGCCAAATGTTAGCCTCTTGAGGCATAAATTAATTTACCACAAATGCATGCCTGGTTGTGTCTGGATTCTGCTATGGTGAGCCGTTAAGTGTTAGACTTTGGGACAACAGCTTCAAGAATGACATTTCTCCAACTTGCTGTGATTTTTATCCTGGAGCAGAATGTTTTTCTTGGAATGGATTTCTGGGAGGGTTTGCGGACACAATTCTGGTCATGTGCGCAGGCCCTGAAGAGTGTTTTTATGAATATAGAGTGGCAGCTGTCCGGGCAAGTAAGGATGCTCTTTACCCAGAGAGCATGTGCCCCAGTAAACATATTAACCGCGGAGATCTCCAAACACATCCCATGTGCACAGCCTCACCTGGTACTGCTGCCCGGTACAGAGGATGAGGTGGTCGTACAGCACGATTTGGTCCTCGGAAATCACAACGTGCTTGGCTGCTCGGTCTATGCCCGTCATTCTACCGACCACAACATTAACCCAGGAGCACAGTGACATCAATGCATAATCTCTATCATTAAAACAGTGGCTGCAAAGAGAGAAGCTCCATAAGTGACATTTGAGCAGCTGACAGCGGGCATTAATTAGACATCTGGTGAGCTGGTTCGAGGCCCCTAGTGAGCCAAATCTGTGCTCTTGCTGTGAGTTTACCAGGACTGAGACTAGGAGATTTTTCGTTATGAAACACTTAAGCACAAATTGACCTCTTCCCATTAAAGCTAAATTGTTCCACCTGGCTTAGGCCAGTCCACAAGGGGAAAGAGGGCGCGTGTGTGGGGGGTGGAGGGAGAGATCACTTGTACACTTTCTTCTGCTTCTGTTTCATGGTGGTTGTAAATCCACTTCAGCTGTTGAACTGTCATACTGACTACAGACACAAAGGGAGTGAGGAAGAAGAAAGTGACATCACTGAGGCCCCCCAAAGGCATGGGTCAGAATCCCAAAATGTTGAGATCCTTCCTATTTGCTAAAATTTTCCAGTCAATGACTTGTTCTTAGAATTAACATACGGTTTGATGCCAAAACAAAAAAAAAAAGCACATTTTATATAAAGAAGTTGTCAATTAGGGAATTAGGTTCACAGCAAGTACAATCCCTGGAGACTTTTGGGATTCACTTTTCTGGGCAATGGTGATTTATATGGGGTGTACTTGTCCGTACACCAGGCCCACGGCGAGTGCTGATGCTGCTTCAGGGAACTGGTGGCAGGGTGGACTTTCATTCTGTGGGTTCTGTTGAGTTTGGGCACTCTCCTGTCATGTGACAAGAGTGGGTTTCTTATGGCTTTGGGTTTATTTAAAGAGTTTTATGAGGGGTGTTACTAGAATTTTCCGAAAGGTTTGACCCTGTGTAAATGACCTTTTAAATGATCCTTTTCTGAAGATGGACAGTCTAAGGTGACAGGACAGTGCTTCATTAGGCTAGATGATCTTTTCAGAATGAACTATTCCAGGTTCGAATCCCTGCTCTTTTGCCAATAAGCCCGGACTTTGGGGACCCTGTGTCCCCAGTTTCTTCACCTCTCAACACGGGATAATTAGCCCACCCTACATTCACAGTAAGGAATAAACATGAGCATGTAGGCAATGACATGTAGTCAAGTGGGATGCATATGCCAAGGATATTTTTGAAATAATATTAATGACACATAATCCTGTTTACTCTCTTTGGAAGAAAACAGGATTCTGAAGAGGTAATGGGAGAACATTTTTTCCTTTTGATCCATACATGAGTCTGGTCTTACCACACAAAGAGAATTCTAGTAATGGATGCACATTAGACCCTGTTACACAGCCCTGGAAAGAAATGGGAGCTCTGGGCTTTGTATCTCTCTGTGAAACAACACTTAGAAACAAGAAAATTTCTCCTTAAGAAAAAAAAAAAAGAAAGAAAAGAAAAAAAAAAAGAGAGAGAGAAAATCAGGGGCTGGCCTGTCACAGGAAAATAATGGAGAGTGAGATGAAATTCTTTTAAAAAGCCATTTTGATAGCTTTACAGGAATACACACAACTTCACTGGTTTTGTACATTCATGAGAGACCCACAAAGGATTGTTCTAGTTATACAGTCTCTACTGTAAGCTGTCCAAGAGGAGGAAAAATTAAACATAGTTAGTGTCCAGGGATTAGTCTTATGAGGATTTGCCCAAAGATAAAAGCTCTCAGGGGAAATTTGTGAAAGGCTAAGACAATACTACTTTTAATGACAGTAGGACAGCAGTGTTGATAATGTCAGAATGCATATTTCAGAGTTAAAATTTGAAGCTCTGTCCAGTGGGAACTGGCACTCGAGAACACTGATTTTCAGGAACCTTTACTCAAATGCAAAAGGAAGCATTGGAGGTTGTGGGCTACTTGTTTTTTTTTTTTTTTTCAGTCTGTTACTACTTGAATGGCATTTCTTATTTTAAAATTTCTCAGTGTAAGTGACTGCTATCCATTGTGGATATTACTATCCATCTGGACCTTCTTTAATTTCCCCACAAGGGGAAATTATTTTCCAAAAGTGAAATTATTTTCCAAAATTACTTCCGATGCAGAGTAAATAGTGTTAAGATTCTAACACGGGAGGGACTGCCTCCCAGCTTGGTGATGAGAGACATACCCCTGTTAGTGTTCTCTGCAAAAGTAAGAACCAAAAAATGCGCATCAGTGAAACTTAGTGTTGTCTCAAGCGAGACTCTGACTTACAAATAATACAAAAGGGGCTTGGGAATGTAGCTCAGTGGTAGAGCGCTTGCCTAGCACGCACAAGGCCCTGGGTTCAGTTCCCAGCGCCACAGGGACAAAAATGTGAAAGGTTGTCTTTATAGAAACAGATATCTGGAGACAGATAACGAGAAGGGGGTTGGTGGGAAGCAAAAATGCAGGAAGGGGAAATTTCAGGAAGAGGACATAAATGAGGAGTGGTCTGCTGGTTCAACGTTGTAGTGCCCCCAAACCTAGTGGACAGAAGACTTAGCCAAAGCTCCAGGTGTACAATTAGAAGCCAACTCCATGGGCGCACACAGAAGTCAGTGGAGACCTGCACCTCGTGGAATCGGAACCCTCAGAACTGGAAAAAACCTTAGAGGTTTTCAGAGAGAATTAATTGTGACATTCTTAGAAGAAAGACTGTTACAATTAACTTTCAATTACTCAGGGTTGATTGTCCAATTAGTGGCTTCTCCTCCTTCCTGCTTCTCCTGCCTTCCTGCTGCTTCCTTTTCAGCTGTGTTCTGGACTTGTCATTTGCACCTCCATCAGAGGCTGGACAGAGGGGGGCAGGGGGCTTGGGGTAGACAAAAATGCTATGCAAAAAAATAATAATAACCATAATTATGGAGCAAAACACCGGTTAAGGACAAGTTCAAAATTAGCATTTGGAATGAGGAATTAAAATTATTTAATTTATGGATGTTGTTTGTCCTTATTATTTTCAGACTGCATACTCAGAATTTCCTTTATTCTGGGATGAGGACCATTTGAAAGGGAACATCCTGTTAACAGTTCAATCTCTGGTTTCCGAGAATTAGGATATTATGTCGTTGCCCATGTGAAGGGATGGGCTGTGTTTGGTGCCTGTCTCATTATGATTGAGGGAATGTCTGCAGTTCTTTGGAGGAAACATTGGTGTATCCCACATCATTTGTTTAGAGCCTGCTATATGTGAAACACTGTCCCAGATACAGGGGATTTATCAGTGAACAAAAAGGAAAAATTACTTGTGGAGATTACATTATGGTTGAAGGACTCAGACTATAAAGAAAAAGCATAGTTTTAAAATGTAAATTATATAATGTTCAGAAGGATTTCAGTAGCAATAAAAATTTTAAAAAATAGTGCAGAGTAAGGGGAACTAGAGTGTGTTGAAGTATTGGTTGCAAATGAATGGGGTAGTCAGGAAGGACCTCATGGAAGAGGTAAAATTTCAGAGAAAAAAAGCAAAGACCTCATGGAAGAAGTAAAATTTCAGAGAAAAAAAGCAAAGACTTGCTTCTTGTGTTTGAAGGACATTGAAGTTGTTGATAGGGCTAGTGTGGAGAGAAAAGAGTCAAAATAAAAGATGATGTCATAGAAATAGATAGGAATGACAGACGTTAGTTTCAGAACATTCTAGAACTGTGATGATGAAAATGTTCTGTAACTAAACTAGTATGATTAGTACTGGCCATATGTGGCTATTTTGAGCTCTTGAAATGTGGCTAATGTGATTGAGGAGCTGAATTTCTTCATCTCATTTAATTTTAACTAATTTAAATTTAAATAGCCCCATGTGGCTAATAGCTGCTCTCTTGGATAGTACAGTTCTGGGCGGTAAGGAGTGGACATGATCGGAGTCATATTTTTGCAGTGTTGCTCTGGCAACTGTGTTGAGAATGCAAAGGGGCAAGGACAGAAGCAAGGACATCTGGGATAGGGGCCTCACACCACCCTGCAGGGACCAGGCAGGATCTTCAATGAGTGACTTCCACCCAGGCACTCAATCTGCCTATGAAGTAGTATTACATCAACAGAAAGTCCTTTACACTATTCTGTCCTATATCACACCCACCTGGGGATGGACAGAACTTCTACCAAGCTGGCTGCATTCAAACTCCTCTTAAGACATCAATAACACCAGTATTTCCTGTGAATCATGTAGTTTAGAAAGACAGAAAGGGTGGAAAGGGGATGTTCATTGTATCAATCCTTTTTTCTTGGCTGGACTTTGGTGTTATGCTAATTTTATCAAATATTCCAGCCAGCATGGCTTATCATACATGTTTCACAATCAAAAGAACCAAAGCTCAGAGAAATTAAAACCCTCACTCAGACTCTTTAGTGATAAGGGTAGGATCTGAATCCACATCCTCCTGGCTCAAATCCTGTGTCCTTTAGTGCAATGGCAATCTTCCAAGAATGAAAAAAAAAAAAAAAATCAAAGTTTATAGTCTGGTAAAGATATTAGTTCAAAATGAAGCTTGTTCTGCTGGCAAGGAATCTATGGTTTTTCTCAGTGTTTGAAGGCAAAGCAAGTCTTTGAGGAAAGAGGAAAGAGGGTCCGTTCATCATAGATTCTGAAATAAAGCGTTCACCTAGGAAGAACAATTTCCTTACTCTTCATTGAAAAAAAAAAATGGGAGATTGTTTCTAGAGGCAGGAAGTCTAATATTTCTGTATTCATGTTTTGTTATAGAAAATTAAAATTAGTGGAAGCTGTATGATATTGGAACAGTATTTTCTAGAACAGATGTTGTCAAATAATGATTCTATTGAGATGAAAACAATGGAGCTTGCCTGAACTGAAATCAAAGGTGCCCGATCAGCACCTAATTACAAATGGCAGGGTGAGCGTGAGACCCAAAGCCCACTGAGGTGCCCTGCCAGATGCAAACACAATCACCAAGCTCCCCTGCTCTGTAGTCTCACTCTGAACCCAAGCGTAGGGGTGGCTGGGTCCAAGGACTCCATTTCAATTTGTTGGAACAGAGCAACTGGCTTCCCACAGAAACAAAATGGTGACCCAACACAGCCACTCTGGGCCATTCGCTTTCGAACAGGTTTGAATTTGTATTTCTTAAGTAACGGCTGAACACTAAGAGAAAAGTCTTCCACTTTTCCCTTTCCAATCTGAAATCTATTAGATAGCATAAAAAAGACTACACACGCATTACATTTAGGCCTGAGAATGAAAAAGCAAATAGAATTCCTACTTGCTTGCCAGAAACTTCCTTTGTTCATTGTCCAGAAGTTTTTTTCCTGGGAGTCCGTGAGTTGAAATCAGGGTGAGATTATTAAACTTCAGGTGAGAGCTAAGGAGAAAGAAAAGAGGAAAAGAACAAAGAGAGGTTAAGCACGATTCAGTGGAAGTTTATTACAATCAAATTTAACTTTGTGTCATTCAACTGTTGGATTTTTCTTTGAAGATAGCAACTCTTTTTACGCAAATGTTAAAATAGAACCATTTAAATGAAGAAAGGAAAATGGCATTGGAGGTAATTGCAGAAACTCCAAAAGCTACGTATGATATAATGGCAGACACTGATTAAATTTTTTTAAAGTTTGCTTTTCAAAGAAAAACAAAATAAAATCCACAAACTGAGAGGAGGGAGATCAATTTGTATAAATTGATGCAAAGCCAGAGTTTCAAACTACTACTAAAAACTGCTTGGGATCACAACCACAAACCCTGCTGAGTGCTTAAGTCATGCATGTTGCATGTATTATTTTCCCCATTCAGTCTTCACAGCAATACTATGAGGTCAATAATATTTTCCCTACTTTATTACACACAACTGAGGCACAATGACTTAATGAAGCCATACAGAGGCACTGTCTGGCTCCTGTGTCTTCTCACTTAACCTTTGTCCATACAGTGGCCCCTCAGAATACAAGAGGGATTAGGATACAGGATTCCCCAGTAGATACCAAAATTGGCTGATGCTCAAGTCCCTCATATAAAATGGTGTATTGTTTGCATATAATATAACCTGAATTTCTGCACATGTACTTTAAATAATCTCTGGATTAATTATAATACCCAGTACAATGTAAATGCTCTGAAAAACAGTTATTATACTGTACTTTCAAGAAAAATGACAGGGGTAAAAGTCTATACATGTTCAGGATAGTAAAAAATTTCCCCGTAAATATTTCCTACCTGAGGTTATTTGAATGTATGGATGCAGAACCAGAGGATACTGAGGGCCTCCTCATAGACCCTCAGATTGTTGAGAGGAATCCATAGCTCATCTAATTCCCATGGGTCAATGTTAGATTTATTACTTCAAGATATATACAGTTATTCAGATAAGAATACCGAAGTATCAACTAGGAGAAAATTCTAAGGGCTTTCTTCTAAGACTAAAACTGCCTTAAAATACATCAGGCTCTCTAGAGTTCAAGGCTTATTCCTAGATATTATCATAGAAATTAATCTTCAAGACAGTTTCTGCTGGGGGAATGGGGCGTGGCAGGTATTTCATGTGTATGAAAATCAAGGTCGGAAATGGTTAAGTAATTTGCTCAAGGTCAAGAACTCACAAGCAGCAGGGGCCAGTAATGAAATCCATGCCTTTTAACTCGAAGCAGCACCCTCTCCACACACCCAAACCACCCTCTCTAATCAGTCTTAAGGGTTATAGGTAGTCTTAAGCAGTGTGAGCAGCATATGTAAGTGGTAGCTTCTAATAATTTACAGGCTTAAATGGGGTGCCATGTCGCACACCTGTAATCCCAGCAATTCAAAAGGCTGAGGCAGGAGGATCACAAGTTTGAGGCCAGCCTCAGCAACTTTGCGAAGCCCTGTCTCAAAATAAAAACTACAAAGGGCTGAGGATGTAGCTCAGTGGTAAAGAGCCCTCTGGGTTAAATTCCCAGTACAACAAACAAACAACAATAAAAAGCCAACTCACATGCTTAAGACTTATTCTATATATGCCCTTCAGTATTTAAAACATTCCTGCTGCAAGTTTGCCCACTGCATAGATTTTATGGGTGAGCTGATTGTTTCATAGGATCCTAGTTGATGAGAAAGATATAGGTATATATTTTTTTTTTCTAAAATCTCTTCTTAGTTCACCCATCTCCATTCAATTAACCAAATGCAGAAAAAGAAACCTTCACCAAGTCAGAGGAAAACACCTGCCCTCCTTTCCCATGAGGAGATTGGAAATTTTCCAAATGTGGAAATGCTATCAATTTACTGACAATCTGTTAAGTAGGACTAAAAACAGGAGACTTTTGGTGATGGCCCGGCTAGCAATGCAATAAACTCAACTGCACCTGACATTTAAAAATAGCCAAATATTATGAAAGGTTTTGCTCTAAAGTCTCTAAGGATGGGTGTCATTTAAGAATGAATATTCTTATTTGATACGAAGAAAACCAAGCACATTTTATCCTCTAATAATAAGAATAAAAATTTTGAATATCTTCAAATAGCATAAAGGTCACAATTAACCCCAGCTACTTATAGCTGCCAGTCTGAAAGTGCACAACAACGATAAGCCTTGGGTTTATACCATGTAATGGAAAACACAAATAATAATAATAATAATGTGTTTATATAAACAAGCGGTTAAGATTTATCCTGGTTTTGGATTCCATGTGACCGAGATGAGGTTTGTGTTATGCTAATAGTAGTTGTATACAGACCCCTTTTATAAATCTATGTGAATAAAAGGCTTAATGATTATGTTGCTGTATCTTTTACTACAAAAACAATACCTTTGGTACTGAATAATTTAAATTATCTAACAACATGAATCAAATGACTTATAAATTGTCAAATTACCACATTGTATTACTGTGAATCATGCTATTATACAATCAGAAAATGTCCCCAAAGCATAGAGTTTTTTTCTAAAAAATCATGTATAATGATATAGTAAAAATATTTTTTTTGTGGGGGGGAAGTATTTTCTGAAATTTTATATGTAAAAGAGCCAGCTTCCCATTTCTTTCTTTTAGCTCTATTCAAATATTTTTTTTTTACATTTTTTTTTTTTTTTTTTTTTTTTGCGGTGCTGGGGATTGAACCCAGGGATTTGTGCTTACAAGGCAGGCACTCTACCAACCGAGCTATATCCTCAGCCCCCTTTTGCATTCTTCATTGTGGCTATTCTGATCCTTTATCAAATCTTCAAGTTCCCTATTGTAGCCTTTCTTGTTTCCGCTAATTACCCTTCATAATTCTCAACTGAGCATGTCTCCCTACATCATAAAGAAAACACAGACCAGTCATCAGTCCCCAATGCTTCCCTTCCTGCATTTACAAGAGCATTCTTCCATTCCCTGCTTCAGAAGGGAGGTGTCTCTCCACTAACTCTGTCTCCTCTTCCAATTCCTCACCTCTCACCAAATCCCCTTACCAGCCCATTTCTCTTACAATGATACTTCATAAACCAGACTAGTGCTGATACACAGTGGATCTGTGAAGCTAACAGGGATCATGGCCCCATTTCTCTGCTTTTCCATGTGTGGTTTCCATTCTTAAGGTCACTCCAGGTGACTGGAGCTCCTCTCCTGAAAGTTCCACATGTCATTTCTGTTTATATTACCAGAATTCAGTGGCATGGCCACATGTAGTAGCAATGATGGCTGAAAAAAAGGAAGTTTTTTGTTTGTTTTTTGCGGTGCTGGGGATTGAACCCAGGGCCTTGTGCTTGCGAGGCAAGCACTTACGAACTGAGCTATATCCCAGCCCCCCAAAATGAAGTTTTTAAACACAGTGTTTTTTCCAAAAACCACATTGCCCACAGTTCTGTTACTGAGGACAAAGTGCAGAATGAATACTAGGAGGCAACTGGAAGTTTCTACTTACATTGACTCATGCAGGAAGAGTGGGGTGGGGATGAGAGAAGACCCTCATTCATTAGGATCCAGGCAAAAAAATAGATGGTAGACTGCACATGATTTGACTGAATGAAAACATGAGGCACTGCATATTAGGGGAGCCAGAGGATGGAGAGTGATCCAAGGATTAGTAACAATGGGATGCCATTACTGATCCTAAGCCTAAAGGAGGACGGGATGGAGAAATGGTGAAGACTGGGGTCATACAGGCTTTCCACCAAGGAACTATGACCAATAGAACATGAAACAACACTAAAGTTTCCTTTTTTTTTCTTTTAACAGCTTGTTATAGTTGACTTTTTCTTTTCTTTTAATAGCTTGTTATGGTTTGGATATAAAGTGTCTCCCAAAAGTTCATGTGTGAGATGATGCAAAAATGTTCAGAGTAGAAAGGATCAGATCATAAGAGCTGTGTAATCAGTGGAGTAATCCGCTTGAATGGATTAACTGGGTGGTAACTGTGGGCAAGTATGGGTGTGGTTAGAGGAAGCAGGTCTTTTGGGGTGTGCCTTTTGACTTTATATCTTGTCTCTAGTGAGTGGAGCGCGCTCTCTGCCTCCATTGCCAAGCCTTTTTATCATGATGTTCTGCCTTACCTTGGGCCCAGAGCTATAGAGTTGACCAAACACAACCTAAATCCTTGAGACTATGAGCCAAAATAAACTTTTCCTCCTCTAAGTTGTTCTTGCGGGGTCATAGTGATGCAAAGTTATCTAAAACACAGCTTCTCCTCCTTTGTCCATCTATCCCTAATTGAACTCCCTAGGTTTTATGCACATTTCCCAGGGTGATGTCATCTACCACCATGACTTCATCTTGCATATTTTCTATAATGTACTCTTGGATACCATAATGTTTACTCTGAGATATAAATCTAACTTCTAAATACTCCAGGGTCACTCCAAATTCAGTATGTATCCAAAACTAGGGTGCTCTAGGGACATCATAAACACAAAGCTCTTTGCTGCCATAATCCAACTCCTTTTAAATCTTTATCAAAGGTATGGCTAACTAACCACTTCTCAAGCTAGGAATTTGGACGCCTATTTCAGATTCCTACACTCCTTCCCACTTTCCATGTTGGTCATCATGCTCAATCACTTTTACCTTGTCCATATCTCTTGAATGCCTCCCCTGCCCCCGCATCATTCCTGTGACACATTGCTGTAGCTTGCCATCTGGCTTAGAGAAATAGTATCTGGGTTAGCTTCCCTAGCACAAGTCTCTCTATTCTTCCCCTCTCCCACACAGCTACTAGAAACCTCTTTTTAAATTAAATCAAGTCTCAATGGTTTTTGGCTTTGAAATTCCTGCTTACTATCTTGGTAGTAGCAGAGCACAGCAATTAAGATCATGGATTTGAGAGTCAGACTTCCTCACTTGGGCTCCCAGATCTAGTACTTTCTAACTTTTCTTTTGTTTGTTTACCTTGGGCCAGTTACTTAACCTTACTGTGGCTTATTATTATTATTTTTTTTACCTATAAAAGGGGAAAAAATAGAACTTCATACCTGATAGGGGTGCTGTGAAAATTAAATGAAATCATATCTGGAAAATATTTAATATATTGCCTTCTGCATAGTAAGTTTTGATGGATGTCTAAATTCATTAGCATGGTGCATGAGGTCCTTATAGTCAGGACCTCATTTAACCTCCCCAGGTCAAATGAGGTTATCTGTAACCTTCTTGTCACTCATTGAAGGTTCCTATGTTTCATATAAAAGATCATTCCTTTATGTGAAAATGACATCAGTATTTTCTTTTTATTCTTCCAACCACGTGTGTGTGTGTGTGTGTGTGTGTGTGTGTGTGTGTGTGAGAGAGAGAGAGAGAGAGAGACAGACAGACAGACAGACAGATGCGTTGGGGATTGACCCAGAGGTGCTCTATCACTAAGCTCCATCCCCAGTCCTTTTTTATTTTGACACAGGGTCTTGCTAAATTGCCCAGACAGGGCTTGAACTTGTTATCCTCCTGCCTTAGTAGAACATGGGGATTACAGGTGTGTGCCGCGTGCAATCTCGTATTTTGGCTAAGATGGTACTTTCTGTAATCTGATTTAGCAACATCTGAATACTTAATTTCCTAAATCTATCACTATTGGTCCAAAATCATAAGCTTATAATGTATAATGCTGATAATTCTAATTCTTCTGAGAATGAAATATGAAGATGAAATATTTAAGATTTTACATTTGATTCCCTACAAATCTTCAAAAAGTTCCTGCAGATAGAACAGTGTGTCACAGGGTACAGCGTGGCTTTGAGCAAGCATTACATAAAATGGTACAAACAGCACAGTTACAGAAAAAGCACAACTCTCAGATCTGATGGTGTTGGCTTAATGTCTATAAACAATATTTAACATCATTGTGAGCACTCTGCTCCCAAATCAAAGGTCACCATATTATGGAAAAAAAAGTTCAAGTTAAGAGCTCAAGCCAATGAAACATTAAGCAAGTGCACCTGCATTTTTGCAGTAAATAATTCCAGTGGGGATTTCATGTTGCTGTGGATACAAGGTGAGGAACAGCTCAAAGATACTTGTAAAGCAGGGAGGGATTAGGGTATCCAGGGAAATAAGTAAAAGGTATTGCATTTCATTCCATGTTTCAGGAGGACAGCTACAAAATCAGGTCTAAACATCCTTATCCTTCAAATAAAGAGGGTCACTTTGCCAATTTATTGTGAACATGAAGAAAGAAACATAAAACTTTTCATGTTGTTTGCCCTCTGGGAAGTAGAGACCTGTCAATCTGCTAGGCAATCTGCTGGGCATTTTTTATTTTTTTGCTGATACATATATGTACCTACATCTATGTGTATGTATCTATATTTTTTGGTGTGGCAAAGGCAGCCAAAGCTGGTGATTTAATTAACTGGTTTAATTAATGTTTCCATTTAAATGAGTAGATGATGTAGAGAAAAAATAATTACCATATGTCAATCTCAACATCTTAATTTGATTTATTAAAACTTCTGCTTTCTTGAATTGTCCAAAACAGTGAAAAAATATTTGCTAAATGATGATAAATTCTAGCTCAAGATAGATATTTGACTGGATATTTTACTAGTCAAAGAATAACTCAGATTTATTTCAGCCTTCAAGATGTAAGATAGTGGGACACAATTAATGATAAAATGCTATGGATGGGGTGAAAAGTTGGGAGTTAAATGAGGTTGCAGTATTAGAAGAAAAACATACAGCAAGACAAATCAGAAGGAAATATTTATTATAAGCATAGAGCAGATTAAGAGACTCTCAGTTTTTCCCTTAAAATTTAACTTTTTTTCAGTATTTTTTCTGTTTAGGTCACAAAAGAGACTTTTTGACATGTCTTAAGGGCACTTACTTAATTTTTGTTCTGTTAGAAAAAATGATCTGCTGGCTGCATCTCTGGCCACAAAGCTGTCAGTAATGGCACACTCTGAACTTTGGTGGAAACCAAAGAGAGAGATCCAAAGAGGAGGGAAGGATTCCAAGAACATTGACAATAAGGTGGAGGGTTTGAGGAGTGAGGCAGGGTTAAGCACTCTCTCCATGACCTTACTTCTCTCTTCTCTGGGGTGCCATCTTGCATGGTGGGTCAGAGCTCCCCTGTTCTCATTAGTCCTGTAGGAACCAAATGGGACCTGGAGAAAGGGGACAAGGAGAAGATCTCCTAAGCCTACTTTGAGTCCAAACTTGTGACCTAGGTCAGGGGATCTAGAATCAACACTGGATCCAACACAATGAGTAAGTGTCTTCTTGGAGTGACCTGGGTGCTCTTTTGAGTACCCAGGTACCAGGTTGGGGAGAAGCAGGACAGCCAGGATAAGTGCCTAAGGTAAAGATTTGAGGATTCAGAATCTCAAATGAAAAGCTTCCGTGCCTTTGCACAAAAGCAACACATAACTGAAAAAAAATAGGTAAGTGCTATGTTTGAAATGTCAGTTGAAAAATGGAAATGAAATTTGAGAATTTTGGCAAAAGAGACTAAAATGAATTTACGTTTTTATTTATAATTCAGGGGAATTGATTAATGATGTTTTTATATATATTTGCAGAAAAACATTAGATTTTTACATATACTAAGCGTATACAAGATATAAATACCAGGAAGGCAGTTATAAAAGTCAAGTTAGAAAACCTTTGTATACAAGAAATGGCAAAACACAAGATACGAATCAATCAGTTTCATAAGGCCAAATAACAATGCATTATGGGAATTCAAAAATAAGTGACATTACTTCTGGTGGGGAAGGATGAGGAATGGCTTTATGTTTTGGGCAAATGATGGGCCATTTATAAGTCTTTATTAGCACCATATGGGAAGGCTTCCTCATGCTTTTCAGATATTCCTTCTTGGGCCTCCGTTCTTACCCGTGATAGTTAAGCTGGGGCTTTTGAAATGGTTTCTACTAGGTACAATTTAGTATGTAAATACCAGGAACATGGGATAATGACTTCAGCTACATAACACTAATGATATCTTCATAATTAGGCCTGTTAAACCCTAAAGTAATGATGTGACAGAAGTTATATGATTTGTAGAGAATTAGAAAATGCGGTTTGGAAAATAAGCCTATAAAAACAGTTCAGCTACAATGAACAATTATAGAAGGAAATAATTTCCTTCTAGATAAGATTGCCAATTTCGAGGAAATGTCTACAGAAATGATTTCTAAATCCAGGTGCATTTCAGAATTATCTAGGGAGTCATCAAAAATATATATTCCTGGAACCCACCCTAGTCCCACTGAATTGCAACCCCAAGAATAGGGGTCCTGGAAATCGTATTTTTGTAACCCTCTCCAACCCCTGCCTGAGTGGAGAACAAGTGGAACTTATACAGTCTGTTGCTTATGGAAAGATTACTCAACATTAATATCTAGGAAGTTGGTTTCACAGCATCTTTCTCCACGACACTTTCTTTAAAAAAAAAGGAAAAATCCAAAGCATTTTGTTTTTTATTTTTTGAAACCCACATGCCTTACTATGTTAGTAGTGTTATTTCTTCAAAGTCTTAAAAGGACTACAGTTAGAAATAAACATGTTCAGTAGATCACCTAGCCTGGTCCACGCCATCTCTTACACAGTGGCTCACAGAACTCCCACTCAAGAGAGGATGAGCACATGTTATGGTTTGAATCTTTGATGTCCCCCAGAGGCTCTTCTGCTAAAGGCTGCCTTGTGTGCTGCTGTTGGGATGGGGCAGAACTTTTAGGAGGTGGGCAAGGAGGGAAGGAAGTTAAGTTATTGGGGATAACCTTGAACGGGATATTGGGATCCTATCTCCATCCTCTCTTTGCTTCCTGGCAGCCATGAGGTGAGCAGATTTGCTTTATTCTAGGATTCTCAAGACGATGTTTTACCTCCCCATTGGCCCAAGGCTATGGGGCCAAAAGACCATCCACTGAAACCTCTGAAACCATGAGCCAGAACAAACCCTCATCCTCCTTTTAAGCTGATTTTCTCATGTGTTTTGTCATAGCAACAGAAATCTGACCAATACACCACCTGTCACCTCTATTGAAGTGCCTCCATTCTTATACTTTCAAGTCAGGCTCTTTCTGTGTTTTCCTTCTGAATTGCCACTCAACATCAAATGGTGTGTGTGGAGGGGGGCAGTTTGACATCTTCTTTTTGCCTCAGAATGTAATGGGTGGGTGTTATATCCTTAATCCCTCCTTTGCAGGTAAGAGAGAAAATGGCTGGGGAATTCAGAACTGAGAAGGAGGAGCGTGGGTGCATAATTGAGGGTTTACCATCTCCTCTGTCTTCTTGGGAGTGAGATTGCACATGAGAAAGGCAGGGATACAGGGATGGAGTCGGCAGAGTCAAGATGCCTTGAACATAACGCACTGAAGATGGAGGGGGTCCTTGGAAGGATTATGAAACACAGATTCTGGGACCATTCCCAGTTTCAAATGCAGTAGGTCTGGGGTGGAACCTGAGAATTTGTATTCCTAACAGGTTCCCAAATGATATTGATGTTAGTGGCCCAGAGATGACATTTTGAGAGCCACTAGTGTAGAGGTAGAAGACTGAGAGGCTCCAGGGATTTGAGGAGCTCAAGAAAGAAAGTAGAGTTTAATATGTTTCTATGAAGGAAGGATATGATCTACTTAAATATTTGAGAGACACAAGTGAAGATGTAAAGTTTTGTTGTTTTCATTTTGGTTTTTTATTTCAATGCAGAACTTTTGGACTTGGGGTGGGACTTACATGAGAAACTTGAAATTAGTGGCAGAAGAGAGATGCCCAAGCGTGTCAAGATTAAAGTTTGCAAAGTCTTCAGATAACAGGAAAAGGCCTAAGAAACATACATCGGTAGCCTAAAAAGCAATGATGGTCAGTGGGAACCCTCTGAAAAGACCAGGATATGGTTCCTATAAATGTTAACATGCATGGTTCAGAGGACTCTGGGCATTCCTTAGTTTTGGTCAACAGTTAACAGGGAAGTAGTGCTCCATCTAATTTTCTCTAAAGTCAAGAAGGTTTGCAAAACAGAAACACCAAAGAACGTTGGAGAATGTTTGGTTATTTTCTTGGTCTTCTAGATGTTAAAACAGAGATGGTAGTTATTTTAATCAAACTTCAAGGGAATGTCTTATAAAGAGTCAGATGCAATCTTTGTTTGGAAATGCCTTGGACTCAACTCCAATCTTTAGAGGAAAGCATCTTCCACACTGAGAAAACTGTATCACCTCAGTCATTTTCCTCCTCTGAAAGTCAATGCTCAGCTCCCACCAGGGATCTATTTATGCAAATCAGTGGTTGGTGCCAATGTAATAAGTACTAAGTGCTCAGCATTTTGGTAGATGTTTTGCATATGTTACCTGATTTAAGCTTCACACTAGCATAGAAGAGGGATTCTGGGGTGCTTTCCACATTGCACAGTTTCATAGGTATTGAATGATTTGCCTGAGCTCCATTAGCCATGGAGAGTACTGACTCTCTCCCCTACGCCCCAACACAGTTGTTCTTAGACTTAAGTGACCTTTAGGTTGTGAAAGCGCAGATCATAAGGGTGCTCAAGCAGATGCTGTGGGGCCCACCTGCATCACCTTGGCTCACCTGGTCACCTGCAAATGATACCACCAATGCTTTCCTGCCTTTCTCTGCTGCAAGATATTTTCTGACCATGGGAGGTGTAGGAACATGCCAGATGAATAGCCAAGCTGACTATGTAACCACCAGGGCAGGATCTGATGGCTAAACAACACCCCAGCTTCTTTACCCCTCAGATGGACCATTCTCAGGATGGAGCCTCTGCCCGAATTGGTGACCCAGTGATAAGAGCTTTTTAAAATTATTACTTTTTGGCTATTCTTCCTTCCTTGTCTCACTACCCTGTTCTCTCAGTTCCTTAGGATAACTTGCAACTGAACTACTTGCACCCAAATCCTTTGTTTTCAGCTTGGTTTGAAGGAATGCAGAACGAGACAGGTAGTAATGTTATCACTGAATATTATCCAACAGCAAATGATGAACACTAGGTAGGAGATTATGCTACTCAATTTTGGGCACCTGGTTTGCACTTTGTGACCACAACGAATGTATTTCCTACCAAACATTCTTAATTCCAAAGAATCACCAAGAACCCCCTCCTGCCACCATTACACACACCAAAAAATATGTGCTGACCCCCTCCCCTCAAAGAAGGTTTGACATTGTCCCACGATTGCTTTTCTTTCATTCTGGGAATTCTAAGTTAGGTACTATGAGTAAAGTTACTCTGAAAGGGGTAGAAGTAGGTAATTTCAGTAAATGAATATACTTTTATTTAACACTAACTATATTTAAATATTGGGATCAGATTAGGAAACCCAATTGTGACCAGGGAATGTTCCTGGTCGTTATTTTCGGATGGCAGGTCATTCTTTTTGGGGGTGTGGGGGTTGTAGGGGAAGGTTGAGCCTCGTGGTTGACACACTCCTTCCACCTCTGGTCCCCCTCCCCAGCCACCAGATCAGCCTCTGCATCAGTCCCTGAGGGTCCCACAACACCATGGCAAGATGCAGCCTGCCCCAAGATCTCTGCCCCTCGTTGTTGCCTGCTCCCCAGGCTCCAAGCAAAGTGGGCATGTGTGTGCCACCATCCTTGCCACCACGCTGCTTTTACCCTGGTGTAAACAGGGCAATCAGTGGGAACACTGGCCTTTCAATTCATGTGGCAGAGACCCACAGGACAGTTACATTCACCAACCTGTTCATGGGGGGTTAGCTCAGAGATCAGCAAGGAAGCTCTGACTATTTAATTAGTCACCTAATTAGTGACAGGCTGCACTGAAGGTTTCAGATGTCCTCAGACAAATGTACAGATAAAAAGCTTAATTAAGCCGCCAGCACTAGGCCGGCTGCTGCCAGTGCCCACAGCTGTGCCGGATATTGTGCGGAAACGTGCAGCCCGATAACAGGAGTTACGGTCTTTTGGCTACAATCACAGCTTTGAAAACATGCCTGGCCAGTTACAAGTTATTCTTATTCACCTCAGTACACTCAACCAGATGTGGGATCAATGCCTAGGTTGGGAAAATCTGTGACTTCATCCTTTGGTGGTATTAATTGGTTGTATTTTGAGCAGATTTTTCTTGGTGTGGAAGTGGAAGACAACGTGAGCTTGGGTTTACAACGCCCACCAGCATGTCCTGTGAGTCAAATTATGTATTTCTCTAGTCACACAAAGGGTCGTGGGGGCACCACCCGGGGCTGCTTTCAGGCACTGTCTTCCAGTGATTCATTTGTGCATTTTTCTAGTGCCATCTCGGGCTCTGCAAGAGATTCTTTACATAAGAATTGAATTAGGAAGGATTTTTAAATAAAGGATAAAAGGAATTGCTCTCGAGTTAGAAGTAAATGCTGTAAGACAGAACCATAGAGACACATGTGCTAGAACAGAACAGAATAACAACTGCTTCAGCCCAGTGGGTTTGTGCCTATGAGGTAATACAGAAGCTGTTCTCCTGTAGAGGTACGGGGAAAAATACATGTTTGGGACTAAGGTTCTACTGAGCTTCCGGATGATGCCAATGCACCTGATCCATATGCCACAGAGTGAAGAAGGAGGATGTAGAAACAAAAGAGAACTTCATAGATAAGGATCCTGTAGTTTAGCTGTTTTCTTTTGTTTGTTTGTTATTTTTTACTTTTTGGTACGAGGGATTGAACCCAGGAGTGCTTAACCACTGAATCACATCCCCAGCCCTTGTTTATATTTTATTTAGAGACAGGGTCTTGCTAAGCTACCTAGGGCCTCACTAAGTTGCTGAGGCTGGCTTTGAACTTACTATCCGCCTTCCTCAGTCTCCCAAGGTGCTGACCACTGTGAACAGCCTGGAAAAAGACCTCTTACTCCCTTGGAAAGACTTTTAGACTTTTATTAAAAAGCTCTCCTTCCAGAACCAGTGCTGCCTCCGTGGATGACATAGCTCGCCTGGGGATGTGGCTGTTGAATTAAGAATAGGGAGTTCACTCTTGACCTCTGTTAGGGTTGGTCAAGTTCCTAAGGTGGTAGCACCTTTGGGTTGGCAGAACCTAAGGATCCCATGCTACAAACCTTTCTCAGCACAAATGAGGACAAGGCCACCCTTGGAGCCATATGCTTTCATACTGGTTGATGGCAGAGCTGGGATTATAGCCAAGGCCAAGTTTTTTCTTTTTTTTAAAATTTTTTTCAAGTGTTGTGGTTTTAAAAAAAGTCTTACTAAAAGAAGAGCTGAGAATAATAATGTATATGTAACACCCAGCCTGCCTTAGCCAAGAACTTTCTGTCCCTAAGATCCAGGACAGCCAATGTGCACAATCCTTCAATCACAAGAACTGCAATTTTAAAATAATTCAGGTCCATCACTTGAATGTCTCAGGCATCTTGAAGAACACCGATAATTCACAGTAAAATGTCTTAATACCTGTCTTTTCCTGTCCAATTCACTGGCTTCTCCACCACAGGGGGAGGCAGTGTTTTCTTCCTCTGTGGTCCCCACTTCAAAAGAACTGTCCTTCCCAGGCTCAGCTGGTAGGGCCCACGATGGGAAAGAAGGCTGGGACACCTGGGCAGGTGAAGACCACAGTGGCCCTTCCTTAGCTCTCTTTCAAGATGCTTCTGCACAGCACCTTCAGAAGACAGATGTGTGGGATGAAGGGGAGGGGACAAATTGGCTGAGCCTCATCCATGCCATGGATGACTCTGCATCCACCCACTTCCTTCAAGCACCAGAGTCAGGGGCCTCCTTGGGGGTGATGGAGATTTCAGAAAGATCTGAGAGCAAGACCCTTGGCCACTGGGCCCAGTGCAGGAGGGGTCAGCAGAGCCAGGGCCTGGCCCAGAAAGGAAGTAGACGATAGGGACTCTGGTGTGTGTCTCTAGTCAAACATGTGCCATGTGTGTCCCCTAGCCAGAAAGGCCCAGCCCCAGTAAGGACAGGATGCAGGGTGACTCAGAGGCCTGACAAAGACTTGAAGGTGTGTCTGAGCAGATGGAACTGTGGATGGCTGACAAATGAGGACCAGACAGAATGTTATACTTAAAAAAAGTCCTAATCCTCACTCTCCATATTCCCCTGTCATCCCCCCGGCATGGAGTTTGCTTCCTTGTGTACTGGGTGCTAACTTGGGGCAAATCACTTCAGCTCTAGCACTGGGGATGGATGGATATAACAAGGGCACAGAATTTATACAAGGACTACTTTTGGTGTTCTTTAAAAAGAAGACCAAATGTGCTTTGTAATTTCTTACATGAAAATAATATAAGAAAAAAAGAGAGTGAGCCTATCATGTCACCAGAGGACAGAATTGCCAGAGTTTCTGGAAAAAGAGGTTACTGCACTGGGTGGATCTCAAATGGATTTTCCAGAAACTATGATCCACTTTCTGAGTCGAATAATGCAGCTCAAGAGTATAAGGAGGGTGAATTTTCTAAACCTTGCTTCCAAAATGTGAATTTAGTCCTCATTGGGACTCATTTCACCTAACTTTAGATGAAAACTATTTCTCCAATTTCATTCCAGTTCAAATCATGTATAAAATTTAGTTTAAGTGGCAGCTAAACTGGTGAAGTAAAATATTCTGTAGGTTACTATGGTGACTGCTAATTTAAAATAATTAGAGAAAATAATGAGAAACTATTTCCTCTCTTAAGGATTACAGAGCTGTAAACTGATACCAGTCTATTTTTAGTGCACATAATCTCTGTAATGATGATAGAGAATTATGAGTACTGTAGAATGCTTTAAAAAGGTCTTTCTGATTGGGGAATTCAATCAACCCAGTACTTACATTAAAATTTATATTTGTCTTTATTACATCTAAGTCAATTCCATGAAAAGAGAATTGCATGTATATCTTAATGTAATCATTTAAAATAAAATGTTATGACTAAGTATAAAGCCAAATTAAGATTTAAGACCTGTTTATAATCATTTTTTGACTTCCATAATTTCACAACTCCACCCTGAAAATTCATCATTCAACAGTGGTTGCATAAGACTTGCTGTTCAGAAATCTTAGATGAAGGTACCCAACAGAACAAGCGAGCATTTAAACTTTATGCTATACATAGGAAAATAAATATTGCACAGTACTTCTCATTATCTCATTCTTATAATGAAACATTACCACAAACTGGCCACAGTATTTAAGCATATGAACTCTATTGCTAACTTCAATAATGAAATGCACTTTATTTCTGTTTAACAGAGGATATGTTCCAGAGAATTGAACAAATTGGCTAGAAACTGAAAAAACAACAAAACAAAACAAAACAAAACAACAAAACAAAAAAACCTCAGTTCTTTCTTTATCTGGTTAACATGATGTTAAATGAAGAAAATCATCATTTGGGGTTAGCTCCTCTCCCTGTTATCTAGACATAAGGGCACTAAGGGGTCATTTTCTCATTCCTTTTCTTACCCATCCTCACATAGGCCCCGCCTATAATTCATGGGCTCCTAACTTTGTTGACTTGGTGGGCTGCATCTCCCATTTAACTCTGAGCACCTGGAGTTTTGAAGAGTAGCTAAAGTTTCTCATGTGGTCGCGAGCAAATGATTTGGGGGGAAAATTGGCTTTGTTTGTATGTGTGTAGTGCTGGGGACTGAACCCCGGGCCTGGCCCTTGCTTGGTCAGTGCTACCACTGAGATACTCTGCCAGCCCCAAACTGGGCTTTTTAAATTCAGAATTCTGTGGTCTCTCAAAGTCTGGGTCTTTTAAAACATCTGTGAGAATCTGAAAGAGTAAATGAGGGATAGTGAATGTGCACAGGGGTGCAGCTGAACAGAAGGAACGACTTCTAATGTTCTACAGGGCAGTTCGGTAACTATGGTTGACAACAATTAATTGTGTATTTCCAAATAGTAGAGGAGATGTTGAATGCTCTCCTTAGATATGCCAATTGCCCAGGTCTTATGTGTATTGAAGTATCACACTATACCACATAAATATGTACAACTACTGTGTCAATTGTAATTAAAATACACTTTTAAAAAGAGTAAAAGAGGAAACTGAGTCTGAGGGAGGTTAGGCAACACACCAGGGTTTCATGTCAGGTCCTGGCAACCTCAGGGTGTGATCCAAAGTTCTTGGACTCCAACCCAGGGTTCTCCCCATTAAAGAGGTGCTGAAATCCAATGAGAGAGATTGGAAAAACTGGGACTCCTTTGGACTCACTTATCAGGAAAACGGGCTCTGAAAGGAAGTCTGGTTTAGTGCCATGGGGTTCGTGGCATGAGAACAGCATGCCTTCATCTTCCTTGAAGGGTTTCACCCTGATGTTCCCTGAGGGGTTTTACCCAGACTACCAGGTTGGAAGAGAGGTCCTTGTTGGTATGCCACTTCTGAATGCCAATTTGTGATGCATGAAGTCAAAACTAGCTCCTAAAACTGACTGAGTATCTGGAGCACCTGTTAAGCACAGGTTCTAGAATTCTCCCAGGAGTTCCTGACTCTGAATGTCTGATGTGGGCTCTGAGAATCTGCTCCTTTAACAGATGCAGGTGGTTCCAGGTGATTCTTATGATCTGAACAGTAATGGAAACACTCATATAGAAGGGAACCAGAAAACACTTTTCTGGAAAGAGTCAGTACCTATTTTAGCCATTGTAGGCCATATGGTCTTGTAGTTACTCAGATCCACCTCTGTAGTATGAAAATGACCACAGACACCACTTAAAAAAATGAGTGTGGTTGTGTTTCAATGAAGCTTCATTCACAGAAGCAGGTGGCAAGTCAGATTTGGCTTGGGGGCTATAGTTTGCTACCCCTGCCTCTCAGACTAGGATCTTCCACTAATTCACCCAGGCAAAACTGTGTGGTGAAAGACAGATTCAAGTCTGTCCTTTCAAGGAACTCTTTTCAGGTGTAGGAAGAGAATTGCTATAAATAAGTAAATATAACAAAACAACTCACCAAAATACCAATGTCTCCAGGAAGGAAATTCCAACAGTGGATGCACCAACCACAACAATCCTGGCATTGACAGTTATTTTAGGTTCCAACGTTAGTTTTCTGTTTGTGTGGTTCAAGGCATAACTCAACTAGGAAAAAAAAAAGTACAGCGAGACTTAAGGAAAATGTAGCTGAGTCGGCACCCCCAGATTTGTAATTATGTAGAATCATTCAATGAGAACGTCACTGGCAAAGCAAACCTAAAAATGTCTATGTGTCAGTCATGGCAAAAAGTATGGGAAGGTATTTTTAAGAAATTAACGAAAGAATATATTAATATGCCTAACACCTGGACTGGGTCACAAAAAATATGCTTGATTTGGATGATGTTGTTTTATTGCAGAGAGACGTTTCCTATAGAACTGAGATGCTTAATGATTAGAGACAACAAGGCAAATAATCCTACAATTACACAACAAAGCCACTTCCTAAGATTCTGCAGTTCCTTGAAATGTCTCAAGGTTTTCCTGACACTTTCAAGTGAATGTTCTTTTAGTTGGGTACTTGAAGAAAAGTATTAACTTTTATTCATTTCTGTGTCCCTCACACTATTTAACCTGGTACCCTGTAGACAGTCACCCCTCAATAATACTTCTTGAATGACAAATATGTGTCGAATGAATGAACCTCAGGGTATCTGAAAGCACAAAAGACTCTAAGAAGTACCGAAGGTAACTGGTGATCCCTTTAACATCCATGTTTGCAAAAATTGCCTGGATTAGTTGTTCGATTTTCTTTCCTGAAGAAGCTGCAGTGGGTACATTAAAATGTACAAAGAAAGATTTTACAGAAGTCAGAAGCCTCTAAATTCTAGTAGGTCAAACCTACTTTTTGTTTTCTTAAAATCCTGAGATTCCAGAGTTGGGATCCCCATAAGTTAATGGTTTGCAAGTACTATTTTAAGTGGGGCTCCCACCTACCTTCCAGTGCTTTAGGTGTTGGCATGGGTGTGGGCTTATACTTTGCCACTTACCAGGTAGCATCTAAGATTGAGAGGATAAATCCCTTCTAGTCTAGCCACATGGAGATAGAAAAATATCTTGGGCCAAATAACTTATTAATAGGAATATAAAACAAGGTTTCGGGCACCTTTCAGAATCTGATGCAATCCCTACTCCCATCTTTAATTTGACACACCATGGATCTGGGAAGAGATTGGATCCACTCCCATCTTCAAGAAGGGTACTAAGTCCAAAATCACACCCTCCTTGCTCAACAACTGGCCCAGGATGGACATGTGATTTAGTTGGCCTAATCAGAGTGAAGCCCAGGACTTTTGTATAATGATTGCATAAAACCATCCAGCTTCGGTATGGGGTTGCGGATGTGAAACCTAAAATGGCTAAGTCATCATGCCACCAAGGTAAAAACCATCCTGGGTTCAAGAAAATTAGGGACAAACAGAACAAGAATTCTTTTCAAACTCTACCTGAAGCCCATGCACTCTTCAGTTACATGAACAATACGTATCATCAGACATTGCCACCATACTGATGCACAGCAAACCACTCCAGAACGAATTGGCTTAAAACAAGTGTCACTTATTCTCACTCATAAAAGTCTGGGTCATCTGGAAGTAGGCTGAGCCTGGCTGCAATATGAAATTTCCAGATCCGCCTCACCTTTCTCTTTTTTGATGAGGGGCACCTTCTTCTACCCTAGGAGTACAAGAAGGGCAACTGAAAATAAGCAATGCTTCTTATGTCTGGCTGAAGAAGTCATGGGGTAGAGCCTGACGGCCATGAAATGGGTAAATACACTCACCTCTAGTGGGAGGAACCTTAAAGTCACACAGCAAAGGGCACAGCCGAGGGAGGGATGGAAGGTGAGAAGAATGAGGAAGACTACATTTCCTCCATTGTTTAGGCCAGTTGGTTTCTTTCACATGCAACTGAAAACTTCCTAGATTGTTTATGCTTTCTAAATGAAAATAATGAATATGCCTTTGAGGTGAAAAATTGGAAGTTTTTCAAATAAATGTTGGCTATGATCAGCTCTACAAGAATTTCCCAGGTCAGTGAGGAATTGTGCAAAAATCCTCACTCATACTAGTTTATGTGGGTGTCCTGGTGTTTCCAAGACAAGCAGGCTGACAACAAATTCCCTCTAGCCAGCCTTGGGCGAGGTGGTGAAGGGTAAGGAAGGTAGGAAGTATGTGAGCTGCTACAACGGCATCTAATCGCAGGTCTAATTCACAGATTTTAAATGCAAGCATCTTAACAGAGGTCAGAAATCAAGATTCTTTCCATAAGGAGGTGCGTTCAGACATTCTCCTCTGCTGTCAGAGCTAACGTTGAAACATGGGCAGTAATGAAATTCCCTGGTAAAGAATTATACCTCATTTGTGAAACAGCTCCAGTATCAAGGATACAAAGGCGGCTGGGGAACAGAACAGAATGGCTTTTGTTTCCCGCACAATAGCTTTAACACCAACAGCTGCCAGGCCTCAGAAATCACCTTTCTAACTGCTAAATACACAAAGTGGCCTCCGGTGTCAAGAGTTAGAGATCTGTACCAATGATGGTTGGTGTCCCAGGAGAGTGATCGGGCATCACAATGATGCACAGTACACCCAGTTTTGTGCTGGATTTTAAATAAAAAGCTATCTATCATCAGGTATGATAAAATAGTCTGACCTGAAATAATCACTTTTTTAAATTTTTGGTCCTAGATATGGTTTTTACAAGTCTTAAAAAAAAAAATCTTCCCACCCTACAAACCTTTTAATGACAATGGTAAATGAAGATGGCTTTGGCTGCTGGTTTATTTTGCCCACAAGCAGGAAGTACAAATTATTTTTAATGAAAGCAGAATATTTCCTTCCTTTATATTTCTTCAAACCACAGGTTTTCATGGGAAAGACAAACAATATAGATGACCCTCTCAGTTATGCCAGCCTCTCCTTTTCTTGGTCTGAACATCTACCAAACACAATGTCCCATGCATGGGGAGATCTTGTTTGGGTTCTGAGTTCCTTAATGGTAAAATAAGAAGAAAAATCCTATCTATTGACTCATATTTTATAGACAGAAATTGAACGTGCCTGTCATAGTGAATTGTTTCAAAGATTGAACAGAGGGGACTATAAGCTATTTATCTACATACCATACCAATGATAACATGGATGAGCAATCAGTCTCTTCCATATTCTTTCCAGACATTTCTGATTCTATTTTCTAATGACGCCAAGTTAGCATTTTAGACAAATGATTTTCAATGCAGAGATCAACACGTACCCCAGTAAGAAGAAATAAGTCATGTATTGTGATGTATAAGTTGAACTTTTAAGGTTAAAAGAAGTGTTCCTTAAAACTGATGTTGATTTTAAGTCCTTTGAATATACACCAAGAGGTGGGATAGCTGGGTCAAATGGTGGTTCCATTCCAAGTTTTCTGAGGACTCTCCATACTGCTTTCCATAATGGTTGCACCAATTTACATTCCTACCAGTAATGTATGAGTGTACCTTTTCCACCACATCCTCGCCAACATTTATTGTTGCTTGTATTCCTGATAATTGCCATTCTGATTGGAGTGAGGTGAAATCTTAGAGTAATTTTGATTTGCATTTCTCTAACTGCTAGAGATGTTGAACATTTTTTCATACATTTGTTGATCAATTGTATATCTTCTGTGAAGTGAGGAATTAAAATCAGCATACTACAGTGATGCAGCCACATCAATGTTTATAGCAGCACAACTCACAACAGCTAAACTATGGAACCAACCTAAGTGTCCTTCAACAGAAGAATGGATAAAGAAAATGTGGTGTATATGCACACAATGGAATACTACTCAGTCATAAACAAGAATGAAATTATGGCATTTGCTGGTAAATAGATGGAGTTGGATCATATTATGCTAAGTGAAGTAAGCCAAACCCAAAAAACCAAAGGCTGAATGTTTTCTCTGATATGCAGATGCTAATTCACCATAGGGATGGGGGGCATTAGGGAAGATTAGAATTACTTTGGATTAGGTAAGGGGAGTGAAGGAAAGGAAATCAGTACAGAGGTAGGAAGGACAGTAGAGTGAAACAGACATTATTACCTCATGTACATGTATGACTGAATGACTGATGTCATCCTACTATATGTACAATCAGAAAAATGAGAAGTTGTATTCCATTTATGTGCGATTTATCAAAATGCATAAATGCATTCTAATGTTATGTATAACTAATTAGAGCAAATAAAAATTAAATTAAAAAAAAACCCCTGATGTCGATGCTTGTAATGAGTTTAAAATACACGCAAACCTAAGATTCCATCCCTCAGATAGGAAAGGAAAGTGATAATCTGGGACACTTCTGTTAGGAAACTCTAAAATCAAGTTTGGGGTCTGAGGGAGATGAGATTTCCCAGGAAAAGAGACGGTAAAGGTGAGTTGGGAGGGGAGAGGGGTTGAGATGGGAAAATTGGGAAGAGAAGAGAGCAGGCATTTAAGTTTTAACCTCTTTATCTCTAATTTCCCTTGAGTTTCTGAGAACAGAAGACTGCATGTGCGTGAGGAGTCATCTGTGGCAGTGTTTGGTCACTTTTATTTACTTATTTGGTTTGTCAGCCACACTCCAGTAGCCTTGCTAGTTCCTGGAGTTCAGGAGTTACATCTTTGTTTTTAGGCATATGTTTTATTGTATCTGAACACATCCTGGCATACATTTTGGGGCATTCGATAAATGGTGAAAGAATAGATATATTAGCTTTGCATTTCTTGAGTTCCTTTTAAAGGGTGTTGATGTAATCTCTAATATCCATGATTATTTTAGTTGCTTCTTTTCTAGTTCCTTAAACGACCAAACAAGGAATTTAGGTATATTTAGTACTATTTGAGGTTAAATTTGGTATTATTAGTAAAAATGATGTTGATATGCATACTTGGTGGACTTTATCCCATGACTCACACGCATTTATCAAGAATCCTCAAATATATGATTTTGAATTTTATGCATGTTTGTTACCTGTTCTATGTTTATAGAAATTGGCCAAATATGACTTCATCTGATATATATGGGCCTGAATTCCACATTTCCACATCTGCTTTGGTTTCTTCACTGTACCTAGAATCTGAGTTACAATGATCACAAAAGCACTATTAAAAGTCAATTTCAATAATAAGTCCCAAATCAGAAGTTACCAGTAAACTAGAAATATGTCAAAATAAATACAAATGATTCCACATAATAAATGCAAGGTTCATATCGAAACGGAACATGACAGTGTCTGTGATGAATTTCTTCTAACGACAGTATTTCTTTTGGAGGGTCCAATCAACCTGTGGGATCATCAGAGTGGGTGTCATTAGCCTGGTGGCAAGGTTTGGGTTTGTTTCCTTAATTCTGCTACTGGTTGAGATTCTGAGCCTCTTTTCCTTAAACATCAGTTTCCTCAGTTGCAAAATGGAAGTAAATTGTACCAACCTCTGCCTTCCTCAGCAGGCAAACATGGGAACTATTCATTTAAAAATGTCTACAAATACTTTGAGCTTTTCAGGCAAAGATGTTACACAAGGTAAAAAATTGCACATCCTCTCTCCCATCTGCAATATGAAAGGCAAATCTTTGAAAAATACATTTTAAAAGGGCAAAACAATGAGCTCAATTTTCAGCTCACACCCATGTGTATATATTTTTTTCTTACAGAAAGCTTCCAAAGACTTCAAAGGGAGCTCTGTCCATGCAGGAAATGGAAGATGGAGAGATTCAAACCCATTAGGAATAAAATTTCTGAAATCCTTAATCAGCCTACTTTTGCTTTATAAATGTAATGGTTTTCCCTATGCTTCTCCATTTGCTTTTCTCTTTGGAGAAGCCCTCCGTTTTCCCAATTTGAGCAAAACAAATGATGACAGATTGACAATGCTACAAATGTCAGTGCAGATTTCAAAGTTCAAAGTTCATAAGTGGACCTCTTTCATTGAAATATTTGCCAGATAAACAAAGGGTAGCATGGTATACACACTTAAATCAGAACCAATCAGTTGGAAATCTCTTCCACAGATACAAAATGCAATTTCAAAAAGACTTTCTAATGAAATTATTAAAAGGGCTCAAAGGTAGATATGAAAACCATGCCTTTGTCTGGCTGAGCATGGGAAGTCTACTGAGATGTTATGGGTTTGAACCTTGGGCTGTAGAGGATTCTCTTTTTCTTGGTTGAGAAGGTGGGAGCTCCCAAGAATTTTCTAACTCTAGCACTTCAGAAATTGAAAATTGCTCTGTCTGTGGTATCTGCTGAAAGTAATGATGACTCAAGGGCACTGTGTAGCTTCTTTCTTTTTTTATATTTTTTATTTTTAGGTACCAGGGATTGAACTCAGAGCCACTCGACCACTGAGACACATAGCCAGTTCTATTTTGTATTTTATTTAGAGACAGGGTCTCACTGAGTTGCTTAACTCTTGGCTTCTGCTGAGGCTGGCTTTGAACTTTTGATCCTCCTGTCTCAGCCTCCCAAGCTGCTGGGATTACAGGCGTGTACCACGGCGCCCAGCCTTGGCTTCTTTCTTAATACCTGGAAAGAACATATGCAAACGCATACAATATGGCAGCCAAGAATGGGACGTGTCAATGGCAAGACCTCACAACTGCATCTCCACCACTGCACCGCACACCCTCAAGGCACTCATTACGTGTTTGTGAAGTGAATAGAACATTCATTTTACCTCTGCAAAATTATTTGTGACATAACACATGGAGAATTCTTATTTCTTTAAGGAACTATTATGGCTTTAATTCCTTTTCATTATCTCATTATCTATTGAGTGGGAACTCAACAGATTCTTGTGGCATTCTTGCACATAGATTGAATCCTAACTGAAGGAAGGAGTTTCCTTTTTATAGTTGGATTGTGCTGCATATAATGGGAAGTCCTAAATATTAGTAGCTTATTAGAAAAGATGGAAGATAATTTCTTATACAAAAGAGAGCTGGAAATATGCTGCCCAGGGAGATTGAGGCAGTTCCATAAGCTGATCAGAGACCCAGGCTCCTTCCACCTGCCCAATTCGCCATCCTACTGCATGGCTTCCATCTGCAAGGATGACCTAGGTGGCTTCTGGAGAGCCAGATATCATATCCTCGTTCCAGGCAACAGGCAGAAGGAGGAGGGCAAGAAAACAGGGGCCTTCAAAGGGAGTCATTCCTTTTGAACAGCTTTCTCAGAGTTATTATTCCAACAACTTCAATCTCAGTGGCCAAACTTAGTCCCATGGTCATGCCAGATGTGAAGGAAGCTAGAAAATAAATTCTTAGTTAGGCACATTGCTGCCTTGAATAAAGCTGAGGTCCTATCACTAAGTTAAAAGAAGGAATGGATATTGGGCACAAAGAGTGGTCTCTGCCATTGTTCCTTAAGCCTCTATCATAAGTTAATTACTTTAACTCACATTTTTCTTATATTTTTCTTAACAATTCAATCATTCTGATACATCCAATACCTATATTCCCTACCTGGCCATTATTGTTATTTTGCAGACATTGTAAAAGTTAAAATTATCAACAAAATTATTGGTCATTCTATTTGTGGCTGATCTTAAACATTTATAGTAGAAAAAAATGTTCTGGGAATTGAATTGAGAGACTTTACTGGATTTCGTCAATTCTATCTTGCAAGCTTTTCCACATTAGCATTCCTGAGATCAGCCTTACAGTCAGTGGTGTCTTAACAATTGCAGTCAGCCAGGCAGCAGAAGAAACACAGTTGTCTCTACTCGTGCATGG
Source organism: Glaucomys volans (assembly GCA_020662805.1). NCBI lineage: Eukaryota > Metazoa > Chordata > Mammalia > Rodentia > Sciuridae > Glaucomys > Glaucomys volans. The sequence continues at coordinate 33,505 of JAJEJO010004759.1, forward strand.
GTGACTTGGCTGTGGCTGTTCACTGTCATCACTTCAAGAGAGTCATGTGTGCTATATGTACATTATGCACTGAGTTTAACTGCTCTTGACAATGTCTTCAAAAAAGATTACAACATGATTCGGCATTGAAATGCACACTTAATGTGCTCCCAGAAAGGCCCAGAAACTGAGCAGCAGGGTACAAATTTGATATTAGTGAAACAGATACTAGTCTTTGGAGGAATGACAGTAATTCTGTATTTTCTCCCAGTGCAACTATTGAGTGCTTTTCTGGAGCAAATAAAGGATGACAGATACCCACAAGTAGATGAAGCCATGTTATAGTTTGTTACTGAGGCACATGCAAAACATCTTCCCTATTACCCAGCAAATATCGCAATGGAAGAGAACCCAAATTGCCTCCCCTTTCTGAATAGATGAAAGAAACTTCAAAGCAATGACTTGTATGACTGATTCATATATTTTTCAGGACTTTTACTAAGACATTGTGTCACAGTGTAATTGGCTACATTTCCTTAAAGGTACATAAAATAAAGGGGCACTTTACAGTGGATAATGTCCTAGATTTGATACAGTTAGGTAGTTAATTCACTTGCTTTCAATTAAATAATGGCTCTGAACAAGTAGTGCATAGAATCATTGCAGTATGATTGATGATGCATACACAAACACTGGCAAGGGACATCCACTGTTGGATTTTCATAGACACTGAAGTTAATCACTAATTCCCAATATAAGGCCCAAGGTGACTCAAATGGCTTTGTGTCTCTTCTTTCACAACTTGAATAGCAACAAGTGAAATGTCCTCTGAGCTCCTGCAACATTCTGATGGAATGCTGTCTGTTAGGTGTCAGCTGGTGGCACTTCTATAATAATTTTCAAAACAGTGTCATCTACCTGCTAAAGAAAAGACTTCTCCAGGGTGAACAACAGGGAAAGTAGGAATGAGGTTGGAGATGGAGACTCTGATGTCACCTGTTTAGTCCATATTCACTGTGTGCTAATCACCTGGTGGTGGGCACTGTTGTGTGCACACATGGCACGGTCCTAAAAACGTGAATAAAACGTGAATAAATCCCTGTTACCTAAGTGTTCATATTCTGGGGTGGGGGGAAGACAAGCATGCATGGTGTCATGGGGAAGCAGGTGTCATCAAGAAAGCCTCGAGAAGCAAGATAATGGGGGCAGGCAAAACCCTTGCGCTATGTGTCATTGAAAGAGAGACCTGACTCCCCGGGGAAGGTGTGTGGGGCCAGGAGAAGGAACAGATGGCAAGGAAATAGTTAATAGAACCAGTTACCTGACTTGCACCCTTTTAAAAGAAGAAAATACACATTGCATGTGTATCTCTTGTTTAAAAAACTCATTGACTTTGTATCTAGTTACCTAATCATTCTCAATTCTATTTTCCCACTAAATAACCACTAGTACAGGAGTCAAATGAGGCGGTAGCCCCAAAGGTTTTAGAAACACTTTCAAAAGTGATGGAAGGCATTTTTCCATCTGATTAAATGGCACCTTTTTGAAATGATGGCATTTTCTTATAGGTAGCCAAGAACAATTGTCCTCCAATGCAAAGAACATTGAAAGGAAACAAAGCAAAACCAAAAACCCTTGTTTGCACCTGCATTCTCTCACACAGAATACGTCTGACAACCAGCTGTGTGGGGTTTCTCCCCAATCAAGCAATTCTCCATCACCAGCTGGGCGTCCAACAGTTAATTCTGATACTATTCGCTTGGGGTCAACCCCACAAGTCTGCTCCCCACCCACCCCCATTTCAGGTACTAATTGCAAACCCAGGTCATCACCTGTACTTCTGACCAACTGATTATCAACTGGAGGTTCCCACAGCTCCTCCTATTGTTGGATAATTTGCTAGAAATACTGGCTCACAGACCTTGTTAAGTTTACTTGCTAGGTTACCAGTTAATTAAACAAGGCTAGAATGCACGAATAACCAGATATTTAGGGCATAGTATGGAGGAGGGAGATGGAGATTCCAGTGCTTTCCAGGGTGAGCCCCCTCCCAGCACCTGCCACCAACCTGGAAGTTCTCTAAACCCTTTGTATTAGGCTTTTTATGAATGCTACACCATATTGGCAGGGTTGATTAAATCATTGGTCATCAGAGATGACATCGATTTGTAGCCCCTCTCCCCTCCCCAGGGCTGTTTCTTGTGCTTTGGGAGTCATGTTAAGGAGGTCTGATCCTAAGCCAACATGATGAAGATTTGGCCCTACTTCTTCTTCTATTAGGTGCAGGGTCTCTGGTCTAATTACTAGGTCCTTGATCCATTTGAGTTGAGTTTTGTGCAGGGTGAGAGAGAGTGGTTTAGTTTCATTTTGCTGCATATGGATTTCCAGTTTTGCCAGCACCATTTGTTGAAGAGGCTGTCTTTTCTCCATTGTATGTTTTTGGCACCTTTGTCTAGTGTGGGGTGACTGTATTTATGTGGGTTTGTCTTTGTGTCTTCTATTCTGTACCATTGGTCTGTCTATTTTGGTGCCAATACCATGCCGTTTTTGTTACTATTGCTCTGTAGTATATTTGAAGGTCTGGTATTGTGATAACCCCCTGCTTCACTTTTCCTGCTAAGGATTGCTTTAGCTATTCTGGGTCTCTTATTCTCCCAAATGAATTTCATGGTTCTCAGCACAGGAAACAATCAACAATGTGAAGAGAGAGCCTACAGAGTGTGAGGAAATCTTTGCCACACACTCTTCAGATAGAGCACTAATCTCCAGAATCTATAGAGAACTCAAAAAAAAAAACAAAAAAACTTTACACCAAGAATACAAATAACCCTATCAATAAATTGGCTAAGGAAATGAGTGAACACTTCATAGAAAATCTAGAAGCAATCAACAGACACATGAGAAAATGTTCAACATCTCTAGTAATAAGAGAAATGCAAATCAAAACTACCCTAAGATTTCATCTCACTCTAATTAGAATGTCTATTATCAAGAATATAAGCAACAATAAGTGTTGGTGAGGATGTGGTGGGAAAAGGTACACTCATACTTTGCAGGTGGGGTTGCAAATTGTTGCAGCCACTCTGGAAAGCAGTGTGGAGATTCTTTAGAAAACTTGGAATGGAACCACCATTTGACCCAGCTAACCTTCTCCTTGGCCTATACCCAAAGGACATAAAATCAGCATACTACAGTGATACAGCCACATCAATGTCTATAGCAGCCCAATTCACTATAGCTAGATTGTGGAACCAACCTAGATGCCCTTCGATAGATAAATGGATAAAGAAACTGTGGTATATATACACATGGGAATATACCTCGTTCATAAAGAAGAATAAAATTGTGGCATTTGCAGGTAAATGGATGGAGTTGGAGAATATCATGATAAGTGAGATAAGCCAATACCAAAAAACCAAAGGTCAAAAGATCTCTCTTATAAGTGGATGATGATACACAATGGGAGGTGGGAGGAATGCAAGAATGGAGGAAAGATGGATTGTATAGAGGAAGATGAAGGGTGCAGGAGGAAGGAAAAATAGCAGAATGAGATAAACATCATTACCCTATGTACATGTAAGATTACGTAAATGGTGCAACTCTACTTTGTGTACAACCAGAGAAACAATAGTTGTACCCCATTTGTGTACAATGGATCAAAATAAATTTTAAAAAGTTGTATTGCAGGTTGTTGGTCCTTCTAAAAATAAGAGGGTGGTTATGGAGAATGTGTGTAGAATAGCAGATATGCACAAATAGGGGCTGAGGGTGTCACTCAGTGGCAGAGCAATTGCCTAGTACACATGAGGGCCTGTGTTCAATCCTCAGTACTGCCAGAGAGAGAGAGAGAGAGAGAGAGAGAGAGGGGAGAGATGCACAAATAGCATTTTCTTATAGTTATCCAAGACCCTACAGGTTTCCAAGTTCCTGTTTAGTAGTAGGCTTTAAAATATTTTTCACTTACTACCCTGAAGGTAGGCTGGAATCTGTCTGCCCTTGTAGCACCCGAAACAACACACAAATAAATAGCCAAGAGTTATGTCCCAGAGACAGTTCCCCAACTAGGGATGCAACTCTGGAAAAAAAAAAAAAAGTTTGGATGAAATCAATATTCCAATCAACAAAATTTTAATAAATTGAGTTTCAAAGATAGGAGTGGGTGAGTTTAACAGGCAGGAAGAAAAGAAGGAAAGTGGGAATGATGAACCAATAACCCACTGGTCATTTCCAGGTTACTTTTCTTACAGAGATGTAAGGAAAATATTGTTCACTGAATGAGATTGCCTACCATCTCTTTTCTCATTTCTCAGAAGGCCAAATCTTATAAATAAACAATACAGATTTCACTTCGGTAATGTGGATCTTGAGCATGAGTGACTCCGTTTTGAGCCTGCTATCTTTTCTTTAATACTAGCAACAAGGCCAGTCTAACGAATTGGTGAAAAGGGTAAGTGCATGTGAGCAGTGATTCTGAAGCTTTGGGAGAACCTCACAGTATCCTGAAGTTTTACCATCAAACCTTGAGCAGAGAGTTTAAGTCAACAAATGCATAGAGAGCATATACTATACTTCCTGTCTTTAAGGAATTCTCATTAGGTGGGGAGACAGACAAGGAAACAAGCAAAATGGAAACTACTTCTCCATAACAAATCAATCCAAAAGGCAGTGGATAAAAGAACAAGCATTCATTTAGTTCATGGTTCTTTGGGTTGGTGGTGTGGGCTGTGCTCAGCTAGGCACCTCTTCTGGACTCAGCTGGGAAGACATGGGTCTACTGAAGTCAGCCTAGGATGGCAAGGAAAGTTAGGGAAGCCTCCAGGAGAAAGTGACAGCTGAGCTGGATCTGGAAGCATCGATGGGGTATTTCCAGGTGGACAAGGCAGAGAACAAATTTCTGGAAGAGAAGGAAGAGCCAGGGCAAGGATTTGGAAGTACAGTACATCTCCTGAAGTACCCATCAGTGTTTATGGATGGATTTGCAATGATGTCCTGGGAGAGACCTTGAAAAGGTGAAATGAGCATGTGTGGGTATAAGAAGCAGCCACAGAAAGGACACAAGGGCAAGAGCAGGGGTCGGGACAGAAGGCAGGGAGGGAAGGCTGATGGCCAATTGTGTTCACGCTGCCACTTCCCATTTACCAATATTACTTTGTAAATCTCCAAAAAGAGAATAAGATGAGAACTTGTATTCCCCCAGGGAACAAGCTGTGGCTTAGGTCAAGGTTAGTGGCTATATTTGCACTGTTGGTTTAAAGCCTCTGGTTCACTTGCTGGGAAATGACAGCAGTAGAAACCTCACTTTTCTGAGAATTTCTATCTAAGCATGTGCTGTTATAAAGGGATAACTTGCCAATCTTGTTTTCTTCCCACCGTTTCTTTATTTTTGCCCCTAGATATTTTCAATGCACCCTTACATGTCCAGTGAGCAAGCTCACATGTGTGACTCTAAAGTCTGACGTGTGCTCCCAGCACACTGCTCCTTTTTCAAGTAGCCCCACCACTTCTGTTGACATCCAATTGTACCTATGATTTAGTCTGAAGAAATTAAGCATATCTCTTTCATCTCAATGCAAACAATGGTTTGTATTCTCTTTCACATAACTTTAAAATTCCGCACACCAAAAGGCTCACCCGAGCTTTTGTAAAAGCAACGCACAATGAATGTTTTGAGAGAATAAGCCTTTCTGAAAATTCCTACAGAGTACGCTAAGGCTACAAACAAAGTTCAAAGGAATGTGGTCAGCATCAATGGGATCGCCTCTTGGTTCCAGTAAAGGACTTGGAGGGAGGAATAAAATAAATCCACCCTCCTTTTAAATTAAAATGAAGAGAGAACTTGGCAGACAGCTAAGCAGAAACCTCAACAGGAAGAAGGCCGAAGTACAATAAAATGGGAGTGACCCCTCCCTGACAAAAGTTAGAGATACATTTTAATAGAACCTTCAGAGGCTGATTTCAGTCATTCAGATATTTCACATTAGGGCAGGGAAAATAAAGGTCTTAGTCCTGCTGCTAATTCTTGTGATAAGAGCCGCTCATGGAATGAGAAAAATCAGTACAGAAAATTTTCACTATTTCCCTTCTCATTCTCTGAATCCATTCCTGGTGGCCTTTATAGGACTTTAAAAGTAAAAAAAACACCAATTCTATGCTCTCAGTGGACACTCTTCCAAAATAGCATTTAAAATCTTTGAAGTTACGAAAACAAAAGCAAATATACATGAACAAAACAAACTGCTATAACTATAGTGCTGTAATTAATTAGCACAAAAGGCTTCACCTTGCCTAGAAGTCCTGGTGGGAGCTGGGGTTGCTGCCCGTGAGTGCAACTCTCACGTGAGGCCAGCAGCTGTGACTTTCAGGGAACATGAGACTGCAAATGCAAAATCAAACAAGAGTCCTAGGGATATTTTCCCCTTTTGCTCACTCCGTTTATATTCAAACACAAACCATTTCCCCCCAAAATCCCCTAAAACCCCTCTGAGTGGGATGGGAGTCGGCAAGCATATTGCTCCGTAATTAACACCCATTCGCCACTGACATCACGCTTCAGTGTAAAGATAGGTCACGTACTTTTAATTTCTCACATGCACGTCAGCGGTAAACAGTCCCAGCGTTCTTGTTAATGACACCATCTGGTGCTTCCCATAACTGTGTAGCGTTCAGCTTCCAAACAAGATGTAATGGCAGCAGCACATGAAACCCACTGACATTTACAGTAAGGAAATTTATTATCAGTCATCGGTTGGGTATAAATGTGTTTGCATGACTGCTGGGGCTATAAAATCATCACCTTTGCCAGGCAAGCAAAGGTGCAATAAATAATGGATTTTAAGCCATGCATGTACTACCAAATCATTAAACATTTATCACACAGACACAATAGCATCTTAAGCAACAGTTACTACTGGAAAAATTAATGCCACTTTTGAGGGTTAAATGAAAACTGTTTAGTCTGTGCTTTAATGATTTTTAATATGGTTTGGTATAGAATATCAGGATTTTTTTCATTTCTTTTAGTTGAACATGACTATGTATATGTAAATACCCAATAATTTTCTCTTGAGAATCACTTTAAGCTCTTTTGTTAAAGAAATGTTAAAAAACATAAGTGTTTCTTTAAAAAATCATTATTAAAACCTTTTCAAAACTAGAAATGGCGAAAGAAAGGTTTTTAGGAATCAAATGGTATTCTTCCCTTTAAGATCTTCAATGGATTAGTCTGTTATGGTTACAGTTAAATAATTTTAATTTTGGATTCAGGAAACAAATATAAACTTAAAACCAACAAAATCCCTCAAGTAATCTTGCCACATTTGTCCCCAATCCTATTCCTTTAAAATACTCTGCCATAGCATGCCAATAATTTTCTTCTGTATGCTTGTTTTATGAGTATCCAGTGCTTTAAGAAAAGACATTCGAGGAAGTAATTAAAAATGCAGATAGACTGGAAGATGGTTACTGGCTTCAGGGAGGACTAAGTAAAGAATACTGCTTGACTCAAATGAACAAAAAACTTTGGTGGGAACTACTTACATACTTGTTTGCTGGACATAGAACAATGAAGATGGAGATTCTAGTGGCTGCCCTTATAAAAAAAAGTGTTTCACTTGGGAAGTTAATCAGAAGCAAAGCTTGGACAGAGTCTGTGCCATCAAGAGGCTGTCACAAGATGCCAATCTCAACACGTAAAATTGTCACCTTGCAAGATGATACCGACTAAGCGCTAGCAAAAAAGAACAGCACCGTTCGGGGCAGGAGTTATATTTATAGTTCTGGGCAGAATTTAAGAAGTGATTGAACAAGGGATTCCCATCCTGGTCTGTAAGTGAGGTTTAATTTCTTGGTGAGAGTTATTGTTTAAAAAGCCTTTGGAGTAGTTTTATGGATCTGCACCTCATGGATTTCCTTCTCTCTCAACTATCCCTCCACCTGCCATGAACACACCTGAAAGAGCAAGCAGGTACAAACACTCTAGAAGGCAGGCTTCCCGTGGGGGATAAGGGCATCTGATGTGCAGCAATATACAGCAGGAGGTTAGGATGTGAATCCTGTTCCCAAATTTTGAATCAGTGGAAGGAAGTGCTAAGATTTTCTGCCTTCATCTTTAATAGTGACTAGCATCTATGTGGGTCCAGGGTATGACCCCCTCTTCTTTGCTTGTCTTGGGACTGAAATCCAAGGTTTGGTCAAGACCTTGCATCTGCAATGATGGACACAGGCTTTATGGGGAGCATTCATCCTTAGGAGAACTGAGTTTAGGGATCAAATACAGGGCATGAGGCAGGGGTGGGGTGGCCAAGGAACAGAAAGATCACTGTGATGCCCTTCCTCGAACACAGACCCATTACTAGTTCCAAGTTATGACGGAGAACTCCAGAGTAGGGCCTGGTCAAATCACAGGTGCCCACTGTCGCTCCACTGCTGTCCCTTCACTGCTGTCCCTAAGTACCAGGGGAGGCTCCCTGGGGAGCAAGTAACCTGAGTTTCATCTGCTTGCCCACAAGCCTCCATGACACAAAGGAACTACTTCAAGGACTAACTTTAATGGGATTATGCAGAAGTGAACCCACTGGGATTTGCATCCTATTTTGAAATAAGATATATGGCTTGAGCCTTGATGTTAAAACAAAAGCATTAAGTATGGGAATTCTTCTAAAGCAGTACAAATGCACTTACCCTGTCCTTCCATCTGCCACTAATTAATTTAAAATTTTCCTAGAGGTCTAGCTGTTTATGTTATATCCTCTGTAAATGACTAGGAGGGCTCTCCCAGAGGGAGAGAACCAATGCATAATGCTAAAAAGGCCTCGCTCATTTCTTTCAAAGTTGTGTTGGCTCCCATAATACTGCACGAGGTGTGTGTGTGTGTGTGTGTGTGTGTGTGTGTGTGTGTGAAGGAGAGAGAATCAGAGAGTATGTTGGAGACAGGAAGAGTCAGAAAGAGGGAAGGATCACACACTGGAAAAAACAGCTCTCCCCAAAGGGTGTGAAAATAACAATTAACAATGAAGGGTGAGAAACAAAAAGCCATTCAACCCATGCATGTCATTTTTACTCTTCAGTGTGGATCAGTTGATTTTTTTGGTTGTTGTTGTTAATTATATCACCTATTCTTTCCTTATATTGATAATTACATAATTACATGAAACAGATGGGTGACAGAATGTACCCAGATGGTGAGAATGTAAACAGGCTTACAAATTGCTTATTCTTGAGCATATTAAAAAGAATTATTCAATAATACATAGATTTCTATACTCTAAACATCTGTCAAGTAGAACCATCAAAATGGCAGTTACTTTGTCTTTTTTTTTTTTCTTCAACAGATACAATGTCCTCACTTGGAACTCCCAGGAAACCAATTGCCATGGAGGTTAAATATTTAACCTTTTCCAAACATCTGGACACCTGAGATTCTAAACTTTTATCTGGGTCCACTGGCTTGATCCACCCACCCCTTTAATTAAAATAGAAATGAGCCCAGCACAGGGCATAACTAACTGGTAATCCCAGTGGCTCAGGAGGCTGAGGCAGGAGGATCACAAGTTCAAAACCAGCCTCAGCAACTTAGTAAGGCCTTAAATAACTCAGTGAGACCCTGTCTCTAAATAAAATATTTAAAAGAGCTGGGAATGTGGCTCAGTGGTTAAGTGTGCCCTGGGTTCAATCCCCAGAACAAAAAAATAAATAAATAAAAATGAAAGAAAGAAAGAAAGAAAGAAAGAAAGAAAGAAAGAAAGAAAGAAGAAAGAAAAAGAAAGAAAGAAAGAAAACAAGGAAATGATAGTTTCAAGGAGAGTTATAATCATACAGCTCAAATTATACTTTGTGAAAGCTGCGGGGGGTTAAAAAGAATGGAAGGGTTTGTTTGAAGAACATAATTGAATTGCATCTGACGGGTTTCTTGTGTAAAATTCTTTAAAAGTAACTATGAAATAAAAACCAGAAATAAAAACCATCAAAGCTGTGTTTGTTGGTCGTGTATGGAACCATCCCACGTGAGAGTCAGGCTCACAGGCGGTGCAGATTCTGAGGGGCCTGCTGGAGAAGTGGCATCTGTTCCTTCTCCTGGCCCCACACACCTTCCCCGGGGAGTCAGGTCTCTCTTTCAATGACACATAGCGCAAGGGTTTTGCCTGCCCCCATTATCTTGCCTCTCTAGGCTTTCTTGATGACACCTGCTTCCCCATGACACCATGCATGCTTGTCTCCCCCCACCCCAGAATATGAACACTTAGGTAACAGGGATTTATTCACGTTTTATTCACATTTTTAGGACCGTGCCATGTGTGCACACAACAGTGCCCACCACCAGGTGATTAGCACACAGTGAATATGGACTAAACAGGTGACATCAGAGTCTCCATCTCCAACCTTCTTGAGCAGCAATGCAGACTAGGCCCTGAGTCGCAGTTTAGGCAAAAGAGCCTGTTCAGGCAGGAATGGGGTGACCAATACGTGAGACTTCCCATGTGCCCTTCTTACTTGAAAGGCAGATATAAACCAGGGTGTGTATCAGAGTTGTGGGCAAAAAGCAGAATACTGAGAAGATGGTCCGGTAGGGTAGAGAAGAAGGCTGAGAGAGAGACAGTCCCACCTGGCCTCTGGTTTACAACCTGGCTCTTGGGGAGAACGAGCATCAGTGGAGCAGAGGTGGATCACAAAACCAGGCTGCTGTCACACACCCCACCCCGGGAGGAGATGATATGTGGATGTGCTTGAAATGAGGAATGTGATCACTTCTCCAGAGACATATTTGTGTGGCACCTTGTGGCAAATTCGTGTACTTTGTGTGTATGGGGGGGGGGAGCAGAGAGGTCATAAGAAGCATTTGACTACCCAAGGGGCCTGGAGATTCTTTCAGAATTTGGACCCTGTGTATCCCCAAAATGCTTTCTAATAGGATGGGTCCCGAGAGGGTAGGCCAACTGGGAAAAAGACACCAGGCCACTTTTCATGCATTTGAGTATGCTCTAGGGAATGGGGCATCTCAGCAGGCTGCTCTGAGTGAGGCCAAGGGTTCCTGGGCACCAGGAACCTGCAGCATCCTGTCACAGAACAGAGCACGTGGGGAGAAGGAAGAGGTAGTGACCAGAGTCCCATGTAGAGTCAAACCAGGTGCCTCTACTGGAGAAGGTAATGGGATAAAGAACCAGGGGCATGAGCAGGTACTGATGTGGAGTTAAGTCCAGGCACCCAGCCCTGTTCAGCCTCTGGCATTTGCTCTTTCTTTGAGGTGAACTGGATGACCCTGGCAGGTTTCCCTCTGTGTCCATCTTCCTCATGTCACGATGGGAGTGGTGAGCTCTTGGAAGTCACACAGTGGGGCAAGGGGCACAAGCTTTGGTTCCACCAACATGGGGTGACCAAGGACTCTGTGTGTGGGGATTGATCCTCTCTAGTGAACAGACTAAAATACTTCCCTATGGTGTAGAATTCTGTGGGACACTTTCAGATCATGTTTGGGAATCTCCTTAATGGTGTTCTTGTGGCAGATAATACCCAGTTCCATTTTTAAATTAACCATTAACTCTGGTTTCATGGAAGCACCATCTTCAGGATCCATGGACAGTGGTGGAAATGAGGGTGATTTTGGTGAATGGAGCTTCACCACGGTGACCAGAAAGATCTGCCTGAGACTTGCTCCCTGGAAACAGCTCCTTTTGGTTAAATCCATGAATTATCATAAAAACCTCGATTACAATGACTACCATGGTGATAATTTCAATGCACTGAAAAGAAAAAAAAAAAAAAAGCCCATACAAACCAAACAAATCCAGGGACATGATTAAACAGCACAAGAAGTAGGAGTGATGGTATAGTTGGTAATTTAGGTTTATTACCTTGGGTTTCAACCAACCGGATGGCTCATGCTTGCCTACGCTAAGTCATGTTGAGTCATGTTTGTTATTAAAAAGCCTTTATGGCTCTCATGCTATTTTCATCCCTTATTTATTATATCCCCCCACTTAAGTCATCCTTTTTTGTTTTCTCCTTGCTTACAAAGCTGGTTACTATGGAGATCATGACATCAGGAAGCTTAATGGTCTTGAGGCAACATTGAGGGTAAAGGTCTTGATTCTTAAGTGGTTCAGTCCTGGAGAATGTAGCAGCCTGAGGACTGAGGACTGAGGATGGAGGGCTTCAGGCTGCGTCTCTAAGGAGGGCAACACCCAGGTGGAAGGTGAGTTCTGTTCCCTTTGCCAAGTCCTCCTGGGCGGCCCAGAGTGGAAGTGCCACACCCACAGATACGTGGGCACTTCTCTCTCCAAGTCCCATTTAATCCTTTGCCTCCCATGAACTCAGATGCCATTTTCCCTTAAGGTTTGATGAATGTGTAAATAAGAATGATATGTAAATTCAGACTGCTTTATGAAAATTACTAAATTATAGAATTCTTTTCATCTACTTGAGTTCAATTTGATTATAAAACCTGTCCAGTTCTGAGTTTTTTTTTTCTGGTCTTTTACATATTCCAAGAAAGCATACCTTATTTTTTAAAAACCAGAATATAAAATTTCTAATGGAAAGAGCTAAAAGTAAAAATTCTGATACAATGTATGTATCTACAGATGTAAAATTGCTTCATAATGAGAGTATTCACCTTTTCATAATTCTTCCATGGTCAAGCAAGTGTTAGCCTTCTTGTTCTGCAGTCCATCTGCATACTGCTCCTATCATTGTAGCTGAGTATTATTTTTACATTAATAGATGTGTTTCATGCCTGCCAAGTCCCTGTTGGCTTATGACATTGCCTGACTCTTCAGGCAGAAACCAAGGGACACTGGGCCTTTGGATGGACACACCCTAGCAGAGAAAATGGGTCAATCTGTGCTCTTTTGTTCCAAGTCAAACAATAGGTTGTAAAGAGGTTTTTGAATCTCAAAAATGTGACTTTGTGCATTAGAAGTCAGAGTCCATGCCTCAAAGGACAGGTTTTAGAATAAATGGTAATAGTAGAGACCATTGTCTAAAGATTGAGAAAAGGAAGACGATCAGAGGGAAAGAGAGAAATCCAGTACAGACCTCTCCTTTCCTTTGGTTAATGCCATAAAAAAGAAAGGAAGTGGGCAGGGTTCCCACAAAGGTTTTGGAGAACATGAGAATAGAGGAGGCTGTGCCTTGTGAGAACTTCCTTAATGTGTCCTTGTCTTGAGGAAAATAGGGTGGAGATGGTTGAGGGAGGTGCAGGGTCAGAAAGAGAATGAGGCCGGTCAAGAGCTTCCCGAAGTCCAGAGCAGTGGGGAGTGAAAGGAAGAGAGAGAGCACATCTGCATCTGTGCTCCAGAAAGAGCATCCGAGCTCCTGCCAACAAATGTCAGAACCAACAGGTTTCAAGGCTGTGAGGGAATCCCACTGCTGAAGGCAGTGAGGGCTGGCTGGGATGGAGGTCAGGATGAGAGCCAGCAGCACCGGAGAACAAAAGTTTAAAACTTTACACTCAACACGTGCATGTGAGAATAGGCAGTGCCTATGAACAGGCAACTCCATCCCAAAGGCCACAAGATTCCAAGTCCAGGAGCTCCTGAGAACTGAGATGTCTTGCTTTCCCAGTCCCCTGGGAGAGGGGGATAGAGGGGAATTTCTAGAATGGACTAATGTAAACTTTAAACTGCTAAATGTACCTAGAATTCACAGAGGTTACTTTTGCTCCTGTCAGCCAGAATGAAGGTAGAACACTTAACATTTTGCACACCTGATTACCTGTCCCTAAAAGTCTTTATCTGACAATGAAAAAGAGGGTTCTCTGTATGTTTATGGCTTCCTTAGCTAAAGCACCATATTGCCAATATGAATTACCTTTACAAGTCAGGGATCACAAGTTTTCATTTCAAATTGTAAAACTTGGTATAAGTTACAATCTGGAAAGAGACAGTAGCTTTAACTTTGACACTTTCTAGGTATTTATTTCAAAAGGAAATGGTCGCAAATGGTGCCCCATAGTAATAAGCGTAGACATGGTAGCATCAATTATGAAAATCTAAAGAACTTAGGTGACCAATGTGAGGTAACTGGATATAAACCATGGTGAGCCAAGCGCTCTGGAGTCAAACTTCCCATCGGAGAGCCATGCTTTAGTAGGTGCATGACCTCAGGCAAGTTAATGTCAAGTGGGACCTCTGAGGCATGAAGACAGTAGGCACCACATTCCATAGGAGCCCCTCTTAGAAAAATGTTGAAGTGGGTGGGCAAGCCCTGGTTAGCTGACTTCTAAACCCTAAAGGACAAAAGAGACATAAAAGGGTTAGAGGATGGATATAAGAAAATATTTTCTGAAAATTTCTTCACTAAAAACTGCTGATGTTCTCTGAGTCCCATGCCTCTTCCTCCCTCACCTTTAAAAGGAGAGGTGAGACTTGCCTTGTCCTTAGCCTCAAGTCACAGAGTTTTGTGGTCCTCCAAGAGTTTCACCTGAGTTCCCTACTTATTGGGCACAGCAGGGTGTGTTATTCCTCCTGAGAAATCTAATGGCCACAATGAGTAGCCTAATGGCTACTGAAGGACCCAAGGGAAGGTGACTTGCACTGACTGATCTGTTGAACACCAGAGACATAAACTTCTATCGAGGTCCTTCCCGTAGGACAATGTTACAGTTTAGATATGTGATATCCTCCAAAATGAGAGACAAAATTAGGTTTGAGAGGTGTAACCTAATGGATGGCTTAATCCACTTGAATGGATTAACTGGGTCATAACTAAAGGCAGGGAGGGTGTGACTGGAGGAGGCACACCTTCTGGGACATATATTCTGTCCCTGGTGAGAAGAGGCTCTTTCTGCTTCCTTGTTGCCATGTCCTGAGCTGCTTTCCTCCACCATGCTCTTCTACCCTGATGTCCACTTTGGGCCAAGAGCTAATGGAGTTGGCTGTCTATGTGTAACAGTGGTACACCTCATGCTTTGAATACAGCCCTTGCTGCTCTGCACTGAGGCTTATTTTAAAATGGACATACATGTTTTCTTTTCCTCTTCTCCCTTTCCCCCTCTCTAACCTGGGGGTGAGGAACAAGAATGCCTTTTCCCGTCCTAGGCAGAATTATCTGCATACACCCACCACAGGAACCAAGTAATTCAGACTTTAGAGATGGCACCAGAAGATCTAAGAAAGGGCTATCTCCCAAGTTAACAAGTGAGTCACAATCCCCCACAGGGAACACCTGGAGTGAATCTCTTCTTTAAAAACCCTTTATGCTCCCTGATGGGCAGAATCACAGCCTCTGAGTCCCCTGTGCTTCTTTTTTTGCCAGCAAAACAATAAACCTTCTTTTTCCTTTTTCTCAAAACTTATGACCTCATTATTGAATTGGGGACAAGGACCAAGCTTACAGTAACACATGGACTGAGACCTCTAAACCATGAGCCCTAAATAAACTTCCTCACTTCTATGTTCTATGTCCTTTGGTCACCTCAGGAGTCAACGGGCAGATGTGTCAAGGCAGGAGACTGCATTGCCTGGATGACAGGAAAACTGGAAAGTGGCTGGGTATCTCTAAAGACATTTCACACTCATGTTATAAAGAGGAGTCTGCTGACCCATAGAGCAGGGGTTGTCCCAGGACAGGAGAGGTCAAGAATAGACTTGCCAGCCTCCCAGACCTGTTCCTCCCTGCCCTGATCCCAATTTCAGAAGGGCCCAAAATACAACAAAATAAGAGGAAGAAACTAACAGGCATAAAAAATAAAATAAAATAAAATAAAGTAACACCACTAACTAAATGAAAGAGGCATGGTGGGAAAGAGAGGAGAACCTCCCTGTTCTCCTCCAGCTGTTCCTACACACAGTTAGCTGGCTTCTGCCATAGGATGGAGAAGTCTGACCTTTGGATGAAAATTGAGTTTTCATCATTACAGAAAATCAAATTGGACATCTGATGGAATTAAGATCACGTGCTGTGATTTGAAGTGACCCACACAACTTTAATCACCTTAAATTGACCAGAGAAGTCACACGATTTGCCCACTGCCCATCTGGGTGCAAGAGAAACTCCAACCACACTGAATGTATTCACAGGACAGAAATCAAGTGACTTTGTGATTATTTCAACAAGTCCTGCTGGCTTAACGTTCAGTTGCATTCCCCATCGGCCCCTTACACCTCAGTTTCCCCAACTGCAAACTGGAGAAAAATGACACACAAATTTGTATGAGAGTGAAACAAGATGATCCATGAATGCATGTAATGCAGACTCTGGCATAAAACAAGAAATATTCTTTCATCGAATATTGGGCTTTGCTAGTCCATGGAAAACTGCACAATCACTTTAGAATCAATGAAAATGATCTACAGGCAAAACCCCAAAATATTAACAAAGGTAACCCACAGATAGAAGGAATACAGATTTTACCGATTTTCTTTATTGCTTTTTTTCCTAAAATTTCTACTTTAAATAAATATTTTTTTGGTCATGACATATTTATTTTTAATCAAGGGGCAAAAGATGTGACTTCCCTAATCAGCATCTGCGGCTCTAATCGTCTCCTTTGTTATTCTATATCCTCAGCTACTTTAAAATACACAAAGTAAAGCCTTACATGGGCACAGCCATTCCTTTTCTCCCTGAAGGCAGATTCTGGAGCAGCCACTTAGCTTCAAAGGCCAGTTCCTGCCTGAACTGGCCATGAGCTCAGGTCCATCTTGGAGGGGAGCCTTGCTCCACTGCTGGCCTTCCAAAGCTCTTCAGCAGGCAGCTGATATGTCCCTGGGCATTTCTGGACCTCCATGGCCTTCATTACCCCAGCTCTGCAGGGAACAGAGTGCATCCCCCACCACACACACACTGGGTTGTGGCAAGAACCCTGTCAGCATCCAGGAAAGCCTTAGGATTTTTTTCTTTTTCTGTCAGGAGACTTGGCAGCTCTTTTTAAGAGCAATAACATCACTACAGGTGAACTGAAATAAAGGATACGTTGATAGTTTAAAAAAATAGAAAGTTCTTCATTTTAGTCCTGTGTTTGGATGAGCATTTTCTTTGTTACCTGATCTCATCTAAATAAGTGTCCACGCAGGACCACAAGAGGCTGATGAGGAAGAAGAAAACAGGGAAGAAAAGAGCAGGAGGCAGTTTATTTTAGAAAAATCTCTGCGTTCAAAAACTGAAGCTAAAATTGGTGGTGTGGTCTCAAATGTGTATATGAAGCTTTCCTGAAGTGGTGGGAAATTCTGCTGTTGAAACCCTGACCATCTGTGGCCTTAAGTTGACCAGTATTTTACCATTTACTAGCCAGAATGCTAGAACTGATCTAAGAATGACAGAATGTGAAATGGTGCATCCCCCTTGGAAAACTGTTCTGGCAGTTTCTCAAAATATTAAACAGAGAGTTACCATATGGCACCGCAGTTCCACTCCTAGGTATATACACTCAAGAGCAATGAGGACATACATTCACACAAAAACATGTATATGAATTTTCATAACAACATTGCTCATAACAACCAAACACTGGAAACAATTCAAATGTCCATCAACTGGTGAATGTATAAATAAAATGTGGTATCCTCCATACAATAGAATATTCAGCAATTAAAAGGAATGAAGTACAGATACATGCTACAACCTGGATGAACTTGGAGAACATGCTGAGTGAAAGAAGCCAGTCACAAACTACCACAGAATTGTGTGAAGTGTTCACTTCTGTTAAGTGTCCAGAATAGGTAAATTCATAGAGCCAGAAAGTAGATGAGTGGTTACCTAAGGCAGGGGATAGGAAGCTGGGGACATAAGAGTGTGACTGCTAACTGGCACAGGTTTCTTTTTTGGGTGATAAAAATGTTCTAAAATCAGATAGTGGTGATGGTTGTGAAATTCTGAGAGTATACTAACACCCATTAAATCATGCAACTTAAATGGGTAAATTGTGTGATGTGTATAAGATTTATATCCTAATAAAGGTGTTGGGGCAGAGACTTGCGGCAATATCTCTTCTAGAAAATGAGGATAAAGATCTAGAATTGATTTATGATAATATTGAGATCTGAGTTCCTTTTTACAATATTGTCTCTTGTCACACCTTGAAGGCCTGTTTTCACCACCCCGTCACGGTCCAACATCCAGGGCTTGTTGATTATGACACTAGCTCACCTTCTGTCCATCCCTCCACTTCTATCCCCCAAAATCATTTGGTCACTTCGACACTTTCTAAGAACAGTGGAACGCCACATACGAAATGGGACTGAATCTTGAAAAGTTTATAATGTAACCTCCACATGGAGTCATTACTTCTTTCCTTCTTTTCTGAGCACCTGCCACCATCACTGAAAAGTTTGTAGCAACATGCTGATAACAACAAAGAAAGAATTACAGACAGCCTGAATCACTGGTGTCCAAAACCTGACCCTAGCACACCCACCTGGACCCAGATGTCTTCTCTTTCCCAGCCTGGCCCAGCCAGAGTCAGGCTGGTCCCAGATCAAACCTGAGTGGATGACTGCCAAGAGGAGAATCCAAACTGAACTGAGGGGAACCCTGGGTCACCTTTTGATTAAGGAGCTGGTGCCAAAGATCTGGGAGATTAAAAATGGTCAATGTCAAACTATCTTCCTTCTTTGTGGTTTACTTTTCCTATAATAGTCATAATATCAGTACTCCAGCTCTTTAGATAAGAAATATGTAGTGGCTAATGGTATGAGTTTGGTCAACCAACTGGGTCTGAATATCTGTCAACGTATTAATCTTTGAACAAGTCATTTACCTGCACTCCCTGAAAGCCTGTTTTTTTTTTTTTTCTTAAGGTATGCTGAGGATGATAGCAGCTACAAGTGCTGAATACACAAGATGATATGGGAACTTTTAGCAAGAGTTCAATACACAGTAATACCAGTATTAGGTATGGTTGTTATTACTTGATAAGCTTTCTAAGAGGCAGGAATTAAGACACCAATGAGAAGAAACCACTGGCTTATATAAGTCATTTTGATGTATACTACATTTTATATTAAAGCAGATAGTATTCAGAGAAAAGAAAAGAAATGCCTATACAACCTGTATTGCTTGAAGAAAAAGAAGCAGCTTGTGAAGGAATTTGTGCAAAGTATAATAAGAATCTCAGAGAAAAGGGTTTACTATGAATAGAAAAAAGTGCATTTCCCACAAGTAGCATAGACATGTAGGAAATGACTGAGAATTGGTTTAAAAAAGCAAACTGGACTCGTGGTGGTGACTTAAAGTGGGTTAATTTCATTTCAAAAAACATTGCCATGGTCACATTATTAATGATCAGTGCCTATTTGATGTGAAAAATATGGGTTTGCATGTTTAGAAACCTTACCCAAGGAGATGTTGAAGAGCTGATTTTTAAAAACAACCACACACATACACATACACACACACACACACACACACCCCAACCATGCAACCAAGGGAAGTCTAACCACAGCAGCGAAAGTTACCAAGTTTAAGGAAGGGGCTGGGAAACAAGCTGGGGAAAATCTAGCAGGTGCTGGGAGAATAATGCAGTTTCCTAGGGCAGCAGATGCACAAGTGAAACAGTATCCAGTAACAGTCCATCAGATGGTAATTATAGCTGGACTGGGGAAGAACAGTCCAGATGAAAAGGGGCAATTCAAAGGGTAACTGAATGCCAGTGAGTGACATCTTCCTGAGAGATCACATACCGGGAAAGGGAGGGCCAGCATTTCACTCTGAAAGGGGGCAGGATTAAACAAACTGTCATTTTTCTTTATAGAAAGACAAAGGGGAAATGTGGAAAAACCAAATGGAGACCTCCAAAGAATTCACTAGTGGAGATCTTAACAGACCACCACTAATAAACAATCAGAAAGAAATAGCAGCGTTAATCACTCTGAAAACTCTGGAAGTATAATTTCTTAGGAGGGAGAGCAAGAACGAGACAAAGAGAGAACAGGTCACACTGAAGTTCTATGAACACTTTTATAAACCCATATGAAGAACTAAAGTGACTGCAGTGGATGGTGAAGAACTTTTGTTGATAATGAAGCAAAGGTAGCTAGCCACTGTTCAAGTTCAAAGCAAAACGTTTGGAGTTTAATATGACAAATCGTAGCCATTTAAATAACCACTAGAAGGGAAGTAGTATCAGGGACAAAAGTCACAAAGGCACTCCCTTCTGGGTAACTCTACAGACGTGAATTTAATCACAGTGTGATTATTTCTTCTGAGTCCAGGTTCTTGTTCTCTGGAGGTCAGTGCAAATCCTCTTCCATCCCCCATTAATGCTGAAAGTCAACTGGCAGCTTCTCAAGGGCAGGTATGGTGTCTCAATCAACTCTAAGTCCCTGCAGGATCCAGGCAGGAACAACATGGATGGAACTGGAGAAGATCAAGCTAAGTGAAATAAGCCTGACTCAGAAAAGTCAAGGGTCATATGTTTTCTCTCATATGAAGTAAGACCAAAATAAGGGGAAAAAAACGGGTGTCCTATGAAAATAGAAAAGATATCAGTGGAATAGAGGAAAGGCGTAGAAAGGGAGGAATAAGAGACATGGAAAGGGACAAACTGCAGAATGAAATTGACCAAATTATGCTATGCACATATATGAATATACCATAGTGAATTTCACCTTTCAGCATATCTATAAATTTACAAATTATGAATTATTAACAAAACAATAAATAGAAGGAAGACAGTAGAAGAAGGGCAACAGGGAGAGT
This sequence comes from Glaucomys volans, assembly GCA_020662805.1. Classification (NCBI taxonomy): domain Eukaryota; kingdom Metazoa; phylum Chordata; class Mammalia; order Rodentia; family Sciuridae; genus Glaucomys; species Glaucomys volans. The sequence goes on from JAJEJO010004759.1 coordinate 54,115, forward strand.
GAGGAGGAGAGAGTTAGAAGAATTACTGAGGACTGAAATGGAGCAAATTATATTCCACACATGTATGATTATGTCAAAATGAACCCCACTACTATATATAACTAAAATACACTACCAATAAAAACATTTAAAAATAGGAAACTCAACTACAAAAAAATTCCATGATAATAACTTTCAGAATATAAATACACAAACCAGTTCAAGCTAAGAGGTCATCTTTCAGGGCCATAATGTGAATGATGATCTTAATCAGAAAAAGGTCCTCTCTCTCAGTCATGAATTCATACTGGAGGACCGTGAAGATATTACTACACATCCTTGGGGCCAACATCTGCAATATATGATGAATACAATTTGCATTTTCTGGGTTTTTACTTATGACCTGCTAGAGGGTGCACTGTCAATTATTAGAAACAATAGGGAAGGTGGTATGACAGGGACACCTATCATCCAAACCAGGCAGAAGCTACAAGGGCCTCGGGGTGGGGAGGGAGAGCATGCTGCCTTGCCATGCAGTGATGAATTTCAATCACCACTGCCTTGTGCCAGATTCAAATTGGCAACCCACTGAGATGAAACGCTTTCTATCCCATTACTCATGCCTGAAGTGATCTGTTCCCTTGAAGATTGGCTTCCTAGGTGAAAACGAGGGAATGGATGGTCACTCTAAGATGCCTTAAATAGGATAAAAGGCATGAAAGGCGAGTGTCCACAGAGAAATGATAGGGATATGGTAAAGGAGCTGATGGTCCCATATAAAGCTCAATGCATGGGATGGGAAAAGGTGGGACACTTAAAGGAAAAGGGAATTCAGTTAGTAATGGCAACTGCTCAACCTCGCCCACTTCAACTGCTGCAATACTGTTGCTCTGCTAACAAAACAATATATTTAGGACTATATAGAAATCCTTCCTAAAAACTTGTATTTGGCTCAACTTATCTCAGGAAATCACTCTAAATCAATACAACCTAACTTTTGAATATTCAGGACCATTCCTGAATGGATTCCTGACGGATTCTACTAATAATCCTTTGATAGAGATTTTAAGATTTCTAAAATTGTTACTAAATCTTTTCTTAGGTTTATTTGTTTTGCCGTGCTGGGGATCAAATCCAGAATCTGGGAGATAAGTGGTCTCACTTTAAGCTACATCCTAGCCCTAATATTATGCATTTTATTTTGTAAGTTTTTGTTTGTTTTGTTTTGTTCGTTTTATTTTTGCAGAACAGGGGACCATACCCAGGGTCTCACGCATGCTAAGCATGAGATCTACCACCAAGCTACATTCCCAGTTCCTTGCTAAATCTTAATCTTTACTAAAATGTTATCTCAAGATTGAGTACAATAAGTAACAGCAAAAAATTAAAATTTATCAGTAAATCAAATCAACAGCACAATGCAGTAAGTAAACATCCATACTCTCGTTTTTCCATCCATCCCTTGGTATGATATAGAAGCTGCAAAGCAGTATGCTTGGTGAATCCATGTACTTTTAACTCCCAGCCCCTTCTCTTGGGATTGGCATGACTCAATAGAAGCTGTATTTCAGTGACAGATACCACATGTAGACACTCGCTTTGACCCCAAGACTCAGTCTGTGCATTAAACTTGTGGGTGTGGTTCTCATCCCCAAGGAGTCCATTCCCAGGATGTTCACATATAAAGAGACCACCGTCCTCCAGATGGACTGGGGCATGTTTCATCTCTATAGTGCAGTGACCCTACTACAGAGAATATGTCTGACCTATGGATACAATGATGGATATCTAGGGTTTGTTCCAAAATGATATAGGAGGAAGGGGAAGTGGGTGAGGAAAAAGAAGATCCAAAATTGACCAAGAGTGGAAAATCGTTGCTGCTGGGTGTTGAGTTTTGTGCTACTCAAGGTGTGGTCGGGACATATGTGCCCATGTGCTGTGACTGGTCTTTGAAGACGTATGTTTAGAGATTCAGAGAAATATTCAGAAGACTTTATAGCCATTTGATAAAATAATTCTGCCTGTAAAATTTAATATAAAATAATTGGACTTGCATTTTTGTCTGTCTTTGCTTCCTAAAACTCTTTTTTCCAGGAATTCACTTTTCAAAAAAGTGTTACTCTATGAGGATTGTATACTTAAAAAGAAAGAAAAGTAAAGAAAGAAAGGAGGAAAAATGCCTATCTTGAAAAGATTGAGAAGCCCTGTTTTACATGATTCTCTTTATCTTTGTATCTGCTTGCCTTTTCCCACAATAAAATGTCAAAAGAAAAAAAGAATTGCTATTATCAGTCTCAAATTAACATTTACAATTCATCAGAATATAAAAGAATTGTATTTATTTTACAAATACAAAGATAAATGTAGGACTTGACAACCTCAGTTACCCAAGGGGGCTGTCTCTAAGGTGGGCCTGGTGGCAGCCCCCTCCCCCAGGCTGGGGGGGTTGGGGGCAGGAATGACAGTGGGACCATGAGCTTACTATAGCACTGAGCACCACACCCCACTCTGATGATCAACTCCTTGCCTTAACATTTGGAATGTTTAAACTTTCGCTTTTCTTTTTTCCTCTCTGACAAAAGACACATCTTAGCCCACGGTGGGCTTTTTTTTTTTTTTTTTTTAATTTTTTAAATTTTTAAGTGGAAATGTGCATGAAACTACAAGGCCACGTAAGTCAACTTGACACAATTATGCTTTCTAGTTAAGAAACTGAAAATAGTTGTATACAGGTACACATGTACATTTCCATTTAAAATGGCATCCAGTCCCTTTTTCTATTCTGGTCATAACACCATCATCCCAGGGTCATTCATCTTAAGGTCAAAAACTCCTGTGACCCCGGGGGCAGCTAATATGTTCCTGTTAATCATCCTGACTCCCCACAGAGCAGTGTAGAAAAAAACAGCTTAAGACTCAAACATCTTGAATGCAGCCAGCTCTGTTTTCTCCATCGGCTTTGTCCTAACAGCAAAAGACCACTTAATGCCTTGAAAGCAAAACATCGATTGGAAGGGGGAATCCGCTTTTGAGGAAGGGGAAAGAAAATGAAAATATGCTGGGAGGGTGACCGTAGGCCATTTGTCCTGGGACACAGCAGCACGTGGGGTGCCCCTGCTGTGTCCCCCTGTGGGATCATGTGGCTACTGTTTCAGGCTTACCGTGAAATAACCACTTGAGGGGAAAGGCTGCAGGGAGCCTTTGCAGGGCGCCGCCTGTAAGGGTATGAGCGCCAGGTTCCCTGTAATTAAGAAGCAGCCTGCTCCCGCGAAGACAGTGCTGCCACCCCATCTGCCAAGCCCGCGGGAGCTGGCACCGCGCCTCCCTGCCTGCCGCCCTGCTACCCACCGGATCCTTGGAGACCGCCTTTGATGGAGCGTTTATGCCAAGCTTTTCCAGAGGATAGACAATCTGTCGTCGTGGTCGCACGGGAACCAAGTAATGAAGGGCAGATGTCAGGGAGTGGGCGTAGGGGTTCTGGAACTGAAAGACAGCAATCTATATTTTAGGGGAGAGAATGTCAGAGAGGCGCAGCACAGATGTCTGCGTGCGGCTTTACAAATACAAAACTCTTAACTCGGCCAAGTCGGAGAGGGGGAAAAAAATCAGCAAATAAACAAACATACTCTTCGAGCAGAGGAATGAATTGTAGATAATGCCTGACACTAATGAAGATAATTACGAGAGTAATTACATTACTATCTCTGTGGGAATGACAGATAAACAAGTGGTTTGGTTTATGGGATTTTTCAGTACAAGTATTTTCCCCAGGAGGATGCTCTTCTCCATAGTGATCATGAATCAGCTTGATTTGACCCCATTAAGTTGTGTTATCTGCGTCCTGTTAACCTTTGTGTGTTTGGCACAAGCTGCTTTAAGAAGACACATAGATAAAAATGCCTTCGCAGAGTGATGGAACAAGAAAATGTGAAAATTCTCCTGTTTATGAAAGTCACTCCCAGAGACTTTGGCTGGACTCTTGTAGATAAAACAAGTGTAGAATAAAAAGATAAAACTGCAAAGTGGGGTGGAGTGGGGGAGGTAGATCATATTATTTTGACTTACACTAAATTATGATGAAGGTTTATGTTTGTTCAAATGGACTATGATAAATCATGGTTTAGGAAAATGCTTTTAATATGAATTTCTCTAGGTTTTAAAAATTGGCAGAAAAAGCTAAATGTGGTGATTTTTATTTCTCTCTCATGTATGAATTCTTAGAAATTTCGGTAAAACCAACACAGGGTATAGTAACTATTTAAACCTCAAGAGTCAAACTTTGAAGCCAAAACTTTTAATGATGCATTTATTGAATTTAAGCAAAAAAGAAAAACAATAAAGGTAAAACTAAACTGTAGATATATCTTAATAAATAAGATAATTTACGAATCACTTATTTGCAGTTCTAAACATAACCCTGGCATTTCCAAGAGTTTCCACAGGGGGTTCTAAAATCCTTCACCAATGAACTTCATTCCTTGACTTTACAAACTGAAAAACAACCCAGGAATCTCTAACCAGAACTCTATCTTTGTGCCAATGAGTTTCTCTCAATGCTTGCCCTTGCAGGAGGTATGAAGAAAACCATCCTCATAATTCAAGCCAAAAAAGCTCAAATTCACTACAGTCAACCAGGAATTTACAGCAGAATTTAGGAATTCTCACCCAAATTGTATGCAATTGCTCCTTACACTTGTTTCAAATGTATATGCATAAATCAACTCGAAGTGCAAACTGAGAGGAAAGCAGTTTCCAAATGTGTTTCCACAGCCTATATGATAGTGCCTAACATATCCCTAACTCTATACCATTGAGGTAAATAAACATTCAATGAAAGGCCCAAGACATTATTTTTATTGTGGATGCAAATGGGCTTTGTCCAACATAGCATATCCAGGCAATATCATGAATAAAAGCTAAGAATTTAATATCACATCCTGAAGGTCACACAATTGGCATTTGGCCAAGTGTAAAGTGAAAAGAAATTGTGCAGGACCAGGATTTTCTGGTAAAACTGTTACCATCCCATTTCATTAAGTACAAATCTAGAGCAATCACATTGCTATCTGGCTACATTCAGATAGAAAAATAAATATCTCTAGAGCAGAGTATCCATCTCCCTAAAAAATCTTTTCCATATTTCTTCTTATTTCTTTTGCATTCCCTTTACACTTCTCCAACAGGCTTTTTTTTCTTTTCCAATAAGGTACACTGTCATAATTATTGTGTGTACATACTAACACACCCTAGATTGTTTAATAAAATGTTTGATAAATAAGATCATCTTGAAATCTACCGAGTCCTCTGTGAGAACTAAGAAGAAATGTGGCAATGTCAAGGATTCTGGGCAGAACACAGGAAAGGCTGAGGTCATGAATGGAATCTGATGGAATAACTTCTAGCCAGTCTAGTATTGAAGCCTAGCACCCCTTGAGTCCACATTGAGAGGACAAATGCTGCCAGTGATCAAGGGACCAGCTTTCATGGAATAATCCCTTGGGAATCCAGCTTGAATGGGCATTTGCCTGTGGAACAATCAGGGCACCTAACAGGAGGGAGGGAGGAAGGAAGTGTGTGTGTGTGTGTGTGTGTGTGTGTGTGTGTGTGGCTTCCAGGCACTAGAGATACAACTTCGGACAAAGCAAACACTCCTACCTTTATGGTAAGATATACACTCTTAGCCCCTGGAATGTGCAGGATATGAAAATAGAATGAGTTTGGTTTTAGTGCACATATATCCAAAATGTATTCGTATCAGATCTGTATTTATTATGATGGCATTATTCTACATAAGTATAACAAGTATTACATGGAGTTATGTATGTATTTACTACATAATGTTTACAGTAGGATATCTCCACTTTTTATCTAATACTTTTTTTTTTTTTTTTTTAACCAGGGATTGAACTCAGGGATACTCGGCCACTGAGCCACATCCCCAGCCCTATTTTGTATTTTATTTAGAGACAGGGTCTCACTGAGTTGCTTAGGGCCTCACTAAGTTGCTGAGGCTGGCTTTGAACTCACGATCCTCCTGCCTCAGCCTCCCAGGTGCTGGGATTACAGGCATGCGCCACCACACCCGGCTATCTATTACTTTTATGGAGTGGTTATAAAACTTACTTTGAATGCTGTGTGTATGGCACACCAATCTTATAGGATAAAACTAATTTATTCTATTTATTCATTACTAAAATGTTCTTTGCTTGGAGAAGCACAATAGGATCATTTTGGCATTGCACTAATGCACCATGAGACATAATTTGATTTTCATGTCTCTTAGAACATTTTTGCCTGGTTTTTAGTCTCTGTTTTGTCAATTAAGAAAAGCCAGCAAATTGCTCTACTAATGATATTGGTTGCTATTGTTTTGGAAATTCAAAACTTTCTGGATATTCACTGTAGTGTAAGAAATGGGCCAAACTCAATATGGTCACTGGAATTTCAGATCCATGTTATTAAATTCAGATCCATGTTATCAAATTCAGATTCACGTTATAGCCAAAACCCATCAAGAGAGGAATGAATGAAAGAATGGCACACAACAGGCATGACGCTGCGAATGCGGACCTGCTGGGAACGTGAGTAACAAAGCTCTCTTACCTTGCCTTCCCTGGGCTGTGGGTAGACAGGGTAGTAGAGACAGGACTTAGAGCCCAAGCGAAGGATCTCCTTCAGAAAAAACTTGGTGTAGTGCCGAAAAATAGGGTTCAGGGCAAAATGATACAAGTGGCCGTGTTCTTCCTGCTGGTGGTGGCTGAAATAGATGAAATCCTCAATGTTGTAATGGGACCGTATGTACTCTATGTCCTAAAGAAGAGGCAGAGAGTGTTTTAAACAAACCGCATGCATGTTATGACAAATATCCATTAAAAATGATGGTAGTGTCTTTTTCTCCCATTTTTAACCACCTTGTCTTCATGAAGTGTTTTTTACATTAAAAGCATTATGCTATTGCACATGTATCACAATGCATCCCAGTTTTACAAATAACTGTAATGCACCAATCAAATAAATAAATAAATAAACAGAAAGAAGACCAATATAGTAGAGGAAGGAAGTTGGGGGAGGGAGAAGGGAAGGGAGAGAGGAAGTACTAGGGATTGAAATGGAGAAAACCACTTTATATACATTTATAAATATGTCAAAACAAACCCCACTATTATGTATAACTGTAATGCACTAAAAAGTTTTTAAAAAAATTTAAAGTGATGTTTCCTGAAAGGTACTTGTTCTGATTGCTTGTTGGGGGGGTGGTACATAGCTTTGGAGTTTGTTCCTTATAACCATGGTTGCCATTAAGTGGAGAGCCCTGAGCCCGTCAGTACAGTGCAGTCAGGACAGTAGCCCCTACCCCTGCTGAACACCATGAGTGCCAACCAGTCAGCACAAGAGATTGAGCAGGTGAGTTATTCAGGAATCAGGCAACGAGACACACTTGTATTCCTGGATGTCACTCTTCACCTGTTATCTTAGAAATGTACCATCCCAAAGTCACATACTTTAACTGGCACAAGTAGCTGGGCTGTGAGTTTGGGCCTCATCTAGGGCATTCCTAACTTTCTATATCTCATATATAATAGTTTTATATAATAGACAGTAATTTAAAGGACTCGAGCATTTATATGGAAAATGAAATATTGGACATGCTGCTTCTGTTTCTAGGAGGTGGGTTCTGGTGCACACCCTTAGTCTCCCTATACTGCATTGGGAACTAGGGGCTCATCTGTGCTACCTGTGTGCTGGGTCAACCCATTTTGCTTCACCTCCTAGCATGTGTACTGTTGGGGGCATAGAGTGGAAGGAGCAATCCAAAGTACATATGACTCTCTGATGACAGGAGACTTAATTCTTAACAAGTAAGTCCTACAAAGCCTACTGAATACAAAATCAAACATAGTAAATAAACATGAAATATAGGAAAAAACATATTAATGCAGATTGAAAAACTGTAAGTTAGATTTCCTCATTTCCCCCAGGAAAATTGTTCTAAGAAGCACATTTTCAAGAAGGGAAATTGGAGAATGCAAGGAACTTGATTTATTCTGTGATCATCAAGGCTGGTACTAGCAATTTCATGAAAACTGTCAGTGCTGGAGCAAAGACTTCCTCAAGGTCCCTTGTGTTTCAGCTTCTGCCACAAAGCACAGAAGAAATGGGTCTTGGAGTAACCAGGCCAGTGGTGGACCAGAGGACAATTCTGGCAACATTTCAATCTGCATTGACTCTGTATTAGCAGTTACATCATAAGAACTTTCTTTAATTACCAAGGAGACATCTCTCATTATAAAATAAAAAGAATAATAAATGTAAGGCTGAGAAATCATTGAAAAGTAAGAAGCAAAGAGCCAACAAAGGTTATTAGCTCAAAACAGCAGATGGGCAATGTGCATCTAATTTTCCTTCCATCCCAAATCCCTTAAAATATATATATATATTTTATATATATATATAAAATATAAACATATATAAATATATATTTATATATAAATAAACATTTTATATATATAAATATATATATTTTAATAATGGGGGCTTAGTGGATGGGGGACAAAAATTAAAAAATGGAAAGACACTCTTTTAGTAGGTTAAGCTTTGCTATCTTGGGCCACTTTGGGGTCCCTGCCCGCCTGCTGGTACTATCTTCAAGCACAGAAGAGGAGGCCAGACAATGGTTATCTTCCTCCCAATTAGACAAAGGAGGCAGGTAGCCTTGCCAGTGACAGGAGAGAATCCATGGAGAAACACATAAACACAACTGCCAGCCATGCACATGCCAGCCACCCATACTGATAATTTAATTTTTCATTCAGGACACAGATGGACTTTTGAGGAAAAATGACTAAAGCAAAAACCAGAATAGAGAAACATATGACTTGCTACAGAGGAAACAGATTATTCAGAGAACAGGGAAGAGATTTTTAAAAATTCTACATAGTGCCTTCAGAGGTACCAAAAAGGATCTTGCATGTAACAAAACAAACAAGTTGATACCAAAGGAAACAATTAAAAAACAAGGAAGAGATATGAAAGTTAAATGTATGAATTCTGGAATAAAAATTCCAACAGAAGACCTGGATGATAGATTAAACATGATTGAAGACTGGATTAGGGATTAAGAAGACAAAATCAAAGAAAATTCTTAAAATGATGAGTAAATATAAGATTATCTATGTTAAATGTTAAAAGATATTGAAGAATCAATTCAAAAGATTCAATATCTATCTAAAGAGCAACTTAAGAGAAAAATGGAGACAATGGAAGGGTAGAAATATAATGAAAAAAACAGAAAAAAAAATTTTCCTGAAAGCGGGATTAGATACTTCTTGATAGAATTTCAGAATTTCTGGTATAAAAATAAAATCTAATTCTCAAAGAGAAATTAAACACATTATTTACAAAGGATCAAAAATTCAGTCACCATTAGACTATATTTTACCAATGACACTGGATAATGAAAGATAATGAGTGTACAAATTTCAACATTCTGATTATAAATAATTTGTATGATAACTTTATATTAGCCAAATGAGTATTTCGGTGTGAAGAAAAAAATGAAAACTTCTCACATATGTATGGACGAGGTGAACTTACTACCTCTTTAAGAGAATAACTCAAAGATTCATTTAATTTAAAAGAGAAATGAATGCAAGAAAAAAGATAATATATAATACATATTACAGTTTGGATCTGACTATTCCCCAAAGGCTCATGTGTTGAAGTTTTGGTTCCCAGCTGGTGGCACTACTGGGCGGGGGCGGGGCGGATATATTAGGAGGTAGAATCTAGTTAGAGGAAGTATGTCGCTTGGGGTGTGCCTTAAGGTTATATTTTGTTCCCAGCCCCTTCCTCATGCTTTCTCTCTCTCTCTCTCTGTCTCTCTCTCTTTCTCTCTCTCTCTCTGTCTCTCATTACCACCCACCTGCTTCTTAGCTGCCATTAGGTGGGACTACACATTTTCCACTACACATTCCCTATTGTGATATTCTGCCCTACCATAGGCCTAGAAACAATGGAGGCAAGTGACCACGGACTAAAATCTCTGAAAACATGAACTAAAATAAATCTTGCTTTCTTTAAATCGACTTTCTCAAACATTTTATCACAGCAATGGGAAACTGACCAAGCCACATGTATATCTAGGAATGGGGATGTAGTTTGGTGGTAGAGTTCTTGCCTAGCACATGCAAGGCCCTGGGTTTGATCCCCAGAACCACAGGGGATAAAAAAGTCAAAGCATAGAATGTCTCAATTAATACCAAAAACCTATTTGATAAAATCAATAATGTTCATAATAAAAACCTTTAATACACTAAAGATATAAGAAAGCTTATTTAATTTGATATCTCTAAGATATCAAATATTCTAAGTGGAGGAAAATATGGAATAATCCCATTAAAATAAAAAAAAAACACAAAGATAGGTACTGTTTTTAATGTTGTTCCAGTCATATGCTAAATTGCAAAAAGAAATATGATAAATATTAGAAAGAAAAGTCAAAGATGGCCTCCACGATAGTATCTCCCATCCCACATGTTCTTCCACAGAGTGCCCTTGCCACACTCCCATCAAGGGGTGGAATCCACTCCATCCTTGAAGCTGAGCATGCCCTCTAACTCCTTAACCAACAAAATATTTTGGAAGTGATATTGTGCCTGAAAAAGAATCAACGGCAAAACTTTGAGAGCAAGTAAGATACTTCCAGATGATTAGATACAAGACCAAAATACAAAAATTAGTAGTTTTCCCAAATACTAAAATAAGTACTTAGAAAATGCAGTAAGAAAAAGTGCTAATTTAAAATACCAAGAAAAAAATAATAAAATCCATATAAATAAACTATAAATGTCCTAGACTCTACTGCGGCAGAGTCTCAGCAAGAAACAGAAGGCACATTCAAGTTAGGATAATTAGAAGTGGTTTTAACAAAGGAAACACTATGAGAATGGGGCAGGGTGTAGGGAAATTAGTAGGGATGATGCCGCAGCAACTGCAAGCGATTACTAGCCTAGGTGGGCGGCAGGGGAGAAGGACATGCTATAGGAATCCACAAAGAGAACATCCTGGAGAAGAGGCCACCTTGATAAGGCCTGGGGATTCAGTGAACAGCTAATTGCAGGCGTCCCAATCTTACTGTCCTTACCTCCTCCAGTCAAGGCTTCCCACTGGCCAAATGCAACTGGAAGCCAAAGAGCACAGGCATTATGATGTGGCCCATTCAGTTTGGTTTCCAGAGACAGAACAGAGTGGAAAAAAGGTAGAGAGTTGGCCTGCACAATAAAAAAAATCTGGCTCTATTCATTTTCCATTGTTATAACAAAACACCTGATGATGGGTGCTTTATTTATTTAGTTATTTAGTTATTTATTTATTTAGTTAGTTAGTTATTGGTCCTGGGGATTGAACCCAGAGGCACTTTAGCACTGAGCTACATCAAGTTTGGGTACTATACAGTGAGGTTTATTTAGCTCACCGTCTTGGAGGCTTAGAGTCCAAGACCAGATGGCTCCACTGGTTCAAACTCTAGTGAAGGCTTAAGGACAAATGATATAGTGAGTGTGTGCAAAAGGAAGGGAGGCATTCACATTAAATGAATTAGAACAAAACAAGAACTGAAAGACACGAAGGGGAGAGGAAAGGACAGTCTCAATCTTTTTATAACAACTTACTCTTATGAAAACTAACTGTGGTTCCTCACAAATCTACTTAATCCCTTCGGAGGGCTGCTCCCTCAGTGACCTATAAATCTCCTGCTAGGCTCCTCCTCTTAGAGGTCTTACCACTTCCTAATACTGTCATGCTGGGAAAAGCTTCCAACATATGAATCTTCGGGGGACACATTTAAACCGTATCAAAACCATAGGAGTGGCACAAAAGCATGTTACACAAAAGTCACAAAACTTTTTTGAAGAATCCAGAGTCAAACAGGAAGCCATATTCCCCAGGGTAAGCCTAGTATTTTACCAATGTTGATTCTTCCTAAATTGTTCCATCAAATCCACATAGGCACAGAAAAAAATCATAGAAGTATTAGAAGGTTTATCTGGAAGAGTATGAAATATCCAAGAAAAATTGAGAACATTTAGAGAAAGAAAGCAAATGAAAGAAGACTCCCCTACCGAACTCAAAGTACATGATAATGCAATTAGGCAATTAGGCACAAACAAATTCATAGTTAGAATAGAGCTTAAAAACTGACACAGGCACATGGAAATTTAACAAATACAAAGGCAGGATTTTAAATCAGGAGGGAAAGAATGAAACACTTGGAGTATTTTGGAGTAACTATACATTGGGGAAAATATAAAATACATGTAATTAAGGACAAGGAAGAATGCTGGGAAGGATAATGACTATGGTATTAATCTTTTGGAGGGAACAGTGGGATTTTTTCATATGTGTGGTGGGTTATTTGAATTTTTAGAATGAGAATGTTTTCATGTATTTTTTGTAATATTCCAAATATCTTGAATTGAAAAAAATGGAGAATTGAAAGACCACCAAGTAGAATGCAAACTGATGATGATATACTTTAGGAAAGGGAAGCAGTCACATTAAATAGGTAAAAATAAAACTTAAACGATAGCATTGTATGCTAATTAACAAAATCACGATCAAGGAAAATAATAGACAATTTCACAAGTTACCATTTCATTTCTGATCACTGCAATACCAACGATTTGTCCAGCAACCTCAGCTACAAATGTCTGCATTGGTGTTCCATCCTGAAAAGATAAACATGCATTTTAAGACCCTTAGAAGTATCATAATCAATGTTTCTGTGAGCACTAAATGGTAAGTCCATGACCATGAACGCACAAGCCATGAGTACATAACAATGACAGACAGATCCAACACCTATCATCAGTTACTTTGGGCTGGTATCAAGGTAAGTGCCCTCCTTGTCATCTCAACTCTAAGTATTATTATTAATCTATTTATTTATGAGAAAATGGGGTTGGTGGGCTATTGCAAGATCTCTACCTCATAAGGAATAAATCTATGATTCAAACTCCATTCCTTTTTACTCAGAATCTGCTCTGTATCAATGGTTTCCCAATGTTTTCATCCTAGAACCCTACACACCAAGAACTCCAAAGACCTTTGGTATATATATATATACCAAAATCATATATAAATATATATAATCATATATAAATCATATATAAATATATATCACATATAATCATATATATATAAAAATATATAAATATATAAAATATACATAAAATCTATCACCATTTTCTGTATTAGAATTTAAAACTGAGAACAATTTGAATTTATTAATTTTTTTCAATTTACTGATAAAATTTAAACTATTATTTTACTGAAAATTAACAGCATATTGCATATTAGCTTAATTTATTTTTAATTTAAAAACTACATATTCCAAAACAAAAAACACTTCAAGTGTTTAAGAATTGAACTTTTTTCTATTTTCGCAAATTTCTTTAATGTTTGGCTTAATAAAAAACAGTTAGATTGTCATGTTTGCTCCTGCAGTCAATCAGTTGCAATATATTGTTTTAGTTGAAATATGCAAAAAATTTGACTTCACCAAGATATGTAGTTGGAAAAGGAAGAAGTATTTAAATAATTTTCAGATAATTATGATTATTCCTTGATACTCCACCAAAATTCAGCAGTGTAGTGTTTTAGAGATTAGTTCCAATGTAGTATCTGAAACCATATCAATGAACATTGTATATACTTCTATGTTAAAATCCATCAGGCTTTTGCACTTTGGATGACTCTTTCACTCATGCATGCTTCTGCAACATCATGCATTGTTTATCCAGAAATTGTTGGTTCACCAAGCTTGAAGATTTTCCAAATATTGATTTGTTTAATTAAAAACAAATATCAAAACATCATATTCATTAATATCACCATTAGTTTCATCACAAAAAATCTTACAAAAATTGGGAAGCTGTCAAACTCACAATGGCAGATACTGGTTCCCCTAAATTCTATAGTTCTTTTTCTTGATTGGATTCAATCAGAGGGTGCAAATGCTGCCAGTTGTTGTCTTGGTGTAACAAGTGTATCTCGTTCATTTTTAAGAAAATGTCTGCCAACTACCCACATCCAAAAATCCCGTATTTTGTCTGCCAGCTTTTCTTTCAAGTAAAAATGGTGTTCCATGAAAATGGCAGCTGGTTCAACATACAATTCAGACAACTGCAGAAATGCTTTTTCTTGAAACAACTGACATGCTTCAGAATACAACAGAAGTGCTTCATGCACATTTCTCATGTTGTCACAAAGAATATTAAAAACACATGGACTTAAAGGTTTAGATTCAATACAATTAACAATTTTACTGACTCATCAAGTATATTCTTTAGTGAAACTGGATTCTTCTTTTTTAAAATTGAAATTGTAATTGAGATAATTGTAGATTTACATGAGTTGTAAGAAATAATATAGCAGCTCCTTGTATACTTTACCCAGTTTTCCCTAATGATAACATTTTACAAAACTACAATAAGACAAGCAGGAGAAGACATTGATTCAAGTGTGTGTTCATTTGTGTAGTGAGTTCTAGATAATTTCATTACCTATATAGGTTTGTGTATTTATCACAACCATGGTATTGAACTGTCCTCAAACCACAAAAATCCCTTGGGTTTCCCTTTCATAACTATACCTATCTCCCCCTGCCTTTCCCCTGCCCTAAACTGGGGCAACAAATAATATGTCCTCCATTTCTAAAATTTTATCATTTCAAAATGTCACATGATTGGAATCATACAGTTAGGGATTGGTGCTTTTTTCCTCATTCAGAAAAATACCCTGGAGTTATATCCAAGTTAAAACGTGAATTCACAGCTCATTCCTTTTGTTTCTGTACAGTGTCCCATGGTATGAATGTGATACAGTTTTTTTAACCATGCATCTGTTAAAGAATATCTGGGGTAATTCTAACTGCTATGGATATTTTTGTATAAGTCCTCATTTCTCTGGAACAAATGCCCAGGAGTGAAATTGCTAGGTCAAATGATAATTATATTTTTTTGTCTGTTCGTTTTTTAAGAAAATCCAACATGTTTCACAAAGTGGCTGCACTGTTCAGCAATTCCACATAGGAGTGATCCAGTTTCCCTGTATCCTCACCAACATTTAATGGTGTCACTATGTGTTGCTTTAGCCATTTTGACAGGCATGCAATGATATCCCTTAGTGGGTTTCTTTTCCTGTTGAAAGTAGTACAGGAAGGTGAAGAATTCCTGACCAATAGAACATTTGGTGTCACTGTCTTGAGTCCTGTTAAGGTGCCAACTATTTTACCCACTATCACTTTTGAATAGTCAGTGCAAATGTCAATAAAGTGGAAAATGAATATAATTTCATTCTCTTATTATGAAAATAGCTTTTATCTCATAGAACCACTGAAATTTTATGACAAGACCACCACGCCCCCCTAATATCAAGGTTCCTTAGACCACAATTTGAGAACCAGGATTCAAAATCACACTGTTGAGAGGGGCTAAGGAGGAAGGAGCAACCAATAAACAAAACGACCAAGACAAACAAAAGCAAAAAAAAAATGTTGGTGGGAAGATTTATTTCAGTTTGATGCCTTTTTAAATATTAAACATTTGTGTATGTGTCACTGTGTTTAAATGTTTGGTGTCTCCCTCCTGGTGACTTAATAATTAACTAAAAAGATTTTCCCCCCAAAAGAAGCAATAATTGGGAACTCCACAGATGGTCTCAGCAGAATGAAGAAATAAACTACGATGTACCCATGCAATGGAATTCTTCATGATATAATATGGGTGAATCTCAGAAACATGTTGCTGGGCAGAAGAAACCCAATATCAGAAAATAAACTGTGTTGATTCCATATAAATAAAGTTCAAAACAGGCATAATTAACCTCTGATCTTATAAGGCAAGGTATTAACCTGGGGGAAAAGTTCCTGAATGGAAGTAGAAGGAGGTCTTCTGGCTGGCTGGGATCAGTCTATTTTTGGGAAATAAGTGCTGGTACATGCAGTATTCAAATTTTTGAAATTCATCAAACTATTTATTGGTTAAACTTCAATAAAACTGTTTCAAAATCAAATGTAAGTGACTGCATGCTTCTCCCACTCCAAGCCTAATTCCATATTAGTTAAATTAGCTGGCATGACCCTTAAGACAATGATGTTAATGTGAGGACCACTGCCAGCCTGCCCTTGCCTTGGCATACACATGCTTTACTGTACTTACTAGAAAGAGGACCCAACATCTTCCACACAGGATCCTTCTCAACCTGTCCAGTCCTGAGAATTCAGCCAGCTCAATAAAAGAGTCTGTCCAGGTTCATCATCTAGTAGGGTCAAAATGGAGTCCCACTAAGTCTGGTAACCAGTACTACTGGGTAGGCACCAGATCTCCATGAAGTTCTGAGCTACTTTTCCCTGACTACAGACAGATTCACCTTAGTCTGAAGTCTAGGATTTGTATAGTTTTTTGATACTTGTCTGCATCAAGTTCAAATTTTCCATCCCTGTGATAAAGAGCTGGGGTATATGATCAGTCCCCTTGGGCAATACCAGTGAGGAAAAAGCTTCACTTCCTTAAACTTCAATCTCCCTTTTTTTTTCTTGTCCCATCTTCAAATCCCACCTTGGCTGCTCTCCACCATATGATTCTCCAACTGAAGTTCAAGGAAACTTCAGAGATGAATGTACATGGGTCACAATGGTCTCATATCATGAGGAATGGGAGGCCACTCTGATGACTGCAGGTACTTACAGGGTCTCTGCGAGCTTCATTGTATTGGCTTAAATCTGTCAATATGCTTTTATTGAGCATGAGGGTGCTCACAAGATTTTCAATGCCAGAAGTGTCCGTGAAAGTGGCTAATCTTATCTTAATGGACCTGGATAAGGAGAGAAATATAATTTTTTTAGGTTCAAGTACCAAAATATGTATTTCTCCCAGAAATGGAGAATTGTGACATATCATACTTATATAAAATAATACCTGCAGGAATATATATTTATTAACATTGGAATTTGATTAATTAAAAGTAACTCATTTCCTAGAAAACCTGGAAAGTATACAAAAAAGTACAGAGAATAAGATAAAAATCAACAATAACGCCATTAACCAAAGACAACACAAGGTTATACTTTTAAGGCATACCATTTAAAATTTTCAGTACTGTATTTCTTCTGTAGAGCTAGTCTCAACCATTTTTTCATGTTATGTTAAGAAGTTAAGAAACTGCATTGTACCAGGGCTGCTTCACAAGCGTGTTCTCCAGAGAGTGACCCAGGGCAGCATGGACCTACCTCACACTTCAAGTTTCATGCTCTGAGGTCTCCGTCTTAAAAAATTCTTAATAATTGTATCTTTGATTTTGTGTTTTTAAGTGAAGTTAAGTGAGACAACGCAGCATGTCCAGGGTTTACGAGACTCTCCTCATGCATGGTCCCCACGACACACCACCTCTCCATAGTGGGTTATCTCCTACATGTTCCTTGTGCCTGGCACCCTAAACCTCCTCACCCCTGCCTCACAACTGCTGCCTCCCTCCACTGGGGGTGACAACTGGGCTGTGTTGGCTGGGGGAGGTCCACATTCACCATCACTCTCAACTCCAAGTGAGATCGATCCTAGACATGGATTGAAGAGGGTCAGGGTCAGAAACATGACTTTTGGAGTCTCTAATCACACAAGGGAGCTACTTTCCACACTCTGATGCAGGCAGAGCTATCATGGGCTTGGCTGGTGACTCAGTGTAAAATTCTTGCCCACCCATATTAGGTAACTGGCCTTACACTGAATTCTCTACAGTCACCAGGATATTATGACTAAATAGGATAAGGCTATTCCTCTTAATGTTAATAAAATGAACTATTCTAATCTATTTTAACTGTTAAGTACTAAATATTTGTGTATATTTATAAAGGAAATCCACATCTATAATTAACCAGTTAAAAGATGATCAATTAATATCACCTTAATAATATTTATGAGCAATCTTTAAGTGAAAGGTAAGAATTTGATTCTGATATAATCACCTTACACCAAAATTTAGCTCTGATGGGTTAAAGGTGTGAATGTAAAACAGAAAACACAAAAATACTAGGAAAATACAACATAAGTGTTATGGTTTAGAAGAGAGGTGTCCCCCAAAAGCTCACAAGTGGAACAATGTAAGAAGGTTCAGAGAAGAAATGATTGGGATAGACTTAAACCAATCAGTGAATTAGCCACCTGATGGGATTAATCGAGAGACAACTGAAGGCAGGTTGGGTGCGGCATTGGGGGGCATGAATTTGGGGTATGTATTTGTATCTGACCAGTGGAGTTTCTCTCTCTGTTTCTGATCATCATGTGAACTGCTTCCCTCCACTACTCTCTTCTGCCATGAGCCCTGAGGAATGGAGCCTGCTGTCTATGGATTGAGACCTCTAAAACCTTGAGCCTCCAAATAAACTTTTCCTCTTCCATAGTGGTTCTGGTCAGGTCCTTTCATCACAGTGGCAGAAAAGCTGACGAAAACAATATGATCACACAAAACCTTGCACATTAGTGTTCACAGCAGCAATAGTCATAATAGCCCACTAGTCATAACAAGTGTACACCAACTGATAAATGCACAAAATGTGATATATACAAACAATGGAACATTATTCAGTCATGAAAGGAATGAAGTACCAATACATAGCTGAACCTCTAAAAGGTAATGCTAAGTGAAAGAAGCCATATTCACAAGGTCACATATTGTATAATTCCATTTATATGGAATGTCCAATAGAGGCAAATTTGGAGTCCGAAAGTAGATTAGAAATTATCAGGAGCTGGGAGAGAAAGAAATGGATGTAACTGTTTAATAGGTTTTGGGTAACCTTTGGAGTGAGGAAAATATTTTAAACCCAGATAGAGGAGTTGGTTGCATAACATAAATGTACTGAAAACCATTGACTTGTACACCTTGCACACTTTTAAGTGGATGAATTATATGGTATGGGAATTATAACTCTATAAATCTGAAAAGGAAATGGAAATGCAACTAACAGCCAAAAAATAAGCAGGTGCAGCTATAAATATCAGGTAAACTAGACCGTAGGGCAAAAATCAGTATGTGAACAAAGGTCTTTATTTGATATTCACTAGGAAGATGTAACAACATCAAACCTGCAGCTGTTAAACTGCAGCTTCAGCACACTGAAGGCAAAATTGACAGGGTCACAAGAATTTGACCAGTTGGCCATCCTGCTGGTAGGATGTGACACACCTCTACTGGAAACTGCTATCAAACCAAAGGCTTAACATACTGTGGAAGATATGGATAAGCTTACTCTAAGGACACTGCATCCACAAAATGAAACAAACCTGGTTATCTAGTAGTCTAGTTAGTGTTGTCCTTCCAAAACCCTCCACCACTGTCTTTCCTGTCTGACTTAATGGCAAATCTGTCTTTCCAGGTGTTCGAGTCCCAACCCTGGGCTTCATTTTGACTTGCTCAAATGCCTCTCTTTCAGCTGGGTTGCACTTTGGATCGTCCCTTCCTTCAAAATGCATTTAAATCCAGCCATTTCCCACAACCATCAGTGTTTGCCCCGACCACAATCACCTCCCACCTGGGATGTTACAAGAGCATCCTCGTGTGTCTCCATGTTTTCACCTTTGCCCCCATAAATCCATCCTCAGCTGAGCCACCAGAGTGACGTTTATAAAATGTTAAGTTAGATGTATGACCTTTCTACTCAAATCCCAGTAAGAGAAGTGTTTCTAGCTTTTTTTATGACTCCTCTCAGAACAGTGTTTTCAAATGCATAAAATGAGCCACAGGATTACAATATATGTAACAAATATGATTCAGCAGTGGTCTAATAACTGCCATAATTGTGCTGCATTGATGAGCGTAAGTACTAAGAGGCAGATGTAGATATCAACAAATCTGTAACGTGATGGGAAGATACCCGTGGTTTCAATGGAAGAGAAAGAGGCAGGTACTACTGACACTATGGGAGTTTCTTGTCTGTTTTTACTAAGGCAGGAAATGCCAAATTCCAGTTATATCTTTGTGAAAAACAGAAATATCATTTTTTGCCTGAATTTTACACATGGATGCAGGTTAAGAATCCCAGCTCTTTCCCATTGTGTTCTCCCAGCAAAAAACAAAGTCATCCAATGACTGAGAGCCCCCCTGACCATAGCCTCCTCCCTTATTCCTTGGTGCTGGGGACTCTCTGAGATCTTTTCTCTCTCTGATTCATCTCCAAATCCTTGACTTCTTGCTTTCCCTGCTCTGTATCACACATCACCAAGGTTTTCCTTAAATACACTTGACATGCTCTCTCCTCCGTTCTCACCTGAATTCCCTACTCCTTACCCCAACAGATCTACCAGCCTGTGCCCTCACTTCAACATCAAGTGTTTGCTCAGACTTCACCCTGTCGATGATATCCTGACCATAATCCCCTGATTTAAAATCTAGAAACCCTGACTCTCCCATCCCCATTCCTCATTCTATTTTTTTCTATGAACTTCCTAACCTTTTTATTCCCCACCTGCTATCCATTCCCATTAGAATAAACCTTCATGACGATAGGAATATTGATCTATTTGCCCCCTGCTGCAACCCTGTGGCTAGAACAATACATGACACAGTAGATGCTCAATAAATCGCCGTTAAGTGAATGGGTTATGCAGCTTACATACAGAAGTCAGACAGCTTATTACTTGTTTGTGCTTAGTGCTACAATTGAGTTTCTAAGTGTTCTGTGAGCCAAGTAACTGAATGAGCATGTGGATGTCTTCTCCCAGCAAGGCTCAAAGCTTAGATCTCACTCTGGTCCACTCTGAAAGCCAGGGCTTTTCCTAGCCTACTGTAGTGATGAATAGACTTTCAGTGGGACATGGGGCTATTTCCTGGTCAAGTGCCACAAAAACACAAACCTCATGTCACTCATCTGTCTATAAAAATCTCCTGTTGACTAGGAGGCACACCCATATTGCATCACATTGTGCAGCTCTCATGTGTGTTACTTCTGTTTGCCAAGGAGGAACAATTGAGAATTCTCACTGGTTCCTAGAATTTCAGGAGGAAGAGTGGGCAATGGCAATATGTTTGTGCCTTATTCTAAAGCTACACTGTCCAGCATAGAACCCCTCGCCACAGGGGGCTACTGAGCACTAGAAATGTGGCTGCTAAGAATTCAGATGTACTGTAAGTACAAACTAACAACTGAGTTTTGATGACTTGGTCCAAAAAAAGCATGTAGAACATATCATTAATCTTTTTGCATACTGATTACATATTGAAATAAAATGTAAGGTATGATGGATTAAAAAATAAATACTGTAATTTATTTCACCTACTTTTAAAAATTAATGTGTCTATGAGAAAATTTTAAATTGTATGTGTGATCACATGTTATTTTTACTGGACAGCGTTCTTTAAATGCCTGCATTTGCTTATGGGAGCTATTTTTCCAAATTTTTAAATCAACTCAAAAGGCAGAATGCAGGTTTAGTCTACAGGTGGCCTTTTCTCTACAGGCTCTGAAGCAAGGTGGCTGGTTCTGCATCTTGTGCTAGGAACAGCAGCTGGAATGAGAAGGACCTGTAGCTAGAAAGAAGGAAACAGAAATGTGGCAACAGGTATGTGCCCTAATTGTTTGTATACAGCAATTGACAGGAACATCTAGAAAAAGTAAAAACTGAATGCACATCAGAGGTAAATTCTCTACAAAAATGCACTTCCTTAAAATTCAGTTATTCAAATGGCATTGTTAAGAATGGTTCCTTCATTCATTTAGTTGCAAATGTTTATTACACACCTCCAGTGTGCTCTGTATGCAGAGGAATAGGACCTGCCATCATTCCTGCCCTGGGCTGGACGTCTGTTGAATATTCTATTGAATATTGGCTTCTATTCCAGAGCCATATTCTGAGAAGCAATTCTGAAATCCCCCAAAATTTACACCAATACACATGAAGTTAAAAATGGAACAGGAGTTATAGAGACCTTTATCTATGTTTTAGCTATAGAAAGCTCCTTAAAAAATAAAATGACTGCTGGGCACAGTGGCTTGTTGCCTGTAACCCCAGCAACATGGGAGGCTGAGGCAGGAGGATTGCAAATTTGAGGACACCCTCAGAAACATATTGAGACTCTCTCTCAAAATAAAAAATAAAAAGGGCTGGGGATGTTGCTCAGTGGTTAAGCACCCTTGGGTTCAATCCTTAGTGTCCCGCAAATTAAATAAATAGAATAAAATGACTTCAGAACAAACCTGTAAAGATGTTAGTGTTTTATTCTCACCCTCTGAAATCCTTACTTAGAATGCAATTGATTTTAAAATATATATGGTGTCACGTACACACGAAAAGGAGTTTATTGTTAAATCAAATAGCTATCTTTATTTCTTTCCAAAGTCTCAGATAAATCTAAAGATTCAGAATATTCATTGAGGATCTATAAATTGGTAAAGGCTTTCTGCAAGATGAATTTTGAATCTGCTAAATAGAAGGTCCACTTTGCTGTCTGCACATCGACTTAGGCCTGGAAAGGCTGCCAAAGATGGATCATTGGATGTATTTAGATTTTTTTTTTTTTTTTTTTTTTTTTGGTACTGGGGATTGAACCCAGGGGCACTGGGCCACTGAGCCACATCCAGCCCTATTTTGTATTTTATTTAGAGGCAGGGTCTCACTGAGTTGCTTAGGGCCTCGCTAAGTTGCTGAGGCTGGCTTTGAACTCACGATTCTCCTGCCTTAGCCTCCCAAGTGTTGGGATTACACACGTGTGCCACCGTGCCCGGCTTGGATGTATTTAATTGTGACCCTAATTTAATCTCTCCACAGACTTCAGATAAGTTCTTTTTAATCTTCCTTCTTCTTCTATAACCATGATGATGGGCCTTTCTTTCTGTCCTACTGCACGTAACCAGGAAGGAGAACACTCTCACTTCCGTCTGCTCTGTGTATCACCTTGCTCGATCTTCCAGAAGCAACTAGCACTCAGTAAGCAGGCTGGTTAAGGTGATCACTTTCCCCTCCACTGATCACCTTCACCTCCACTGATCACCTTTATCTCCCAGATCACCTTCACTTCCCCAGGTCATCTTCACCTCCCCAGATCACCTCCATCTCCCAGATCACCTTCACTTCCTCAGGTCACCTTCACTTCCCAGGTCACCCCTCTCACACTTTCTCTCTCTGATGTACTCAAATACCCAAAAGTTGTCAGAAGTGTCCCCTCTCCATGAAGAAATGATGACACTTTTGACCACTGGTCTCTTCTTGGATTTTAAAAGTTTTGCAGCCTTGGTCTTTACAGCAAGATGTTTTCTTCTTTTCCTGTTTTGCTCTGAGCCTGGCCTCCAAGGTCAGATTTTATAGTATTTAATTAAACTGCTCACTGAACAAGACAGAAAGTCATATTGTGAAAGCAGAAGAAAAAAAACCACCACTTAACTTTTAATCCCAAATTGAATGAATACAAATTTTTATAGACATCTACAAGTTGTTTGTGTGTGTGTGTAGTCACTCAGCCTTGCAGAAAAATGGGCCATTTCTTCTTTAAATGAAGACACAATGATGGAAAGAAGAAAATGTGATCTGAATCTTTTTGAATTCCAATGGTGCAAACTATGTAATAGAATCATAAAACAATTCTACAGTCATCAGTAATTTATTTTAAATCAAAACCAAAAGTGCTGAAAGTACTCCTCACAAAAGCAAAAACCAAACAACAACAACCACAAAACAAAAAGTGAAGTTTCTACTGAGTGCTGTTCCAAAAGACTGATTAGGAGCAGAAGAACAGAGGATTGTATCACTAAAGCACTCTCCATAATAACATGGGCCTGAAACAGGTACAATGGTGGCTTTGTAGAAAGAACAGCAACCAGGCATGAGTGAGCCACTCACAGAGGAGTAAATAAAACAAACACATTAAAGGGAGGAATCATTAAACCAAGGCCCACTGTATAAGGGCATTTTTATTTACTGAGCAGAGTTGACCATTGGTTCCAATTGATCTAACTTAGCAGTATTAACTTATAGAAAATAATTTCTAGCACAATAAATATTAGTTGGATAAATAAGTCTGAAACATATTCTCCCAAATAAAAAATGTCAAATTTCAGAAAAGCATAGTTTGGAAGGGCAGTACGATGGAATGAGCAGCCGGTTCACCCAAATGCATCCTCCACTAAGGAATAAACAGAAGAAGAAAAAGAGGAGGGAAGGTGAAGACAGGGCAAGCAGGGAAAGGGGAATAAACAACCTTTTAAAGCCACATACAAACCCTATATCAAGTTTGGAAACATTCTAGAGATTACAATGTAAAGTGAAAGTGCTGAAAAGACAGCATTTAATTTATCTATACTTAATTTCAAAGTTAGCGCAATGTTAGGAAGTGTTCTCATCTTAAAGACCAAGAGTCACTACCTAAAATGAGAGGGAACCTGGGTGCAGGATTTGTTGACAGAAGAGGTAGCCATTGCTAGCAATTGAATGAATTATTTGTCCCGATGCTCACCAGCATGGCCAGAGGGCAGGTGACAGACACAAATATAATTTCCCAAGGGAAGGAAGAGGAAATTAGGTGGGAGACCAGAACATGAGGTCATGAAATTTAAAGTAACCAAACTTAAGAGTAGGAACAATTCATCCCAAATGTCAAGAGAAGTGAAGCAAAAAATGGAATAACATGATATATTTCAAACTATGGCATAAAAAGAGTAGGTATGGAGGACCTGTGCCCTTGCCCTGACCATGTGGCTCCTGCCTTATCTGCCTCAGGCCTTTGCTCAAGGGCACCACTTCCTCTGCACCCTGCACTCATCACCTACATACTATTTCCTGGCTTTATTCATGTCTTTCTCCTCTGACTCCAAAGAAAACAGACCCCATGAGGACAAGGATTTTTGTCTGTTTGGGTCACTTCTGTTTCACCAGCACCTGGAATAGAGCTGGAACACATAAGCAGTCAATGTTGTATATTTTATTGGACAAATGAGGGAGGTTTCTGGGGACCTCTGGAAAAGAAAGCACCTACCATCAGCCAGCATCTCTCCCCGGCAGTGCTGCATGGATATCAGCCCGGAATACAGCGGCCATTTTGCCAATGTGATTAGAGCCAGTTTCAGGAGGGAGCTGACAAAGGAGAGGGCAGAGGGGAAGAGAGGAAAGAAACAAAGGCTCCTACCACACAAACCTTAACGCCCTGCCTGTCTCCAGACCTCTCACCTATGTGAGCCCACAAATGCCCTGTGGTGGAAGCCATTTTGAGTTGGATTTTCTTTATTGCCAACTGAAAGCATTCGCCCAGTTAGTCTAAATTTTGAAATTTCAAAAGATGGTTTTAGAAAAACATGAGATAAGGGGAAAACAGAGAACAAGAAACCAGAAGCAGGTAAGGGAACTGAGAAGCATTACTTGGAATACTATATAGTAATATAATTATATATGTAATTACTATATATAATACATATAATATAATTATATATAATATAATGAAAATATTGTAGCCCAAATATTCATATAAAATTAAGCTCAAGGATTTATTTATACAGTATACAAGGGACCAACTAACTTGACAGCACCAAAAAATGACCAGATATTAAGTGTAAAGTAGGTGTGGCTTACATAGTTGTAGAAAACCTGCATCTGGAAGAGAGACAGAATCATAATTCTTTACTACTGAATAATAATTCATAAAGGCAGAAGCATCTGCAGTGCTTCTCAATCTGTATTGTGCATGAAAGTCAACCTGAGTGCTTATGAGCAATACAGATTATTGGGCAAACCAAGAGGAACCTTAAATGCATATTACTAAGTCAAGCCAATAGGAGAAGGTCACATACTGCATGATTCCAACTACAAGACATTCTGGAAAAAGCAAAGCTATGAAGACAGTAAAATGCTCAGTGGTCCCCAGAAGGGAAGGAGGGACGAACAGACAGTGCACCGATTTTCAGGGCAGTGAAATACTTCTGTATTATAGTATAATGGTGTCATATTACACGTCATTACACATTTGTCCAAATCCATAGAGTGCTCAATGCGAAGAGGGAGCCCTAACATGAACTATGGACTTGGGTTGATAATGACCTATCAAGGTTGGTTCTACAGTTGTAACAAATGTACCACCCTGGTGCTGGAAGTTAATGATTTCAGAGAGCCCGTGTGGGGGTTTGGGGGAGGGTTATGTGGGAAACTGGACTTTATGCTAAATTTTGCTGTGGACCTAAAATTGCTCTAAAAAATTAAGGTTTATCAATTGAAGTAAAAAATCCAACAGGACAGATACACATACAGCAAAAATAAGTCATCATCTTCACCACATCCTCCTAGTCCTGCTTCCCAGAGGCACATAAAGTAAACAGAATCCTGGGTACCTTTCTAGAACTTTCACACTTATGCGAGATAAAAACTAGACGTAGTGGCCCCATAGTCTCCTTTTATTCTTTCTCATTTTAATAACAAAATCAACAACGTTTTTACTGGGCACACACCCAACTATCAACACATCTCCCAGTCAGGAGGGAGGGCCATGTGACCAAGTTCCTGACTTCAGAATGTGATCAGAAGGAACGTATGCTCCGCACGAGGAAAGGGCTTTCTGTCCATTTCTCTACACACCCTTTTCCAAGGGCTGAAATGTGATCAGAATTCTCTGAATCAGTTTAAAAAATACCTTCGTTAGTCAGTTGCATTTTAATTAAGTTAGGGTGATTCACAAAACTTTACACAGTTAAAATAAAGAAAAAAATTAATTGTTTTTCTTCTTTTTCTTGCAGGGGTTGTGGGAGTGGGGCTCACATTCTAAGCACATGCTCTACCACTGAGCTACACTGAGTTATGCTCCTCACGGCTGTAGCTTTTCATGAACCTGTATGTTTATATGTCTTGAAAAGGCAGGGACCATATCTGGATGCTGTTCACCATTTTATATTTCAAGATCCTGGCACTTATCTTAGCCCTGTGGATATATTTTCTATTTTTTTGTTTTTATGTTTTCATTATTTCACTTAACTCTTCAGTTGCTGGGGAATCTATTTTACCTTAGAATATGAAAAATATTTCCATCTTAATTTTGTCCTACCGTCTACAGAATAATCCTTCCTTTTCCCACTGTTGGGACACATACTTTATCACAAATGTATGTATATACTCACACACATACACAGTTATAAACTAAATTCTTACTATGTTGGGTCCATGGTTGGATTCTGTCTTGTGCATTCTGTCCCAACTGCAGAATCCATCAACATGGCATTGTTTTGATTATTGTAGAGCTATACTATGTTACAATATCTGACAGGACAAATCTCTTCTCAGTAATTACTCTTGCCCTAAATGTACTAATTATAACCATTTGATTAAGTCCTTTGTTAATAAAAGATAATCTTCAAAATAAAGTCATTAAATTTGAATAGCAGGGAGTTCCTGCTTCCTTTCTCTTTTTAATTTTGTGGACTATCCTTTGGACAAAAGTGTGTCCACTTACTTCAGCAATCCAGCCCGATGGAAGACATAAAGATCATGTTCAATGGTGCTGTTGCTGTAGGGGACGATCTTCACAAAGTTCTGGATGAGGACAAACTCAGGGGTGAGATGTGGCAGAGAAATGAGGCAGAAGTTCTTGTTCTATCATGATAAAAAACCAGGACACATGGAAAGCATCAAACATCCTTTATCATTAAACAGATTCCTGTTCTAAAATACTAAGGAAAATAGAAGCAAAATGCATTTAGGAGAAGATATTCAAACTTTCCTATAATTTGGAAAGTAATCCTATAACGTTCATGGAAATAAACGACTACAAGAATATGGAGAAAATATTCACAAGTCTAAATGAAACCTGAATGAATGAATATTTTGAACAATGTCATCTGTTGGCATGGCTCTTTTACTGAAGTAGACTTTTAAACCAAGACCATCAGATCTTGTGGATGCACTTGTATCACTGAGTAAACCAGGCAGATTGATGTCCTTGCAAAGACCTGGTTCTTACTAAGCATCAGCCTGATGCACTCCTCTGAGATGACGGGGTGATACAGCAGACCTTTCCAGCTCTAAGATCCTATGCTTACCCATAAGTGAATGTGTGTGTGTGTGTGTGTGTGTGTGTGTGTGTGTGTATTTTATCACGACATGATCCCTTTTAGTGAGGATTCAAGGGCATGGGTTTAGTAAGCAGTCACAAGAGGATCCACATTTCCTGACAGATGCCACAGACTTTCTAGACCTGTAAGTCCTGTGTCGTGGCCAATTAACACATCCAGCCAATGGGCATCTGCAATGTGGCTAGTATGACTGATAAAAGAATTTTTAAAATTTCACTTCATTTAATTTCATTTAAATGTAAATTTAAAAATGGGTGCTCAATTTTGATGATCAGAATAGTTTTATGTATGCTTGGGTTATGTGAATCTACTTATCCCAACTTGAGAGTATGTCAATCTCCTCATCTGTTAAGGTTTGGATATGAGGTGTCCCCCAAAGGCTTCTGATAATGCAGGAATATTCAGAGGTTAAATTATTGCATTAGGAGAGCTGTAACCTATCACCCCATCCTAGTTTGAATGGACTGACTGGGTGGTGATTGTAGGCAGGTGGGGCGTGACTAGAGGAGGTGGGTCACTAGGGTTGTACCTGGAAGGATTGTTCCTGAAGTGCTCTCTCCTCTGACCCCATCTGCTTCCTTTTTGTCATGAGCTGAGCACTGAGCAGCTTTCCTCTGTTGGGCCCTTCTCCCATAATATTCTGCCTCATCTTGAGCTCAGAGCCAGAGAATCTGCCAACAATGGACTGAACTCTGAAACGTGAGCCAAAATTAACTTCTCCTCCTCTAAGTTGTTCTTGTCAGGAATTTTGGTCACAGGGACACAAAGCTGACTAAAGCATCATCCATCTATAAATCTTATGAGATCTAAATACAGATCAAGTATTTCTGATGAAAAATCATTACTTGTATTGAGATGTGCTGTAATATAAAATACACATTGGATTTCAAAGACTTATGAGAAAAGGAATGTAAAATAGCTCATTAATAATTTTTCATATTGATTACATGCTGAAATGATTAAGTGTGGGTTATACTGAGTTAGACGAAATACACGATTAACATGGGTTTCAGCTGCTCCTTTTCACTTTTTGTTCATGTGGCTGCTGGAACATTCAGAATCACTGATGTGATTCACATTCAGTGTCTATGGATGGTGCTGCTTGAGGCTGCCTGTGTTCCTCGTAGCCACTTGATCCTCTGCCAGGTCCCTGCAGAAGCAACCTGCTCTTCCCAGAGCTAATTTGTCCCTTTGGGATCTCGCCTCCCCTTGAACCCTGTGAAGGCATTACTTGTGCTAATCCAAAACCCTCGGGACATTTGCTGCAACCCAAAGGAGCGAATCATTATTTGACCTTATCTTATTTCTTTCTAGCAAAATAACACGGCTCCTTTTGGGAAACTTTAGAGTTGAGTTGCTGAAATACTTAGGTTGAAAATAAGGACTAGGTGCCAAGCCTCCGTGGACTTCTTTGGGGAGTGGGAGACTGATGATAATGAGTTTCTTTGACTTGGATTTGAAAGATTATGGATGAAGTAATGGTCCTGTTCCTCACATCCCAAAATCAAACAGAATTAAAATGTAAACACTTCTCCTACCTTTTAAAAACATAGCATTACTTGTATAATGCTGAAGATTTGCCTTACATGAACTTTAAAATAGGCATAAAACTTGGTGAAATTTCTTTGAGGCATCTTTGAAGGAAACTTGTTTTATAAATTCTATTTGGGGATAATCTACATGGTTTTATGAGCTCTGAAAATGTCTTAAAAATAATTCAGAGAAATTACAGTGGTGGATATATTGCCTTATTATAAGGTTTCATTATATTTAAGAAATGAGAAAATAAAACCTAAGATCATATGATGTATAGGCAACATAATTAAACCATGTTTATTTTTTCTTCAGTATAAAGAATAGCAAGGAAAAATAAAACAATAGATATTTTGCTTGAGATTAGCCAACTGAACACTTGTTAACACTTGTTAACTTCACTTAACTATTAGGTCAGCTATGGGAAAAGTCTATATAAAAACGCTTCTTTTCTCTCAATTATCTTCCTCTCCACTTTCTTCCCTTCAATAAAATGATAAGAAGTTGGTTAGGGCCTCCACACCTGGGCAACAATGAAACAAGAATGGAGGAAGTGGTTCCCGAAAGTATGGAGTATCCTGTTTGCACTTAGATGTTGGCTGTGAAATCCATTCACCAATGTGGGTTGAGCCCCTTTTACATACCAGACACTGACTCAGGACCAAGCAACCAGTAGGGAAATAAATGTCAATCTGAACATCAATCACAAGTTTCCACTTTCCTATCCACCAAAAAGGAATATGAAGATTTTAGAATACTTTATGCCAATGTCAGCTATAAAGGAATATAATAATGTAACTCATACTGTGGAATTTCCAACATTTTCATGTGCTACTATGAATGATTTGACTGTAAAGCACTGGTTAAGCTTTTTCTCAAAAAATTTATGCCTTGGAAGAAGACTGTTAAAATAGCATGACCGAAGAACTATTGAAAATGACAATATTTTCTATTCTTAGAAGTTTATGACATGCCCTTGACCTTATTCTCAGGACACAGATGCAGTTTATACCTCAAAATTCATAGCATTTTAGATGCCTGCAAAATAAATATGAATTTTATTTTTCTACAATGTGTCTAACCTACAAAACCAATTATTCAAAATTCAGCATGTACTTACAGGAAAAAGACTGAAAACAAAATTCATAAAATCCAACGACCTGTAAACAAGATAGTACACATTGTCACTGGGCTGCAATCAAATGCAGAATAACAGGCTGTTTAAAGAGATTTATGGCTCTTTACTCCTCAGGTAGCAATTAGTCAACCACTAGACAGAATCTGTCTCTAGCTGAACGTTAATCAATCGCAAAAGTCATGAGCTTCATATGTCAGTAACAAAGTATTTTTTTTAATCTAAAGATCTGAAAATTAATAGCAATTAATAATCTCTGCTCATCTGAAAAACCTACGAAGGCAATTGTTCTATGAACATGATCCTTCACTTTCTTTTTGGAAGCGCTGGGAAGAGATATGAATGTATTATAGGTTGTTCTGATCTTTTTATCTCTTATATACAAAAGATTTTCTGACCAGCTGAATATGTATATTCATAGGCAACCCATAATGGGTTTTAAATCCATTAAAAATGGATTTAGAATGTTTAAAAATCCTAAAATCACATCTAGGCAAAATTATAATTAATTGCACAAGGGAAAATGAACATAAAGCAACAAATATCAAAGGACTTTATAGGCTTTTTAGATTATCTACAACATAATTAGAATAAAAAGATTTCCTTTTTCACACTCTAAGACCTCCATGGAAGCTGAAAACTTGAGGTGAAAAAAAAAAAGTAAAAATAAAACATGGTTCTACAGGAAGCTGGAAAATTGGGAATACATTTAAATACATCCTTTAAGAAGAAATGACCAGCACTGTTCTTGGTCATCCAAAAGATACTCCAGAACCCTCTGTTCTATCAAAGTGGGTCAATCTTTTCCTCTTCAAGATTGTTCAGTGGACATGTGGTGAAATAGGTGATGTGCCAAAGGAGGTGTGGAATTTGGGCCTTGAGGGCAATGGTTCGCATCCAAATGACTGGGGACAGCAAGTACTGAGGGTGTGGGGCTCTGAAGGGGTGGGAATTGAGGTGACCAAGTGGTCTGGATGACAACAGGGCCCCATCTGCCTAGTACCAGCAGCTTTCAGTACCAAGCTCTCAGTACCAATCTCTGGATTACTGGTTGCTCCACTTACCCACTCTGGTCTTGGTTTTGGGTGAGTCTCTAACCACAGATTGGGCATGAGACAAGCCCAATTTGAGTCATGGTCTGGTCACAGTCATTGGTTCAGGCATGAGCCAGAGTCCATTTGGTCCTCATGGGACTTTGGCTAGAAAGCTAAGCCCAAGCCAGAATGTCCCCCTCCCTGTATATTTACGTAGACCCAAGACTATCAGCTATCTTGACCCTGGGATGAGAATACCCCTCTGTAGCCAAGAGCAAGCAACCAGGGCAAAGAGGTAGAGAAAGAAAGTTGACCCAAGCCCTATTTTAAATTAGTTCTACCTACCACTGGACTTACCCTTAGTTATGTTCCAGTTTTCCCCCCAAACCCAGTTTGAACTGGATTTTCTTTTATTTTCAACCAAAAGGCTCCAGACAAGTAGCAGTCAAAATCCATAATCTCCCAGAAATGCAAACTTTAAAGAATGGGAGGAGCATGTGGTTACAAGGTAGTGATCACCTTCCTGGTCCCCTACTGTGATGTACGTAGGTCAGACCTGGACAATTTCCTTGCCCACATCTGTAAGCCTTAACCCAAATTTTATGGACGAAAGTCTTCAGATGGGGCCCAGGAATCAGTTTTTTGTTTTGTTTTGTTTTTTGCTTGTAATTCTCCAGGAGACTAGGATGTGGGGCCAGCTTTGGAAACCACCGGCTCTACAGTATTAAAATGCTGGACTACCAATGTCCTAAGTTCTTACTGTAACAGACAACCGGAAGTTCAGTACTTGCCTTGCTTCGTATTTCTCATCAATACAAAATAGCTGAATACAAAAGGCATCCGACCGTCCCCTGTAGATGGGGCGGAAGTAACTGGGCTCCTCCCGCAGCGAGATGGATGTGGAGCTCTCACTGCTGATATAGTGCTCCTCCCCATCAACAAAGGAAGTCCTGCTGAGTTTTTCTACCTCCTAGAGCAAGGAGAAAGGAAGAACCAGTAAAAATGCTATTCACTTCCTGCAACTGAATGCCTAGGGCATATGTGACTGACTCACCCTGAAACAGGACCAGGCCTAGTTTTAAGCCATTTTTAATGAGATTCAAAATTCACAAAATGATTAAAGCAAGACCTCGCATGAAGGTCAGAAAATACATGCTTCCATTTGACCTTTGATATGGGTCCATATTTTACTTGCACCATCGAGTAGAGATTAGAACATGGTGGTGCTATATAGATATTAACCCTATAAACAAAACAACTCTGTCCCCAAATCATTGTGACTTTGTGGTACAAGAATTTTGCAGACCTTGGGACTGCTCAGGCAGTGCTGGAGGAAGTGTGGTGGTGATATGGAGCCCAGAAAGGTCCAATTGACTACAGCCACCTAGAAGTTAGCATTGAGTCTGTCCAGGTGATTTTAAGTGCAGCTCAGGTGTTGCAACCCCGAGGAACACGATTCATTCTGAGGTGCTTCTGGAGTTCTTTTAAATCACAGTAACACATGCATGGAGTCAAAATTAAAATTAACACTAAAAATTAGTAATGAAAATCATTAGTCTCCTGTCCCCATAATTCACCTTCCCCATTGACTAGCACTTTCAACTTTTTCATGTTTATTTATCTATAAATAATATGCTTATGTACTTTTTCTTAATTCATCAGCTTTTGAAATTTCTGTTGGATATTGATGTAGTAGGTCTATCTAACCTTTTTATATTACCCTCTACCTCACACTCTATCTCCCCATTATAATTACATCACAACTCACAGTTAAACCAGTAAATCTTCAAGTTATTATGAACATGCCAGAATTGTTGCTATCTCTGGATAAACTAGTGTAATATGACTACATTCTCATTTGTGTTCTTTGTTTTTGTTTGCTTGGTTTTCTGATTTTTTTTTTTCATATACTTTACCAGGTTGGTCAAGTATTGGTAAATATTCTTTTCCAGCAATCGGGAGTTGAAATATTCTACAATCTTTTTTTTTTTTTTTCTCTTCCCCTCCTCTAATCTGAACTTGTTGCTCTACTGGCCACTTTCACTTTTTCTTTTTGTTTGGTTATTTATTTATTTGTTTATGCCTTTATTTAGTTCGTGTTTTGCAGTTGCTGTTCTTTAAACTCTAGCTCTTTTCCTTGACCTCTGTGTTCATGGTTTAGGCCCTTTTATCACTGGGGCACATTCTAGCTTCATAAAAACAATGATGCTTGGGAGGCAAATATTTGGCAGGGTGGTGGTGGGGCACCTCCATTACATTATCTGGAAGCCTTTTATTTTCTTTGGGCCTGTTTTTGCAGGGAATTAAGTTCTATAATCTCCTGCATAAGGGACTGGGGCAGGGACAACAGCGGCCCTCAAAGGTGTCCATGTCCTGATCTGTAGAACCCATGAGTATGTTACCTTACAGGGCAAAGGGACTTTGCAGATGCCATTTAATTAAGAATTTTGAAATGAGGAGATCATTCTGGGTTACCCTTATAATAGGGAGGCAGGAGAGTCAGAGTCAGAGTCAGAGAGAGGACAAGAGATTCTCTGCTCTGGAGATGGGAGAAGGGACCACAGGACAAGGAATGCAAGTTCCTTTTAGAAGGTGGCAAAAGTCAGGGGACAGATTCTTTCCTAGATCCTCCAGAAGGAATATGCCCCCATATACTCTTAGATTTTAGTATAATAGACCCATTTTGGACTTCTGACCTCCTGAAATATAAGATAAAAGATTTGTGTTATTTTATGCTACCCAGTTTGTGGTAATTAGTTACAGTAGCAACAGAAAACTTATACTAACACTTGACTTCTGGCATTCAGACAATGTGGCTGGAGGAGGGACTGGGGGTTCCTCAATTTGAAATGGAGAATTTCACTTACTCCCCTATTTTCTGTCCTCCACCATTAACTAGCCTCATACCGTTTAGGCTGGACCTGAACATGGAGCTGTGTCTATTCAGTTTTTCCAGAGAATTCCCACCTTGTTTTCCTTGAGGTCTTGTTGATGAGTTAAGTGGAGGGAGGATGCAGGGGATCTGGGATTTCAGTTCCTCCTTATCAGTCTGTCAAATAGACCCCTCGTATTCAGCCTCATTCCCCACTCCACCTACAGAAGAACCTCCAAGTCCATAGCCCCATGGAGAATTCACACATTTTTCACCAGTTTCTTCTCTCAGAAAGACTCAAGTTTTACCTTCCTCAGCTGAACTATGCCAGGGTCAATTCTATCAATTTTCTTAATTCTAAATATTTTTAAAGTGACTATCTTTCAATAACTCCTCTCTGTCTTGTTGTCTTTGTTGATATATGCCTTTTCTACTCCTTTTTCTGCCATTTAGGTGTTTTTTTTTCCCCCTAGAAGAGGAACATGGGAGGTCAATCCGCCTGGTTGCTAATGCCCTCTGGGGTTCCAGCATGTTTGATGCATGGACAGGGAAACAGCCGGACCCTCCCTCCCCATCCTTGTTTGGGTCCATTAAAAAATGGCCTCTCTCTTAGGAATCATGGAGAGAAAACTCCATTCTCCAGTGCACCTCCTATCTTTCCTCTCTGGGGTATAAGGATGCACCCTGAGCTAAGAATCTTCTCTCCTTGCCTCACTTCCCCTCTTCTCCTTGCAGAATTTCCTGGCATGGCTTCCTAAGAAAGCTACTGACTGAGGCTCCTTAGCTCAGGTTCACCACTGGAGGAACCCATGCTAGGAGACCCACTGACCAGTAGGTCACTTCTCATGCCCTCAGGAGGGGGAAAATGGGGATGCAGCAGACATGGCAGTTTTCTCTCCAAGATCCCAAGGTGCTTTAAGGAGTGGTTTCCATTGTGGACTCAGTTCCACAGAGATTTCTGTGGAAAACTGTGGAGAACACACTTGAGAACTGTTGCACCTCAGAGGCAAAAGAGCTGGGGTGCTGATTCTCCAACTCTTTTGGTCATTGACTGATGGCTAATCCCCAAAGAGACTGATCTGCTACAAGCACAGTACCAATGAAGCACCAGGTATTTTCAGTCCTTCTCAGAGTGCTGAGGAGTGATTAACCAAAGGGCTATGGGTGGAGCCCTGCAGTATATACTAAAGTGGGCTGTCGAAAACAGGACCCTGCATAGCCCAATCTCTTTCTGGCAGCATCTCCTGCTCCCGGGACTTGAGGTGCTCTCCTCTCCTCACTGCAGATATCCTGGAAGGGGATAGACTCTGACCTAAGGAGAAACGGGAAGCTCATTTGTGTCCCAGGTCTAAGTTTTATTCTCCAGTTCCACAGCAGCCATAAGAATGTGGTTCTTCTATCCTTAGATGACTTCTGTGTGGACTCCTTAATTGATCAGAATCTGGAGAGGAGACTGGATATGTCAGGCCCTCTGGCAGAGTGCTGATGTCTGGGACCAATGTTCAGTATGTGTCCCAGTGCTACCATGGATCTGATGAACCCCCATACCCTGCTCTCTTCTTCACTGGCTGACCCACGCAGAGCTTATCTGCCTTTCAGTGTGATGCCCTAAGAACCTGTTGAAAGTTGCACTGTGCTCATCACTGGAAGTGAAAAATTCAGTCATGTCAATCTCCTACTCAAAAACCTACAATACCTTCCTCAGCTCCTTAGGAGAAGATCAAAATCCTGAGCTAGGTCCACAGAAGCCTACCAATTTCCTGAGTCTTCAGTTTTCTGGCAGAAAACAGACAGCACATGGAGTAGAGGACCATGTGCAAACATGTGGGTAGGGAGAAGGAAGATCAAAGAAAGGTGGTGAAATGCCCCAGGGATAGCCGCTAGAGGAAGGTGCTACAACCCTTTGTCCTGAACCTGTAATAGAAGGGAGCAGTTACTGGAACCTGAGATGCATGTGAATGATACATAACACATACAGGTACATTCTTGAGTGTGTGCATGATCAGATCATATACATAATCATAGGAAACTTTTACAATCCTTCTGTGCTTCAAAATGTTTTCTCTTTTGGCAATGGGAGGGAGAAAATCATCTGCATTTACTGAAATGGTTGCAAATGATGAATGAAAATGTTACTTCTAGTCTGAACTGTGCAGGGGACACAGGACAAGGGACTAATCACTGCAGGGTCAGAGTTAACCAGGGGAGGCTTTGTAGAATAGGAGCTAGACCATGATGGGAGTAAACTTGGAGAGAGAAGTGGGAGGTCTGGGAGAGGAATGGGCATTTAAAGACTGGGGTGGGGGACGCTTCATGGAAGTCAGTCTGTATGCACAGAAACCCTACCTGAATTTCACTAGTATTTCCATTGAGGATTGACGATACAGGTTCCCCAGATGCAGCTTCTTCTATGACTTTTTCCTGCAAATGACAACAATAAAACACAAGAGTTAATCACACCCTATAGAGCGGAAGCGCTTGAGCAAGCCGCCAGTGTTCAAAGCCTGGCTTCATTGCTTATTGGCTGGGAGGCACTGGGAAAGTTATGGAGCCTCAGTTTCCTCATCTGTAAAAGGGGGATAAACAGCATCTATTTCATAAGGTTGTTAGAAGGATAAAATACAGAATGAGAGCAAGAGGCAAAGAGGGGCTCGTAGATAGATAAAAATATTGAATGCTTGGTACAAAAATGATAGATGGTAGATGGATGAATAAATGCTTAGTACTAATTCTCTGTAGAAGTTAGTTTTGACTCCATTATTCTCATTTTTTTGTGTAACTTGAAAACTGCACTAAGTTCTTTTAAAATAAAAGCTTTATTAAATTATAAATGACCTACAATAAACTGCACATATTTAAAGCATACCTTGTGAGAAGTTTTGCATTTTGTACACACCTGTAAAAGTATCACCCCAATCAAAATAACAAACACATAATACAATACTGCCCCAGTCTTCCGGGGGTTTTTTTGGTTTTTTTTGTTTGTTTGTTTTTGGTTTTAATGGTGTTGTTGTTTTTCTTTTTTGGTAGTAGGGATTGAACCCAAGGGGCACTTAACCACTGAGCTATATCCCCAGCCCTTTTTATTTTGAGATAGTGTCTTGCTAAGGTGCTTAGGCCTTGCTAAGTTGCTGAGGCTAGCTTTGAACTTACAAACCTCCTGGCTCAGCCTCCCAAGTCACTGGGATAGGCTTGAGTGTTTCTATGTGCCTTTCACTACCATGACTTTGTGACCATGCTGACAACAGGGCCAACATGGATCTGCTTTGTCCTATAGATGAGTTGGGTTTTTTCCCAGGAATTTTATGGTATCTTATTTTTTTGGGGGGGTTCTGACTTCTTCTACTTCTTTCAGGATATTTATTTTGAATTTCATCCGTATTTTTATAAATATCTAGAGTTTACTCCTTCCTGTTGCTGAGTAAGTATTTCCTGATGCAGATGCACCACACTTTCTCCACATCCCGCCACTCTTGGGAGGCTTAATCTTTTTTTGTTTTGGTCATTCTCACAGATGTCGAGTTATGTCTGACTGTGGTGTTCACTTGCCTTTTCTAAGGACTACAAAAGGTTGAGTGTCATTTCACATCATATGTCTTCTTTTGGAAAATGCTCCAATTCTTTGCCCATTTTTTATTAGGGAGTTTATTTTATATTATGCTTTGTTATATTAATATTTGTTATATTAATATTTGTTATATTATGTGTTTTGAGAATTTTTAAAAAATATCTTAGAGAAACACATCCTTGGTGAAATATATGATTTGAAAATATTTCCTCCCAGTCTGAGGCCTTTCATTCTCTTAAAAATCTGTTTCAATAAGTTTTACATTTTGATGACATCTAATTTATTAATTTATTCTTATATGCATTGTGCTTCTGATGCTGTATCTAAGGTATCTTTACCTAATCCAAGGTCACAAAGGTTTTCTCCCATATTATATTTTCTTCTAGAGGCTCTGTAGGTTTTATATTAAGACCATGATCCATTCATAGTTAATTTTGGTATATGGTGTCAAGCATGAATTCAACTTATAAATCATACTGAATTGTTTCAGTTCCATTTATTGAAAAGACTGTCTTTACAGTACTGCCATGTACCTTTATCAAAAATTAGTTTTCTCTAAATGTTGAGTATATTTATGAGTCTTTTCTTCTATTCTATCAATCTATTTGTTGACTTTGACACCAATATTATACAATCTTAGATACAAGAACTTTATAATGTCTTGAAATCAGCTAGTGTTAGTCCTATAATTCTGTTAATTTTCTAAGTTGTTTGGTTATTACAAATCTTTTCTATTTACATATGAATTATGAAGTCAAGTTTTAAATTTTCAAAACAATTCCTGCCAAAAATTTGGGCTTTTTTAATTGAGTCTATAGATAGATCAATTTAAGGAACTGATATCTTTACAATATCAAGTCTTCCAACCCAAGAACATAAGCTATATCCTCGTTTATTTTATTTCTTCTTTAATTTTCAGAAATGTTTTGTAGTTTTCAGTGTGCAGGTCTTGAGCATCTTTCAACAAATTTATCTCTAAGTATATTATGTATCTGTACTATTGCAAATGGTATTTATTTCAATTTCTAATAATTCATTGCTATGATATAGAGACATGATTGAAGTTTGCATATTGATTTTGTATGTACTTAGTAAACTTGCTAAATACATGTTGGTGCTAGTAGCTATTCTGCAGATTTTCTAGTTGTTTATGTGGTCTGTGAATAAAACACAGTTTTAATTCTCTCTGTCCAAGCTGAATACCTTTTATTTCTTCTCATGTCTTTTTGCAATGGCTCAAATTGCTAATGCAATTTTGAAGTAGTGAGAGTAGATATTCTTCTCTTGTTCTGGACTTTAGGATAAAAGCATTGAGTCGTACCATAAGTACGAAGTTAGCTGTAAGTTTTTTAAAAAATAACTTATAAAAGTAAGTTCTCTTCTATTCCTAGTTTTCTAAAAGCTTAAAGGGAATGAGTGTAGAACTTACAAATGCCTTTTCTGCATTCTTTAGGAAAATTGTGTGGTGGTCTTTTTTTAGCTTATAAATAGGATTAATTTCACTGATTTTCTTCCATTCCTTTCTTCCAACCTTCCATTCTTTTTTACATATTGATTAACTTGGGTAAAATTTTTACTGGAATTTTTCCATCAATGTTCATGAGGAATACTGATCTGTAGTTATATTTCAGGTAATGTCTTTTGTTGCAAGGCAACACACTTTAGATGACTTGAATCCTTTTAAATTTACTAATACTTGTTCTATAGATCAGAATACTGTCTACCTTTGAAGTTTCCTGTGCACTTGAGAAGAATAAATATGTATTCTGCCATTGCTGAGTGAAATATTCTATTAAATGTCAATTTGGTCAAATTGGTCAATGGTGTTCTTAAAATAAAGTCTTCCATATCCTAATTGATCATCTGAGTTGTTCTATCAATCATTAAGGGAAGAATACTACAATCTCTGTCTAGTATTATTTATGTATTTATCTTTGCAATCCTGCCACTTTTTGCTCTGAGTGTTTTGAAGTTCTGTCGTTAGATGTATAAATACACAGCAATGTTATGTCCTCTTGGCTTTGTTATCTCTCCGGTAATAGTCTCTGTTCTGAAATACACTCCTTGAAATTAATAAAGCCACTCCAGCTTTCTTTTGATTAGTTGTTAGCTTGGTGCATAATTTTTCTCCTTTTAATTATAACCTCTTAGTTTTGTAGTCAACACAAAAAGGAGTCTTGCTTTTTATCTGCTCTATATCTGCTTTCTGTGTTCTTTGTGGGGATATTTAGACCATTTACATTTAATGTAATTGTTGACATGGTTAGGGTTAAGTCTGTCATCTTGCCATTTGTTTTCTATATGTATTATATGTTCTTTTTCTTTTTTCCTTTACATTGTGCCTTATTTTGGATTAATTTTGCATCTTTATGATATCATTTTATCTTTTTCTAGGCTTATTAAGTAAGACTCTCTGAATTTGATATGTAACAGTGAGTTTTTGTTATGGTTTACAGTATACATCTTTCACCTATCACAGACTATCTTAAGGTAACAGTATATCACTTGAGACCTAGTAAAAAAACCTTAAAACAGTATATTTACCTTTCTCCCCTCTTGGTTTTGTGTTATTATTATCATACTTTTCCTTTATATATGTTATAAACCACATGCTATATTGCTTTTATTTTTGTTTAAAAAGTCAATGATCCTTTAGAGTTATATACATATTAAAAATTAAATCTTATGTATTTATCAATTTTGTTATCATTTTCAATGTTCTTCATCTCTGTACAGATCCAGATTTCCATTTGGTATCATATTTCTTCTGCCTGAAGGACTACCTTTAATATATTTTGTAATGTGAGTCTGTTGTGCATTTTCTGCATAGGCACAAGTCTTTACTTCACCTTTATCTTGGGAATAGCTCAGCCAGATGGAATGCAGCTCTCATAAGCGGAGTGAGTTTGCCAGTGGCCCTGGATGTGGCACACATGACAGGGAATGTGGGATGCCTATCAGTTTTCATAGGTTGTGTGAGGGTGGGGCTGCTTTTGCAGGTCATGCAGGTTACATGTGACTGATATAACACTGGAGACAGGGTGCCTGTAAGTTTCCTAGGGTTTGAAAGGGCCAGGCTGCACTAGTGGGCCTGAAAAAGATCTTCAGCAGTATTTGAGGGTTTGTACAAGCAAATTTGTTTTGCCTTCCTCGACAAACCAACTCAGAGAAGACTGCCCAGCTGTTTCTCATGGCTGGGCAGGGTTGCCTGTTTGCTTCCTGGGAGCCCCAGTATTCTGACGCATTCAGAGTGGGCTTCTTGCTGCTTCTCAGACCACAGGGAGGATATGTGGGGTCGCCTGGCTGCTTTCTGGGGTCTAGCCATTCAGGGAAGGCTATCCAGCTGCTTCCCAAGGCCATCGAGGGGGGTGAAGCCACCATCTACTTTCTGGTGCTTCAGTGGGCTGACCCATTTAGGGTAGGCTGCCCAACTGTTTCTTCAGGTTTCTTCAGGTCATGGGAGGTGGGCAGGTTAATCAGCCTCATTCACAGGGAACAAAAGCTGAAG
Source organism: Glaucomys volans (assembly GCA_020662805.1). Taxonomy (NCBI): domain Eukaryota; kingdom Metazoa; phylum Chordata; class Mammalia; order Rodentia; family Sciuridae; genus Glaucomys; species Glaucomys volans. The sequence continues at coordinate 95,834 of JAJEJO010004759.1, forward strand.
GAGGTGGCTGCTCAGTATTTCAAAGGACCCCAAATGGGTACGGTCTCAAGATTGTACTTTGTGGCCGGAATCTGGGTGGAAGAGGGCACAACAATGACTGGGGTCTTTCTCTGTGACAATGTAGTGGTCTGGTAATACAGTAATTCCCCATATAGGGCTCAAGCCCTTTGAGGGCTGCAGAGAACTACCATCAAATACTTCCAGTATCCATGGCATTTACTTTTACTTACTTTCCTAGACACATGAAATCCCTCTTGGTTCAAGGTTGATCACAAGAGACAGGATGATAGCTGCTGTGGCTTAGTTCTTTTCCGTAGAAGGCCATGTCCTGTGACATGTCTGGCCCATCCCCACTGCCTTCAGATGCTCTGCCTCAAACATTCCAGTGAAATAGCTGTTGTTTTTTTATTCTTTGTTTTGGTCTTTTTTGTAGCAAAAAGTGCATCAAGCACCTTGAGTCAACCACCTTGCTGACATAACTCCCCCTTTACCTTTGTTTTTGAATGAAAGGTATTTACTAGGTATAAAATTCTTGGTGACACTTTAATATGTAACTTCAGGCCTAGGAGTGCAACTCATTGGTAGAGCATGTGCCCAGCTTGTGCAATGCCCTGGGTTTGATCCCTAGCATTGATAAGGAGAAGGAGAAGACTCCATTGTCTTCTCCTTGCATTGTTTCCAACAAGAAATCTGTTGTCATTCTTATCTTTGTTCCTCTGTTCTAAACTTGTTCCTCCACCCCAACCTCTGATGCTTATAAGATTTTCTCTTTATCACTAGTATTCATTATTTGATTGAGGTTGGCTCTGGTAAAATTTTGTGTTTCTGGTGCTTGCTGTTTGTGGAACTTCCTGTATCTGTGGGTTATTTTGTTTTCCATCAAGTTTAGGGATTTTGGGTTCATTATTTTTTCAAATATTTTTCCTATCCCAGCCTTTCTCTTCTATATAGATTGCACTTTCACAGATATTAGGTCCTTGAAGTTGTACCAAAGCTCACTGATACATTGATCTTTTAAAAAATAAAATCTCATTTCTCTCTCAAGTTCACTAACCTCTTCTTCTATGAGGTCTAATCTGATATTATTTCTTCCAGTGTATTTTCAACTTAAACATTGTAGTTTTACCTCAGAAGTTTGATATGGAGAATTTTATACCTCTTACATGTCTTTAACCTTTGGCATGTGTTAAATAAAGTTACAATTACTGTTTTATTGTTTTTGTTCACTAATTCTAACATCTGTTTCAGATCTGGATTAGTTTAATTGATGAATTTATCTCAATTTTATGCACCATATATTCCCAGGTTTTTTTTTTCTTTTTTTAAGTGCATGGTAATTTTTTATTGAATTCTGAACACTGAATTTCACTTAGTTGGGTGCAGGATAATGTTCTTGAACTCTGCCTTGGAACTCAGTTAAGTTACAGGAACTGTTTCTAGCCTTGTAGGAGCACTGGGTACTGTTAACTCTAATACTTTGGGGAGTTTCTTTCCTCAGTCTGACTTAGTAGTTTCTTCACTAGTAGTAGTGCTCTGATTGGTACTCAGCTGAATACTCAAAAGTGATGCTTGCTGATAGAAGGTACCCTCTGTTTGTGTGTATCTCTCCTCTTTCAAACTTCAATGACTTTGGTCTACATGAACTTATAGTTCTGTCTTTTCATCTCAGGAAGTTGGATTGTTTCTCCTATCCTGTGACATGACCTGGAAACTCTCTCAAGGCAGTAAGCTGGGACAATCATGGGATTCACTTGACTTACTTTTCGCCATTCAAGCATCACTGTTCTTTGTTACTGAGAGCAGTATTTTGAAAACTGTTGTTTAATAAACTTTATCCGCTCTTTGGTTGTTTCAGGCAGGGTAATAAATCCAGCCTTTGTTAGTCCATCTTAGCTAGAAGTGCAAGTCCTATGTATTCCCCTCTCCTCCTTGTTTTAAATTCCACTTATCAGGTTCATTTCCTTCAATCGCCCATGCCATATCACCTTCAAAGGGTTCCAGTCTCCTCTTAGCCCCTTCTTCTGGGATGTGTCCCATCTTCTTTTCCACATATTTCATTAGGAGCCTCTCCTGTTCCCATAATGCTACAACCTGTTGCAAACAGGTCTTGGAGGTACCCTCAGCACTTGTGTGGACCTCTGATGTCCGTGAAGAAAATAAATCAACTTTTGAAATATGACACTCAACCAGCTACAAGTTGAGTTTATTTGTAGTTTGGGAGATTGGCATGTATTTTTCTATGGAGACAACATGAAAATCAGGGAGGACAATCCAGGTGATGTAGTGCTAAGACTCAGGAAGGGACATGAGTGGCTTTGTTCCTAAGGGCATAAAAGATATACACTGAAGCCCTGCAGGACCCAGAGCCCAGAAAATGTGGGTATTTTTAATTACTATGAAGTCATTAGTTGTCAGAGGTTAGCAGAGATGGAAAGATGGATGAATTCCTGGGTCCTCCAACTAAATCTTATCTCTACTGTACATGGTTAATCTTAGAATCCCTTGGTATGGGTTTATCTCCCCCATGAGGTCCCCTGATGGGTGGCAGGAGCTCACACAGAGCTCTATTAAAGTCATGCTGATAGCACGAGGGGACTGAGGAGGGTTACTTCTGAAGCCAGGCAAATACAGTAAAGCCTGGCAACTCTCCAGGGAGCTGTGGCAGATGTTTATGTAGTTTACAAGGCCCAATCAAGGCAAGAAGGGACATGCTGTTGTATTTGAACATGCAGAAAGTGTGTGAGTCTCTTTAGAAAGTACAGATTTCCCAATGAACTTCCAATGACAGCTTTATCTGCCTCTGCCTCCCTGAAGACAGGGAATGGGCAGGGACAAAGATGGCGAATGATAAAAAATTCTGTTCTGACGTGTGTTCTGGGGCATATCAGTGAGGTTTTGATTTGCCCACTACAAACTGTGTGGTCTCTCCAACCACACTAGTGGGGCCTTTTCCTCCACCATACGCTAGAACTTATGGGTAATGACCCCAGCATCAGAGATTCTCTCAATGTCACAAGTGGCCCCAGGCCCATCCCAAGGCCCCAGAAATGGGAAAATGGTCTCCTTACCTGGGTGTTCTCGGCTTCTGTAAGTAGAGGTTTCTGTGGCTCCTCAGCAATTGTCTGAACACTCAGCTTGCTACTCCTGAGCTCAGCATCTTTAAGAAAAAGAATAGGGGGCTGGGGATATAGCTCGGTTGGTAGAGTGCCTGCCTTGCAAGCACAAGGCCCTGGGTTCAATCCCCAGCACCACGAAAAAAAAAAAAGAATAGAATAAGAACAGAAAATAGATGATAAATGTCTATAGAACAACAGGAAATTGGGCAGCATGGTCATGCATTTTCCCTATGATGTATTTGAAAACATATTTCAGAGGGAAGCAACTGGATGTGGAAATAATAGGTTCTTTCCAGCCCAATCCAATCCTGACTCTGACACAGAGATCCTGGGAAAGTTCCTCCTCAACTTCTCTGATCCTTCCCCAGGAGAGCTGTGGAGATGATATGATGTGCATGATTGGCTTGGGCCTGAGCTTGGTACAAAGGAGGCTCCAACCTTTGGCAGTCACTGGACAATGAGATTCTTTGCTGGTAGCCCCCTTGAAGTTTACAAACAACTGATTATGACAGGCTTTGAAAGGATCTTAAGACAGAAGGTGGAAAAGACCACAATTAGCTACATCAGTGCTTCTAGACTGCCAAGGATTAGTACAAGAGCTGCTTTGTCTTTGTTTGGAAATACTATGAACTTGGGGTCTACCAGTAGCCATGACATTCACTTGTCTAACTTCAAGAATGGAGCTGAGTGTTTTCATCTTAATATGTTCTGGAATGTCAACAATCAGGGTATTTAATCTCCACTAAAAATTACAATGGAAAAAAATTACATTTTCTATAAAAAGCCCCTCCTCCTTTTCTATTTTCCATGCCTTCAGAGGGCAATTTCGGAGAAACCATCATCATAGGAATACCTGCACTCCTTTTTTCCTTACCCAGTGCCTCCTCTGCAGGGGAATTCTCAACCACAATATCTGTTCTCCACCTTTGGGCCTTAATTCAGAGCAGTCCCAGGATGATCTACCCAGATGCATAAGAGGACCTGAGCCCTCTGGGGGCTCCAGAGACACTGCCTCCAATCTTTGTGTTTTTAACCATCCATTAGACACTGGAGGGCCAGAGGCAACTCAGTGTCCTCTCTGCTTCCTCTTCTTCCTCAGTTTTCTTCCAATGCCCACCAATGCAACAGCCCCTGCAGACACTTCTTGACCCAAATTACTGTATCAAAAATGTTTTCTACCTACTTCTGATAAAGATGTAGGCAAATTAAATAGATTTACTTTATTGTTGAGAGCTAACACATACAGAAATGTGTTCTGTTCAGTGAGTTCCTATGTACATCTACCCCTGTGTCACAACCACCTAGGTGAATATATAAGACATTTACAGCATGCAGAAGCTTCCCTGGTCTCCCTGACCAACCAATATAACTGTTCAAACTTTTACCATCAATTAGTTTTGCTTAGGTGCAAACTTTTTGAATGAAAAAACCCCACCCATATTAATAACTCCTTATTTTTAAGTTGCATCTTCACAAAAAAAGAGATACTTCCTTCCTATTTTAAGTTTTAAATTTGAAAAACTACAAAAAGCACAATTAAAAGAAACATAGGCCCACACTGTGCACATATTTCTTTTCTAATTAGGATAAAGTCACTAAAAAGTAAAAACAACTTAAAGAATGGATTCGATTGGCAGTGAACTGATGATCCTGGTGACTTAACTATTTGACAGCCTAGTGTTCAAGAGACAATTACCAACTACAATGCCTAATTGTCTCGACTAAACTGTCATGAAGTGCTGCAGTTTATTATTAGGCAGCTGCCGCCCTTGTCCCAGAGGTGGCTGCATTTCAGAACTGGGCAAGGTGATGCTAAATCTCTCTCTGCAACCTCTCTTGGGTTTTGTGAGGTTTAATTAGTTAATGTTCATAATGCACCCTGAGGTGTTCAAATGTGACATACTATCCCGGGGAAAAGTCAAGGCAGTAATATTATACAACACACAACAGAAAACACCACTGAATTCCAAGTTCAATTGTTATTTTATAGCTTATATCACCTAAGTAGCTTAGAAGTTATGAACCAGTGGTTTCTAGAAGGAGTGGAAGCACAGTTTTCTGGGGATTTCTCTTTAAGTGAGACTGCTTATCTGAACTGCATTTACCACAAACCTAATCCAGCTAGAAATCAAATACCTAGCTCAGGTCCCTTCCCAGGCACAGCATTCAATGTCACATTCATAATTTTGCATTATTATCCTTATAAAGGACCATGAATTGTCCAGCCTTAGGTTCCACTAAACTGTGGCTCTACCCTATTCTTTATCTAATAGAATAATACATAGGGAATGCAAAATAATATATTTTGAAGTATTAGGCATAAATAATAATATGTAATAACATTGTGGTTTTCACATTTATTTCAGAGACCCATCAAAAATTCCATATACATACACACACATTGTATATATAGATACACACACATTGGGTTGGGGTACTGAGGATTGAACTCCGGGGCACGTGACCACTGAGCCACATCTCCAGCCCTATTTTGTATTTTATTTAGAGACAGGGTCTCACTGAGTTGCTTAGTGCCTCGCTGTTGCTGAGGTTGGCTTTGAACTGCCTCAGCCTCCCCAGCTGCTGGGTTACACGTGTGCACTATTGTGCCCAGTATCCAACTGTATTTTTTATGCAATGAAATAAACTGATCCTAAAAGAGTAAATAGGAAGGAATAGTCAGTAAACAAAATTTCAAGAAAGAAAAAAGAGTGGGACAAAAATTCTACTAAATAATATGGCATATGAAGCCTGATTATTAAAGCAGTTACCTGTTGAGGTAGGACTAGAACAAAACGGAATCCCAAAATACAGCCAGATAATGATGAAATGTTGATGAATATTAACAGTGGCATTTAAAATTCATGGAGGGAAGAACAAACTACACGATTTCATACTAGACACAAAAATAATTTGCAGGTACATTACAACTTGAAGGATTTAAAAAAAAAACACTTTGAAATTACTAGGAGAAAACATAGGGGAATATTTTCATGACCATGTAGGTAGAAAAATATTTCCTTAGAAATGTGGAAGGCAGAAGTCAAAATAGAAAAATGATGATATATTTAGCACACCAAACAAATTTCTGTTGGAAGAACCCTTTCAAAAAGTTTTAAAAATAAGTACATATGGGGCCAGGCGTGGTGGCGCACACCTGTAAATCAAGCGACTTGGGAGGCTGAGTCAGGAGGATCGAGAGTTCAAAGCCAGCCTCAGCAACTTAGTGAGGCCCTAAGCAACTCAGTGAAACCCTGTCTCTACATAAAATACAAAATAGGGCTGGGGATGTGGTTCAGTGGCTGAGTGCCTCTGAGTTCAATCCCTGGTTCCCAAAAATAAAAAATAAAAAAAAATAAGTACATATGTGGAGAAAGTGTTTGCCACACCTATAATATACCAATGATCAAATTCTAGGAAACAGAAAAAACATAACAGACAAAGGGGAAGAGAACAGACAGAAAATGAAAGTGGCCAATGTGGAAAAGCATCTGCAAAGTGTTCATCCTCAAAAGGATTTGGAGAAATAAAATTAAAACAATGCTATCTTCTTTCAGATCTATCAAATTGGTCAGTTTAAAACAGTTTAAAACTCCGACAATAGTGAGTACTGGTGCCACCATGTTCTGTGACATTATCTCCAAGTTCAGCAAAGACAATCCTAGGAAGACTGCCTCATAGCAACTTTGGAAGGGGTCCAAGGAGACATAGACGAGGACATGTACTGAAGCATTGTTTGCAATAACAAAACATTACAAACAACCTAAATATCTTTCAAGGACCAATGCAGCACATTTTATAAAGTGGAATGTTACCCAGAAAGTAAAAAGGAAGGTTCTGGACCTACACATATCAACATTGCTAGATCTCAAAAAGTTGAATGAGAAAGCAAATTTTTAAACATTACATACTCTTGTGATACCATTTACCATTTTTTAAAAACTGCCACGAAAAGGCAGTACTTTTCTGTGAATATATGGACTTCATGTGAATGCACAAAAAAGAAGTAGGGAGGAATACTAAACACTAACATACTAAAGTTATGACAATAATTGTATCTGAAGAGTAAAGGAGGAAACACAATTGCAAGTTGATCAAAAGGAATTCAACTGCATTATTTTATTTATTTCTTTAAAGGAAGACAGTTTCCTGTATGGCTAATGCAACGAAAATTCTAAGAAAGTTTAATTATTGTTATAGTTTGTATTTGCAATATCCCTCAAAGACTCATGTATTGAAGTAATGTGGCAATGTTCAGTGGTGGGGCTTTTATCTCATTAACCTGTTGATGGATTTATAATCGAACGGCCTATTGGAGGTTGTGCAAGGCCTCGATCTCCTGGCCTCCCTCTGCTGTGCTGCTTTGTCTCCTGATACTGTCTCACTTGATGCTCCAGCAGCTCTGAGTTTGTTCTTTCTTCTAATAAGTATGGTTTTAATACCTCCTTATTCTGCATGCCTTGTTCCTTCTGGCAAGAAAATCTTTCAACTTATTCACCCAGACAGCTTGCTTTAGTCACTTTTCACATCACTGTGACTAAAAGAACTGACAATAACAATTTTAGAGCAGGAAAAGTTTATTTGGGGCTCATGGTTTCAGAGATCTCAGTCCACAGGTAGCTGACATCGCTGTTCTGGGTGAGGCAGAACATCATGGTGGAAGGCTATAGAGGAGGAAAGCTGCTCAGGACATGGCAATCAGGAAGCAGAGAGAGCTCTGCTCACCAGGGACAAACTATAAACCCCAAGGGCACATCCCAGTGAACTACCCATTCAGCTACACCCTCCCTATAGTTAACACCCAGTTAATCCATCAGTGGATTAATCTACTGATTGGGTTACAAATCTTGTAATCTAATCATCTCACCTCTGAAAATCCTTGCATTGTCTCACACGTGAGCTTTTGGGGATACTTCACGTCTAAAACATAAGACAGCTCCAAGTTGTTTCTGAGTTTTAACTCAAAGAGTTTTCTTCTCTATGAAATCTATGCTGATTGATATTCCCAAGATAACTTAGCTGTAATTCTGCTATGGTTTCTATCACAATTTTCTACTCTTAAGAGGAGTTATTCTCCTGTAGATTTGTTTATCTTGTATGTTTATTTGGCCAGTGGATGTACCACACTTGCCATATAGACCAGGGTCCTTAAGTCTGGTACATGGAATGAACTCAGAATTTTTCTGGTGACTGAATAAACAGCAAGAGGCTGGTAATAAAGTCCATAATGATACCAAGAAAGATGCTAGGCAGGATTATAAAAAGAGGATAAGATCTTGCTTCATACTTTTCAATTAAATTCCTCCCACCTGAGGTATAGCATAGACTTTAGGTCTTACAGTATGATAAACTTGAGCTCAAAGCACTAGTAAATCTCAGAAAATTGACTTGAAGGTGAGACTATAGGTTTGAGCCTCCTCCAGGAAAACAGATAACCATTTCCCACCCTTATTTCTACCACCAACAAAATAACCAATGCTAAATTCAAGCTGTCTCCTTAGGTTAGGAGGAGGCCATGACAAAATCATTGGCACTCTCTTTTTGTGGGTTGTAATGATGGCATGAATTCTTTACATTCCCTGTATTTAGATCATTTACCATGTAGCATCCTCTATTCTGATTCTGGGCTCAGCCATATAACCTGCTCAGGACACATGACATGTATTGATACAAAGCCTAGACCTGAAGAGACCTTTCAGGTTTCCATTTGCTCTCTTGCTCCTCTGCCATCACCATGAGAACATGCCCAATTGAGCTTGCTAAGGATTAGAGGAACATGGAGCAGAGAAGAGGGTAACCCAGATCAGCTGATACTCAACCAACTCAAGACATGCAAGAAGACTCAACCAAAATCAGCAGAGCTGCCTTGCTGACCCCGGACACAAGAACAATACAAGTTCGTTGTGGTATGCCACTTCAGTTTGTAAGGTTTGGTTGTTGGCAGCATTATTATGGCCATGAATTATTTATGTCGTGTAAAATAAAATGGAAAGAAAATATCAATTAAATTTATATACCACTGGTGAGATTAATAAAGAATGACAGTTAAGGATTAAACCACACAGAATAATTCTCTGCAAACCTAGTACTAAAAAGATAACTAGAATATCTTTAATTGATAAAATGTACTACATACATACAAAGGAATATTATTCAGCCTTAAAAAAGAAGGAAATCCTGCAATACGTAAGAACACTAAGGAAACTTGAGGATATTGTACTAAGGGGAATAAGATGGTCACAGACAAATAATACATGATCCATTTATTAAGGTTCTAAAATAGTCAAATTCATCGAAGCAGGGTTAATGTAGAGATCAGGAATAAAGAAACGGAACTGGGGACAGAGCTCAGGGCTAGGATACTTGCCTAACATATACAAGACCCTTGGTTTGATCACCAGCACCACAGGAAATAAAAAAAGAAATCATTATAGATTTCTGCACAGATGAGAATAGTTGAAATGATTTCAAATTTTTACCCAAAAGCATCACCTTAATCAAATGATCAAAATGACTTACATCATTAGTAATGAGACTGAAAATGTGTCACACCAATAAGATGGACTGGGAACCCAAAGTGACCTCTACACCACCTGAAAATCATCATGAGGAAACGATCACAAAGCAAAGTACACTCTCCAAAATCATGGGCCTACAGTCCTCAAAGTATCCAGATCTTAAAAGTCAAAGAAAGACTAAAGCACTACTCCAAACTTAAAGACAGCAAGACTGCGATGGCTTAGACATGAGGCATCCCCCAAAGCTCATGTGAGGAACAATGTGAAAATTTCAGAAGGGAAATTAGATTATGAGTTATTGTCCAGTCAGTGGATTAACTGGGTGGGTAACTGCTTTTTTCTTCCACACCCTTCCACCATGATTTTCTGCCTCACCTCAGGCCCAGAGCAAAGGAGTGAGCTGTCCATGGACTGAGACCTCTGAAACTATGAGTGCCAAATAAACTTTCCCTCCTCTAAAATTGTTCTTATCAAGTCTTTTGGTCACAGTGAGCAAAAGCTTGACTAAAACAATGATTGAGACAGAAGAAATAAAAAGAGCAATAGAAAGGAGACAAAAGAAAGGACAAGGAAATATAATTTTATTTTTTTAATGTTTAAAAAACACATATGTATTTGTTGATTTGTGGTACTGGCTATGGAACCCAGGGGCACTCTTGCCAGATTTTTTTTTTTTAATTTCAACACAGGTTCTCACTAAGTCGTCCAGGCTGGCCTCAAATGTGTGATCCTCCTGCCTCAGCCTCCCAGTAGCTTGCATTACAGTCATGGCCACTGCACCAGGCTCTACGGATGTTTTAACCCAGTGACCAGACTCAGTGGAAGACTCATGCACACTTCAGAGAGTTCTGAGGTCTCTTCTGGCAAGTTCTGGGAGTCTCCCGAGTCTTTAGAGGGCAGTGGGACCTGCAGTAGTTTTTGTCCTTAGCTGGGAATGTGATTGCATACTGCACTCCTGACCAGGGCTGAGATGATGGGTCCAGTCCACAGATGAAAGGGACAGAATGAAGGGGGCTGTAACTAGATAAAAGGACCCGACCCCTGTGGTTTGAGGAATGACACTGACCGGAGGGCACTTCTGCCTCTGCAGGAGGAAATATAATTTTAATCTAAAGTTCTGCGTGAACTCTTCAGGCCTGTCACTCCCCAAATTAATTCTTTTCCCAGGCTCATCACTCCCAAATTTCTGGGAAATCTGTAAATCTTAAAGATACTGTAAATTAACTCACTTAAAAAAAATTACCTTGTGCACTGTTAACTAGCCTCTACAAAAAAATAGATTAAGCAAAGAGAGATACATTTTAGGAAACCTATAATTTGTAAGACTTCCAACAGTATATATTGATCAGATAATGGAGACCATATCTGCCTAGGAGTCCTGAGAATTGGCCAGAACACCATACACCCTCTTGTGATCACCAAGCTGACATCACCCTCATGTACATTCCCATGCTCACCCACCCCTCACCAAACTTCTTTCAAAAGAGCCTGAGAACCTCAAGAGTGTCTCTCACTATCAAGATGGCGAGCATTCTCCCTTAAATGTGTTTTCCTTGCTTTCCTAAATAGATCTCTCTGTCTGTAATGGCACATCCTTAAATTCATTTCTGTGGAATTTTTCCAGGACTCTACTCATCCTGAGTTGCAGTTTCCCCTTCTCAGGAAACTCTTTAGGGTCTCTTCCAGTGATGTGACAACTAACTGCAGTCTGTCATTCTGGACTGGATCCTTCTGCATTGAAGGATATTATTGGGACAAATGGAGAAACAGGAATATGTCCCATGGATTAAGTTAGATGACAATAACTTATTCACATTAATGCCCTGACTTGGTGGAGATTTGAGGTTGTAAAGGATTATGTCCCTCTGTGTGGGAAGTATACACTGAAGTATTCAAAGGTGACCTCGTATCATGTTGTTAGCTTATTCTCAAAAAAAAGTACCTTCAACTTGTTTGTAAATTTTGGGTTGTTTCCATTTAATTAAACAACAACATATAATTAAATTAACATTTCATTTAATTAATTGTCTATACATTTTTTAAAATGTATAGGACTGGGTCTGGTGACACACATCTATAATCCTGGTGACTTGGGAGGCTGAGGCAGGAGGATTGCAAGTTTGAAGTCAGACTCAGCATCTTAGGAAACCCTGTCTCAAAATAAAAAATAGAAAGGACTAGGGGGTAGCTTAGTGGTAGAGTAGCGGATTCAATCCCCACTACCAAGAAAAGAACAAAAATAAAAAAAGAGAAAAAATCAAAACTATTGCTTTAGTGCCAATTTTTTTTTTTTTTTTATTTTTTCTTGAGAGTGGGAAAATAAATCACAAAGGCTTTGTCATATTAATGCATTACTTCCAGTCCCCAGTCCTATTCATAGCACCCGTTTCTTAGGCAGTTGCACTCATACCTCAATGCATTTTGCATTGATTTTGTTTTTCTCATGAGATTATACCTTAACCATTTCCCCTCACTATTTGTAACCTTCTTTTTAAAGGTTGCTATTTACACTGGATGCTCATAACTTGAGACATGTCCCTCTGGTGGGAGAATCTGGACTTCAAAATTTGTTTACTGGGGTATTTTATTTGCTGTTTTTAGTATTATGATTAAGCTATTCTTGCCTATCTATCTTTTTGCAGTACTAGGACTATTTCTTCAGACTTGCTATAGCTGAAGTCACAGAATATGAACGGTTACTGGATTTTGATAACCATGACTAAATTCTATTTCAAAGTATTGTGTCAGTCAACATTCAAAGATCTCAGCACTCTGAGTGCTCCTACGATGCTCCAGGCCCACAACTAAGTATTTTAATTACAGTACATATTTATAATTTATTAGGCAAAAAGGGGGAAAAAGATGTTTGTTTTTAATGTTTATTTCAGCTTTAGGGAAGTTGAATATTCTCCCACACTTATTATGAATAATTTTTTGTATGATTAGCTTTGTGATTTGCTTCTTTTTCTCTTTACTCCAGGTTATTTCATATAGATTTAAATCAGCATTCAGTAAAAAATTTGGAGTCTTTTTCCAGAGTTGGATATATATATTCTCTCTTTCACACACACACACACACACACACACACACACACACTTCTACAACTGCATGCTAATGAATTTTTTTTGGGGGGGTGTTCCGTGGATTGAAACCAGGGGCTCACAAATGTTAAATGCACACTCTTCCTTGACGTATACTCAAAACCACACTAATACGCACTAATCATTTTTTAATCTTCATTATACTAAGTGCGGTTTTTCAAGAGAAATCAAATTTCCTATCACTGACTCATAAAGACCTGAGTCTATGAATAACCTTGAGGGAAAATGTGAGAGTTGTCAAAAATGCTTCCAGGATGCCTCTCCCATCTTCCACAGAGCAAGTGCATGTGGCCCTGGAGGTCTGAAAACACCAAAAGCTCAAGCAAAATGCAGCAGGGAGAAGGCCTGCAACCCAGTGGCAAAATAACTGGCTTCATGTCGTGCGTCAGAATTAATAAATTTTCCTTTGTTTGTTGCCATGTGCAAAGACTGTGATTTTTAGTAATTGCTTCCTTAGTTGCTTTGCTCAGATTAAATTTGGCCCATGATATTTTAAGAGTCGTCAAAAACCCTTTGTAAACAGACAGAACTCACAGTGACCCCCGTGCAATGGGTGCAGCCCACCGACAGCCAATTTAATCAAGGGGAAATTCAGAGTATTCGCGGCAAGCAATTGATTTTCAAGAGAAAAGTCAGCGGGATCAAACAGCCAGTTGGGATGAAAATCCCTTGAATCACCCCTATCACCGTGTTTTCTAGCAACCAACTCCTGCTTCCATATAGTGTAATAGCCAAATTACTATAATTATCCTACAACACAAGTGGCATATCAACATTATTTTAAACATGGATTTTTTGCATAATCTTTCATTATTATCATTCAGCCTCCCATTTGGAAATGGAAAACAACAACAAACTGTGATCTACCCCCAAAAGAAAAAAGGTCACCAGAGAGAATAAATAAAAGGGTTATTTACATGTGAATATGCTGAGATGTGTTTTACAGTCAAATACACTCTTGAAATTCATTAAATGCCTTCTCCCCTGCTTCATAAATATGGGCAAAAGAGACATCGCCTACTGAGAAAATAATCCCAGTACATAATGATCATAACGAATAAAAATAAAGCCACTTTTCTTTCAAAGACCTCCAGGCCCTATATCAAAATGCATTTGTATTTCCACCATTGTGAAATGAATCTGACTGCTGGAGAGCAAGGCTGAGTCATATCACAGGTTGCTCCCAGGGCTGAAGAGGAGAGTAGGAATGTGGATCACAGTGGTTCGCTCTCTGCAAAATAATAGATTCTTAAGTGGTTGCCATCATTGGTTGCTGCCCTTGTTTTTGAAGATACTGGAAAGGGCTTGGAAACCAACATTGGAATGAAGAAGGAAAATCAGCAACAGGTTTTGTAAATAACCATAAGGCCCACTCAGGGGGTTTTTAGGGCATTGTCCCAAGCAGCAAGCTCTGGGTTTCAGGTCTGGCTCATATTCTTCCTGGTATGCTACAAGTTCAAGGGTTCAGCCCTGTAAAACCTCTAGTCAGATTGTCAACCTTGAAGATAACCAATTCAGCCTGGGCATAGGTCTGGTATTATTTATTTAAATGATTATTTATCAACATCTCTAGCAAAGCACTAAAACTCACATGGTTAATTCTAGAAAACTGAAGTTGGCACAAGAGTAGCTAAAGCCTTGGAAGAAGGCAATCTGGTTACCTTCAGATGCTAAAGACAAAGTGGCTTAAAAATAAAACACAAATTGTGAATTGGAACAAATGTAAGTTGGTTATGTTAGGCTTTGCATCATTAAATATATCAGATGTTGCTGCCATGATCTATATTGTCGGAGCTCTGCAGCTATAAGGCACGGAAGACCCGTGCAGCCAGACCCTGGGCAAAGAAAAGCCAGGGGAGGAGGGAGAAATGAGATGCTAAAACCCAAATCACAGTGAGGCCCAGAACTTACCGTAGCTTCCTGGGAAGTGGTGTAGCCAGGGTTCTGTAGGCTGAGTAAAGCTTTTTTCCTAGGGAACATCTGAAACCCACACCAGGAAGAGAGAGAGGCCCACTCAGTGAGAAGTGGAGGACGGGGGGAGGGAAAAGGGTGTCCCTACGAGGCAGAGGGCTGGGTGGCTGCAGCTTACATCCAACCAGGGAAAGAGAGTTTGTGAAAGGACGTAAATACCAAAATGGCCCCCACCCTGAACACACAGCACTCAGGAACCAGGGAAGGAAGGGGGCACCAGATACCATGGAGCGTCTTGTGGGTTCAACTGAGTCTCCTTCCATCCCACCACCCCAAAACTCTATGTGTTGAAGTCTTAACCCCTGGTACTTCAGAATGGGACTATTTGGAGGAAGGGTCTTTAAAGAGGTAATTAAGTTAAAACGAGGTCACTAAGGTGAGCCTTAATCCACTATTATCAGTGTTCCCTGTGTCCAAAAATCTGGACACAGATGGGTACAGAGAGAAACCCATGTGAAGGTCCAGGGAGAAGCTGGCCAACTGCAACCCAAGGAGAGAGGCCTCAGAAGAAACCAACCCTGTTGAAACATGTTGATCTTAGACTCAGGCCTCAGAATTGAAAGACAATAGATTTCCGTTATTTAAACCATCTCATCCATAGTACTTTATTATGGCAGCCCTGGAAAATCAATACAAAATCCTAGTGGTTCACTAGTTAGATATAAATAACTTGCTTGGTGTTCAAAAAAATGTTCTGAGAGATATAAAGTAAACACATTGGCAGGAATATTGCTCTGTGATGGGTGTTTTGTTCATATTTGGATCCTTGTTAAGAGAAGAATAAAGTAAAATAGAAGGGAACTGGGGACATAAAATGGAACCTTAGGATGAAAGGATAAAAGACCTGGGAGTATATAATACACAATAAATAAGAATTTAGTCATTGTTTTTTAGCTCTGGTACATTGAGAGTGATTCCAGATGTTTCCTAGCTCAACAGAGAAGAGAATCTGTGGTAAGAAGCAAATGTAAGTTCAATGAAAAGAAATTAAATAAGATATAAAGAAACATTTCCTGACAGCAAGAGTGATTTTTAAAATAATTTTAAAGGTGACATTGCTGTTTTAACATGGGGATGTTATGAAAATTATTATTTTGAAGGGCCTTTTAATGTTTAATAAGCAACACCTCCTGGATGGCTTGGTTACAAGGGGCTACTCTGATTATGCTTTTGAAAGCCCACAATTCTGTTACATAAAATTAAATTTCTCCCAGCCAAAGAGCACTTCAAATTCTACAGAGATTTTGTAAGGTGGGCCCTGGCTGCGCAATGAGATTTACAAGTCTGAACTTGCAGGGGTCTTTTAAAAGAGATCTGTGCTGCCCAGAACACACCAGCCCACATGAGGAACAAAAGTTTTCTTTGGTTGGCTTGTTTTTATTATTTTTTTTAATTAACTATTAACTGTGGTGATGCCAATACAGCTGTGGAAACGCAGGCTGTGCCCTATTTTGCTGTATGCATCATCAAGAAAATTGCCAGCTCAATTCTCATTCCAAAATCTTTATTGTGATGATGTAGGTAACAAAAGACACAGCTTGATTTGCAAATGCCCCACAGGGCTAGTGGTGGGGCCAATTGGAAAAAAATACCTTTGGGGCCCTTTTATTATTATGGAAGGAGAGCTATCCATTAACTGCCAGGCTTATGGAACATCTTGATGTGGTTCCATACTTTTTGCAGACTCCTAATATTTTAAAAGGGGATCTTATTACATTAACATTTAAATAATTAGTACAAAACATTTAAGGGGTTCTCTTAGCATAATGTCCCGTATAAGCAGGAAAGCCTTTTTTCTCATATGTATTACTGTTTGTGAATTTTTCCAACATTCCAGGAACTTGCTACTTCTCAACTAAGTTCTCCACTAAATAAAAAATTAACTTTTACAAGTTTTTCTCTATTTGGGACAAAATCTTTGTCCTTAGAACTTGTCCCCATTGGTCCCAGTATAGTCCTAAGGCCTAGGACATAAAAACAAAATTCACAAATGTGACATTGGTTAGATATACAAAACAGGGAGCATTTGAATTCATGTAAAATGCAAATTGAATGTGCATAACTAAACTTTTTAGACTCAATGGAAACATAAGGCTGAAATGATGAAGAACAGTAGGCTAATCAAAATGTGCATAAAGAACTAGAGAAAGAAGGCTACCATATTAGCTAAAGAATGTCAAACTTGACATCTTTCTGCTTTGGAAGGGTTGAGGTGGGTGTGCAATTCCAAGTTTTCACAGCTGGTGGAAATAGACTTTAAGTGGAAGAATTGAGAACAAGCACTTTATTTGGGAAAGATTCCAGGAAGTACCAGGAGGAGACTGAGGAAGAGAGACAGGGAAAGGAAAGCAACTAACAAAACATGTGTTGCCACTTAGATTACCATTGTGGATCAATCTCAAACTCATGTTTCAGAGTCCTCCCACCTGAGGGGTGGGGGAGTTGAGGTATTTATACCCTAAATCTTATGATTTCACAGATGGTAGGAAAAGACTAGATCAGTAGTATGTTGGTCTAGGTTCCCTTGGAAACAAACCTAGAGTCAAAAATTCAAGTATAACCATTTACTTGGGAGTAGTCAGAGAAAGCACCCATGGAGGAGGAAGGATTCCACTTAGGAAGGAAAGTCTGTTTCTGGATTGTTAATTTCCTGGTCCTTCCCACTGGCTTCTGCCACAGGTCAAAGTGGCTTTCCACAGTTCTGGAAAAGTTCACACATACAGAGGTAAGGATTCCAGCAGAAGGAATTTGTGCACATGCACACACACACACACACACACACACTAAAATCTCAGGGATATGGGTGGGTCTGCTGATAGCTCATTAAAGTAACCAGTCATTAAATAACTCGCTGACCTGGGAAAAAAATGATCATATATGTAGTGAAGCAGACCTGTTCACTGGCATTTTCAGATATGGCCATCCAAGATTAAAACTCACCTTGGGCTGGGGATGTACTCAGGGGCAGAATGCCTGCCCAGTATGGTCAATCATAAAGAAAAGAGGACAATAAGACACCATGTCCTGGGAAGCCCCTTTCCATTCCCCTAAACCTAGCCAAGTTAAGGGAACAATGAGAGCAAATCAAGGCTGGAATGTCCAGATACGTTCCATCTTGAAGGACACTGGCTTTCTCTCATATATGCTGGAAATTACGGCAAGTGTAAACTGTAGAAAGCTACAATTTTACAGGTATGTTAGGACAGCAGCTCTTTGGGATGTTGGTCATATAAGGAGCAAAGCAAGTTAATGCTGGTGACACCACTGTTTTTGTAACTTAACTTATAAAACCCTTCCCCCTGTGGTAACTGGTGTGGTCAGCGAACCAGGGAGAGGAAAATACTGTCCAGCTGGTGCCTCTGGTAGGGTACTAGAGGCACTGCATGCAGCAGAGATGCACCTGTCCAGCCTGTTGCCACTGGAACATCCCCCTGAGCATTCCTCAAAAACTCTGTCTCATATTCTATCTTTGGTGTCTTTCTTGGTCTCTTGGCAACCTGTTCTACTGCCTTAACGCAAGCTTGCGGGGAGATGGTACCCACGAATGAAGTGTTAGGTTCTATCCCCAGCAACAAAAGGGTAAAAACATAAGAAGTCACCTTACCAAGACCGTCACCTTGCACACAAACAGAAAGACACAGGATCTGAGTTCTGGGTCAGCCAAGGATGAGCTTGAAAACCTTGGATGAGCTTGGACAGAGGTGAAATGGAGAGAACTGCACCTGCTCTAGCTCCTCTACGGCAAGTTTTGAGGGTAAAATGAGAAAATATACATATGAAAAACCTTTGAAATGGAAAAAGCACTAAGTAAAATACAAGATAGAAGGCACAACAATGTGTGCTCATTTGAAACAAGAATTTTGGTTCATGTTTTAGGGAAATTATATTTCCTTTAACTTGAGACTTTCATCAGAAAAAAAATGTCACAGTAGATCACAGTTACATTTAGGGTTTTCTCTGGAGCCTCAGTCTTTGTTGTTGTTGATACAACGATGGCAGCAAAATGTGTTGAAGACTCTTTTCTTAGATATAATGAGCTGTTGATGATTTGTAAATCCATCCCTGAGTTATTTGGAAGTCTACAATAGTAGCTCCCTGGTGAAAATTTCATAAAGAATCATCTTTGTATCCGTGAACATAAAGCTGATTTTCAAAAGTAAACAAGGTGCAGAAGAAAACAAGAAAAGTTTTCCTATTTCTTTCACTTCCCAAGCTGTGCGACAGCAGCTGATTCTAAGTAAAAATTCTTAGGGAGGTAAAGAGAAGTAAGCCTTGGGGGCTTTGCTAGACAAAGACATATGTGTGATTTTTTAAGGCCAGGATTCTGTTTAAAGTTGAGTCCTCCCCTTGTTAAGTTTCTAAGACAGGAATTTTCTACTCATTCTATGTAGGGAATACCAGTAGCATTAGAGCCACTCAGGAGGAACTCAGTGGAAGAGATTATATCGTTCAGCTTGTTTGTAATAACAACAGAATGGAAGGGGTACCTTAAAAATCTGAAGGACTTACTCTGTGCTTGGGACTGAGCACATCACAAAAATTCTAATATTTAACCTTCCCAATATTTCTATGGATTAGATACTATTTTTATGTCCATTTTATATCTAAGAACACTGAGCTATATAACAAGGCTCCTATTTGGTGTCATCTTCAAAGAAGAATTTAAGCATTGGAAAATGATAGTGACAATTTAGAGTTCAGGACTGTCTCATGGTGAAAAGCTCCTTCAGATCACTCCTATGATGTCTCTTGGCTGAGAAGCCTGGGCAGCTGGCCTTCACTATGCAATAGTAATGACCTTAAATCTCTTTTAGGAAGGGTATTGTCAGCAGTACAAAAAACAAGCACTTCTATACCCATGGATTCGCAAGTGCTCTGTGATGAGTGCGTAAAATCAGACAAGGTCTTCAAACCCATGCACTTGGTTTTCTCATCCAGGGGATATGACCAGCCAAATCACCTGCTTCTGTCTAGATTTCCAAGTCCTATGCCACCAACCAAAGTATCCTCTACCCATGTTTGAACAATCTTGGTATACTCTTTCACACAGGAAAAACAGCAATTCAAAATACCCTGATTCTACCTTGGAGAAACTCAAGTAGGTGAAAGGCCAATCACAAAAAGTAACACTGCTAATAAAGAGGATCAGAATTTTACCGAGCACTGAATTTATCAAGAAGCTGTGTAAAGCACTTTTACAGCTTATCTGGGTGAAACTTCAAGACTCCCTTGTGTGGGAGACATTACTATTATCTCTGCTTTGCAAATGAAGAAACCCAGAATTGAGAAGTAAATTCACATACCCAAAATCACTCACCTGAATGTGTCTGCCATAAGAACTCAAACACATTTCACTGCAAAGACACCCATAGATATGGTGAGCCCTTGTTAAATTAAAACACAGAAGTTTGAGATTACCTCATTCTACTTGGTGAAGATCCTGACACAGACAATATTTCAAAGTTGATTTTATTATTTCATATAGCTAGAAATAAGTTAAGCAAGTTAAAAATGACTACTTGCAGTAGACCTATGCTAGGTAAGATTTTGTCAAAGACATAAACACAGAAGTATTAATTGCTGGGATTAACATTTTAAAAATCTCTTGAGTTCCTTTTACTTATTTTTATTTTTGGCGATGCTGGGAATGAAACCCAGGGCTTTGAATATGCCAGGCAAGTGCTCTACCACTGAGTTATCTCCCCAATTTCTTGAGTTCTTAATTTGAAAAAATCATTTGTTCTATTTGGCTTTGTGTGTGCATTCATGTGTGCCCATGTGCACATGTGTGTAAAATCCTGAAATGCCAGCAATTATTTTATCATAACTTACTTTTAGCAATGAAAATTCTGAATTTGGGAGCCTTTGGCTGCAAGGCCAATATGTCTAAATATACCAATGCACTTTTGACCTTCTCTGCCTATGGATATTTTTTGTATAAGAATGTGATTAACCACAGAACTACTCCTAAAGAGGAGTGGAAAAGGAAACACAAGATGCTCTATCTAGTTTCATCACTTAGCAAGGAACACAAATATGTCCAAGATATGGATTTTATTTGCTGAGGTGTCCCTGAGATAGCCACAATACCTTGACCTTCTTGAACATCTGTTTCTTCTAGTGGTTCCAGAATGTCATCAGGATGTGGGATACAGAGTCCGTGGAAAGGTCCCAAGTCGAAACACTCATGCAGCAAGGGCAAGTTTACTCTTGAGCACACACTCATGAACCCAACAGCTACACCTTCCACCTGGAACATCCAAAACAACTGGTTACTCCATCAGACCTCAAGTGATTCTCATCATGAAACTTCCATGAACTCTGGGCATGTGGTCTGATGGTGACTTCACAGGTACTCTGAGTTGTTTAAGTAGCTCTAATGTCCTGCACAATGTAAGGTACATACAACATGTTCAAAGAAATGTCCAACAAGAAACCACTGCAGAAAATCCTAGAGGTGGATAAGTAACTTAGGGAAGTTGCCAGAGAGTTCTGGAGGGGAAACTATTGGAACTTAATCCTTACCCTCTTTCTTAGCCTATCCCCCTGCCTGCCCCATATCCTCTGCCATCTGGTATCTTTTGCATTTTATCCCACTACAAATCCCAGGCCTCCAGTGCACTTTCCTCCCTTCCACCATGCACAGGTCATGGTAAGATGGGTCATTGTTCCAATGCCCATCTGATTGGCCCCCAATTCAGAGAACATTCATGCTTATTAGCTCCTTAATACGTGGGAATTGAATTCATTTATTGGATGGTCTGATGGGAGGAAAGCTGAGGAAAGGAGGTTTGGTGAGAAATAGTTATGTGAACCTGAGTAAGGCCAGGTGGGTTTACCAGGCGGGTCTGATCTCCAAATGCACCACGACTTAGCATCCTAACAGAATTGGGTTTTAATGTTCTTGCAGTGGTCCTATGATTTTATGTCCTTAATGAGAGATACACAGGTGGAGAGTTGAGTAACTAACTGATCTTGATTAATCAATGTTACCAAAACATTATGCATCAACAAAATATTTTAATTCTATCATATTCCAAATTGAGAAAGGATTGTGATTGAAATTCCTTATTATGTTCCTTTACTAATTCTGCATTTCATTCCTTTTTCGCAGGAAGAGTACTTAAAGAGAGAGAGAGAATGTATAGTCCTTTAAATTTCACACAAATAATTCCTGTGTATTAGTAAGTGGGTTTTAAGCAGATTCCTGGTCAAATGCTTAGATTCTGACTGCTCTTATTAGAAACCAGAACTCACTGGGTCCTATCCCTGAAGTGTTCAGACATAATTTTTGGAGATATTCCATTCAGAAAGTCGAACTCAATAATCACAGCATTCCCTATTCCCAGAAATGCTGCATCTATTCATCAGTGCCCAGTCAGAGAAAATGATCAATGCTTTAACATCCTAAAACAGAGAATCAATTGATAATAATGCTTAATCTTTTAGATGGCACAGAAAAAATTAAATACTAAACTATTTGTTTCTCAATTCATCTTCAATTAAAACCATTTGTTCTCAAGGGTATTTTTGAAAAATAAATGTGAGATGTCCTTTATTTTCTCCCCAATAATGAAATTCAAGAAGAATTTTTTTAAATGAGTTTTTCCATGCATATTCCTTTCTTTACAGGACCCCCCAAATGCTACTTGCTACAAAAGACTGGATTTACACAGCTGTTTTACAAAGCCATTGACACTTTAATAAAAGTCCAAAATAAACATTTTAATTTTTTTCCCAAATAACAAGTGATTGTTTGTCTTGTTTGCACTCGTGAACAAAGGCTGCGTAGCTGCAGTTGTCTGGCTTCTCTGTAATTTTAGGCCCAAGACTCAGCAGACGCTGATTAACCAATCCATCTACCATATGTGCAGAAAGAGGCGGCCAGCCTCACTCCCGGCAGGGAAAATTGGCATCCATCTTGGTTCACATGGAGATGTCCTTCTAATCTACAGCCGTGTTGGCGCTACGAAACTTCGATGGCCTGAAATACCTTTTGCTGGCTTCACAGCGAGCTGCATGTGCATGATAAGAATGTATTATTTATAAGACCGCTGTTAGTAATGAGCTATTACACTAATGGCTCATTGTGTTTGGAATTTGATTTCAAATGGCATGGATCACACATTCTGATGAAAATGAGAGAAACATGTTTTGCCATTAGGAACAAAGATTTAGCGTTCTCCAATTCTACAACCTGTTATATTCCCATCATTCATCCAGGGCTGTAACAATTTACAAAAGTTCACAATTAAGAGAACAACAACAGAGCAAGGACATTTCCTTAAGTATCTGTTCCTTACTTTGGATTTCTTTCAGATAACTCATTTGAAAAACACTATTCTTAAACATGAATTTGTGGGAGGATCCAAATGCATCTTTGTGTGGATTTGTGTTTTCCAGAAAAATAAATGAATTTATGAACTTTCTTACTTGTGTAATGAAAAGACACAGACTGCTGGCTGTTATCTTTCAGGTCCAGAGGTCCTTTCCACCATCAAAGTCTCTTTAATTACCTTATACTGGAGAACAAAATTGCAAGTTTTGTTGTTGTTCCTGTTTGTCCTGGAAGGATCTACCTGATACATACAGAAGTTTTAGATGGCTGGAAAACCAAGTGTCCACTGGCGTCATCTTCACAAACACATGGACACACACATGTACTTTATCATTTATAGTTCCATCCAAAATGCTTGCTGATCACCTATCCCCTTCTCCTGATGCCAAGAGCATGCTAACCTGGCAGGCTCTCTCCCGCCTGCAGGTCAGTGGTGCTTACTCGGACCACTGCTGCCCATGCCCTGGATGATGCCAAAGCAGACGCTCTGCCCATCTGTCTCTAGGAACCGCCCTTGGCCTCCAACCGCCCTTCCTTGAAATCTCAGCTTGGAGTAAACACCAGATGTCAAGGTAAGCCAGGATACAGTTATGACAAGGAACTTGCAGTGAAGTCATGACCCAAAACTCCTCCGAAGTAGCTACGAAGCCACAAAAAAGTCCTTGTAGCTAAAAACCCTTTAACTAGTCATCGATTTTTCGTTTGGCTCAGGCATAGCTCTTGGGCATTCAATATACATGGCCTGAAAATACCATGGACTAGCTCAGAAAGAGACAGACTTGATAAACTTTGTTGTTATTTCTGGTCAATGGTAGTTGCCTAAAAGCATGGTGTGCTGATAAATGCCTAATAAGCATTCAGGGGAAAAAATCCCAGATTTGTAGCGCTTGCCAATTTCAGTGGTATGAATACTCTCATTATGGCCAATTTTAGCTACTAGTGTGATATAACTGAACACAGAACTAAGAAGAAGCATGTCATTAAATATATATCCACCATATAAAGACCACAGACAAAAAAAACCCTCAAGAGCACAGATAACAGTAAAATAATTGCAACTGATGAATTGAAAACATTTTATGGCTTTGTTTTAATATGATTTATTATGCTACAAGTTTATGTAAGTTTTCAATAGTGGCTGTGTTTAACCAGCAGCTTGCAGATTTCCCAAAGATTTAAAAATCAGCTCTCTGGAGCCAGAGCAAGTTAGATTCAGAACACCACTACTTAAGGTTGGACCAGCACTGATCTTGAACACAAAAGTCTTCAAGACACCAGATATGTTCAGACTGGAGGTCACCTCCCAGGACCAGGTTCACAGGGGACTGCCTCTGCTCTTCTGTTTTAAGATCAAGGTCTTTGGTCTCATCTCCACAGAACACAGAGCCTCTGATGCCCAAGGCAGTATGGCCCCTAGAAAGGCTGGGCTCCCGTGGCCTCTTTAGAGAGCAAATGATTCTCGCAGGTTTGAGACTGCAGTTTTCAGTATGGGGCTTTGCTCTGACGCTTACACACACTAAAAGTGTGATGTATAACAAGGAAGAACAAGCAAAGGGGAAGAGGTACACAGAGCTTCTGCAAAGAGCACTAGCTCAAGTGATTGGGGGTAAAACTAGTAACCTGGGACCAAAGAGTTAAAAGTTTTCCAAAAACAAAGATCTGGTTAAACTGAATGGGTAGATTAAAATACCCTACTAGGGTTTGCAGAAATCATTCCAAGTCTTTTATTTTCCTAATTGTATAAGACCAAGATTTTCCAAAATGGGGCTGCTGTGCCCAAATTCTTTCTGACCCTTCCTTTTCTCATTAGCCTGGAGCTAAAAATTGAATAAGAATTTATGAAAACAATGCTTTAAAAGTCAAAGCAAAAACCTATGTATGAAAAAATTTATAAAAATAAAAATTAAATTAAAATTGGAATCCTTTTGATGTAGGACCTCAGAAACTAATTCTGAGGGCCAGTTTTCACCTTCAGAAACTAATGCTCACATCTGTCTAAATTTATCTCATTTTTCACCAGATGTGTTTTACACCATGCAGGTAGGTGGTTCACCACCTAGATTACACTTTGAAATCATCTGGGGAGTTAAAAACAAGAAAAAAAAAAACCTGATTGTTTGGGTGTGTTGGTGTGTACCTATAATCCCAGTTACTTGGGAGACTGAGGCAGGAGGAGCACTTTAGCCCGTGAGCTGGAGGCCAGCCTGGGCAGGCAACACTAGATGACCTTGTCTCAAAAGGGAGGAGGGGGGTGAAAGAAAGAAAAAAAGAAATTTACTCAGAATTTTAAAATTCTGATTGTGTCCCCCACCAAAGATTGATTTAGTTGAAGTTGATAATCCTTTAAAAAGTATACAACTCAGTGGTTTTTAGTGTATCCACAACTCTTTTTAACCACTCTCCAATTCTAGAACATTTTCACCCACAACACAACAAAAAACAAACAAAACCACCACCCATACTCATTATTGGTCACTTCCCATTTCCCTCTATTTACAACCACTATTGCTTTCTGTTTCTATGGATTTTCTACTTTGGGTTTTCATATAAATGCAATCATACAATATATGGCCATTATGTCTATTCTTTCCCTTAGCGTAATATTTTCAAGGTTCAAATATGTTGTAGCATGTGTCAGTACTACACTCTATTTCCTAATAACATTTCATTGAATAGCTGTACCACATTTTCTTTAGCCATTCATTAGTAGATGGACATTGGGCTGCGTTCCCTTTTTGGGTATTATTTACAATGCTGCTATGGAAATTTGTGTATGAGTCTTTGGGTGGAAAAGTGTTTTCAATTCTAGGTGTGGGACTGTTGAGTGGGTAAACATATGTTTAACTTTGGGAGAAAATGTCAGATAGTTTTCCAAAATGGCTGACATTTTATAAGCCCAAGCCCACCAGCAATGGGTCAAACGCTCCCATTTCTCTACATCCTTTCCAACACTTGTTAGTATCCTTTTTTTAAAAAATATAACTATTCTAGTGGAGGTAAAGTAGTAGCTTGCTGTGGTTTTAATTTGCATTTCCCTATTGACATTGTAAAATGTTGAATGACATCTTATGCTTATTGACAATTGGTCTCTTTTTTTCTTTCTTTTTTTTTGGAGAAATGTCTATTTGAGTCATTTGTCATGTTTTGTTCATTGTTTTATTTTATCTGTCACTTTTGGTGTAAGAATTCTGTATGTGTTCTGGGTCCAAAATTTCTCATCTTGGGGAAATCTAGAAGCCTTCTGGTGATTCTCCTATGTGCCAAGTTTGAGAACCCCTGATATAAGAGGAAGCCACAAACTGTTCATGTCATAAAATAAAATAAAAAATGCTCCTGTCTCAAAATAAAAAATAAAAATGGCTGAGAATATAGATTAGTGGTTAAGTACTCCTGGGTTCAATTCCCAGTTCTTAAAACAAAGAAAAATGATATTGTTTAAACAGGTCTTATAGTCTTAGTAAATGAGAAATGAGTGTATGGAGAATGATGAACCCCTGAAAAAAAAAATCATCCTAGAAATAAAACTACTAAATTCCCATTTTCTATTTTTTTTTTTTTTTTTTTGGTACCAGGGAAACTCAGGGGCACTCCACCACTGAGCCACATCCCCAGCCCTATTTTGTATTTTATTAAGAGACAAGGTCTCACTAAGTTGCTTAGTGCTTTGGTTTTTGCTGAGGCTGCCTTTGAACTCAAAATCCTCCTGCCTCAGCCTCCTGATATATTCCCATCTTTTTTTTTTTTTGGAACTGGGGATTGAACTCAGGGGCACTCGGCCACTGAGCCACATCCCCGGCCCTATTTTGTATTTTATTTAGAGACAGGGTCTCACTGAGTTGCTTGGGGCCTTGCTAAGTTACTGAGGATGGCTTTGAACTTGCGATCCTCCTGCCTCAGCCTCCCAAGTCGCTGGGATTACAGGCATGCGCCACCTCGCCTGGCTATTCCTATCTTTTAACTGGTACAAAGTCTCTCTTTTTGAAATGAAAACCAAACATCCACTTGAAAACAAAAACACAATTTGTGGTCATCTGAACCTTGGGATTCTATGAATGAACAGAATGTGTGAGCACCCAATTTGACCTTGTG
The DNA here is from genome assembly GCA_020662805.1 of Glaucomys volans. Taxonomy (NCBI): domain Eukaryota; kingdom Metazoa; phylum Chordata; class Mammalia; order Rodentia; family Sciuridae; genus Glaucomys; species Glaucomys volans. The sequence goes on from JAJEJO010004759.1 coordinate 122,968, forward strand.
AGATCCCTGCATACAAGTCAGTGACAAACCATTAGGAGGAGGCTTCACTCCTTCTAACAAAGTTCTCAAACGTGGTCCCTGAAGCAGCAGCATCAGTCTGGAACTTGTGAGACATGCAGCTTCTCAAGCTTTCCCTTACCAGATTTAATGGGTCAGAAATGCTGGTGTTGGGCCCAGTCAAAAGAATTCCTGGCCAAGAAAGAATTCCTAGGTAGGCTCAACTTTGAGTACCACTGCTTTCACATACTTTCCTCATGTGACCCATGGCATGAGAAGAAGATCTACTCAAGGCCCTATTCTTCCCAACACTGAATAGTCAACATACACTCCCTGATAACTAAGATGCCAAAAGTCCCAAGTTTTTTCAATTAGATAGTTTCTCCCTGCCATTGAGCAGACCCAACAATTATCCCTCTTTCAGCATTTTCAGCTCTTAAGAGTACTAAAACTTCAGGTGGAACAGCTTGGGGTAGAAAGCTGTCATGCTATTTTTTAGGAAAGCATATTTTAGCACCCCACCACCCAACAAAGAGTACCTGCCTAAAGATACCTAAATATACTTATGATCAGCTATCAGATTTAGGATATTATTTTTATTTGGTGCATTATGATTACAAATATTAGTAGGATTCATTGTTATATATTTGTACATGCACACATAATTTGGTTGATTCATTCCCCAATACCTCTGTTGGTCTTCCTTTTATTTTCATGAGATTCCCTTCCCCAACTTTTCTTTCCTTTTTTTCTCTAGCTTCTGTATAAGAGAAACATATTACCTTTGACCCTCTGAGTTTGGCTTATTTCATTTAACCTAATGTTCTCAGGTTCCATCTATTTTCCTGCAAATGATAGAATTTTGTTCTTCATGGCTGAATAAAACTCCATTGTGTATATATACCACATTTTCTTTATCCATTCATCCATTGATGGACACCTAGGCTGGTTCCATAGTTTGGCTATTGTGAATTATGCTGCTATAAACATGAATATGCCTGTATCACCATAGTATGCTGACTTTGACTCCTTTGGATAAATACTGAGTGTAATAGCTGGGTCATATGGTGGTTCCATTATAGTCTTTTGAGGAACTTTAATGTTGATTACCATAGTGGTTGCACTAATTTACAATCCAACCAACAGTGTATAAGGATTACTTTTTCCCCTACAAGATTTAGGATTTTACCAAATCCTACTGGGGGAAATGCAGAAATGGGACTGTTGGTAGCTGAAATTCTATAAGGGAGGAGCGCCCCTTGGTGGATGCCTTCAAGGGTGGGTCAAGGATGAGAGAAGGTCGTGAAAATCTTGGACCTGGGGCCTCTGGTCACACTAAGGCTAGCTAGCTTGTTCATTCTCTGTATTTTCAGAAAATGTGGCTCTCTGGGTCTCCAAACTGAAGGGTGTGGGTTTGATCTTTTGGGTCCAAAACCAAAAGATTTTCTGATTTTTTTCAGAAAAGCTAGGAATTCCATTTGTTGTGTGTGTGTGTGTGTGTGTGTGTGTGTTCCTAATTTTTATGTCAGCCACTAATTCAGCAAAACTTAATGGTATCTAACTTGGATCAAATCATCAGGAAAACTGAACAAATCCAAATGGAAAGACATTCTACAAAATAACTGACTTGTATTCTTCAAAACTGTCATTGCCATGAAAAATAATGACAGAGCAGAGAGTGATTCCAGATTAAAAGAGATGGAAGAGACTGAGCAACTGAATGCAACGAATGACCTGGACTTACTATTTTCCTAAAGGACATTGTTGGAACTGTCAATAAAATATGAATAAGGTCTGCAGATTAGATAAAAGGATTGGGGGAATCATAATTGTCTGACTTTCATCACTCTACTGTGGTTATGAGTTATGTAAAAGAAAGTTGCTTGATTTTTAGGGTACATACACCGAAGGTTTAAGAAGTAAAGCCGCATCATGTCTGCAACTTACTCTCAAATGGTTCTGGAAAAATAGATGGACAAACGATAGAGAAAGCAAACGAGGATGATAAAGCAAATGCGGGAAATGTTAACATCTAGAGAACGTAGGTACATATAAATTCTCTTGTGAAATTACATCAAAACAAAAAGTTAAAAAGTAATCACTTGCTAAGTTTAATAAGATCCACTTGTCAGCAGAATGCTGGTTTGTGATCTCTGATCCCTGACATCTTGGGAATCTCAGAAATCCCTTCTAAATATCCTTGGAGAATCTTTTCTAAAGCATCCCTCTAGAGTTAAAACAAAGAATCCACATCTTTGGGCATCTGGAACAACCTCACAAAATAACTCTGTGGAGACAGTGATGCCCCAGTTCAGAAGCTGGCCTGGCATACCAGCTGGAAGGGCGTGGGGAAGGAGAGAGCATAGCAGCTCGTGGGGGCCTCTGCAAGTCCAGGAGCAACATAACTCATGCCTCTTGTTTCCCTCACTAAATTCTTCCCACATAGATTAGTCACCAACCTCACACACGACGGCATGATTCTCTTCATCTTGGGCCTCTATAAGTTCAGCAAGGAAGAATTCGCCGTAAGTGTCCTTCAGAACAGTGTCATAGTGCATAAATATTGGCATGAGATCGTCATGGTCTTCCACCCTGTTTAAGAGAAAGGCTTCTGTTCAGTATTTTTTTCTTCATCTTTTTCATCAGTGGAGCACCTAATGTATGCCAGCCCCTGTTCTAAATACCAGGGATACAGCAACACCCTCATGAAATGAACTGACATTCTCCTGAGAGAAACAAAGAAACTTAAAGCATTTTGATAATTCCAAACATTTCAAATCATGCTATGTGCCTTGGGATGAAGTGTGACAGAGTCGAGTGGGCAGGGAAGATCTATGAGGAGGGACACATGAGCTGAGTCCTGAATGAAGAGAAGGGGAGGAAGCTATGTCAAGACCTGAGGTGGGGTGGGTCACTAAGGCAGAAAAAGCACAGTGAGTGTGTTGGAGTGTGTACTATAAGGCAGCATTTGTAATGAGCCCAATGACAGCTGAGGACAGCATTTCCCAAATGTGTGCCAAGGATCACTATTTTTATGATACTGTCCCAGAATCCCATTCCCCTTCCCAATAAAGAATTACAATGCCTAAAACCAATAACCTACTACAGGGCCTGCCCTGGAGTGTCACCATTATATATTTAACCTTATTTATGCATTCCCCAACACCGGACCATGGTACCCTTTATTCCTGCACTTTCTGGGGTGGGGGAAATGGTGAAGGTGATGAATCTTCCACATGTTACCCTGAGGACACCCAACTTCACTTCCATTCTCAGTGACCTTTCCAACTAGTGGTGGTGGTGGGAACAAGAACCAGGTTCATTGCTGCCTCTTGGACTCCATTTTGTTGCTCTATTTAACATTCCTTTCTTCTTTTTAGTGTATTCTTGTGTTACATTTTACTTGTCTAGGATAGGCTTATACTGTTTTCCTGAAAAAAATGTTTCAGGTATGTATTATTTTTTTCCTAGTATATCGAATTAGGCTACTAATCTTTATTTCCCCACCCCCTTATTTCATTATTCTGCCATCTTCATTGTACCATTTTATCTTCTAGTATGTTCTCTTTGATGCTAACCATAGCTCCAGCTACTGAGTGACCAGTATGTCCATCAAGGGCTTTATCCAGATAGTCTCTGTTGCTATACTTCTCATAGCAACCCCAGGAGGTAGGCTATGCCATCTTCACATTTCAGATGGAGGAGAGCAATGCTCAGGAGAATGATGAAATGTTTTGCCCCAGATGACAGAAATAGTTGGCAGCAAAACCATGATATGAGCTCAGGTTTTGCTGACTTAAGCCCTGCCTTCACACACAATATACTAAACTGACAATGCACTTCAAAACTCTTCCTTTATTTTGACACTCCTTGGGAAAATTGTCAGCAGAAGTAAAACAGTTGAGAGAGGAGTGGTTGGCTCAGGGGCCACAGGTCATCATTCAGACAATCCTGTCACAACTCCTCCAGCCCCTGCTGGAACAAACCCTCCACTTCTTTCATAGCTCCACTCCCCAAATCTTTAAACTGAATGATCTTATGCAGTCTGGGTGAAAATCTTCACCCTGCTCCCAACATGAAATCATTTTTAAAATTTTTAAAATTTTTACAAGACTGCATTTTGATTCATTGTACACAAATGGGGTACAACTTTTCATTTCTATGGTTGTGCATGATGTAGATTCATGCCATTAATGTAATCATACATGTACACAGGGTAATGATGTCTCATTCCACCATTTTTCATAGCCCTGCCCCCTCTCCCTCTCATTTCCCTCTACATAACATTCCTCCATTCTTCTCTCACCTCCCCCAACTCGATTATGTATCATCATCCACTTATCAGGGAAAACATTCAGCCTTTGGTTTTTTGGGATTGGCTTATTTCACTTAGCATGATAGTCTATAATTCTGTCCATTTATCTGCAAATGCCATAATATTATTCTTCTTAACACTAGTCAGCTAACATGAAATCTTTATCTCTGATGACACCATCTTAGCTATTGAAATCATGTTGCTTCTTATCAAAAACAGCAATTATCTTTATGGAATAAATACATATTTAAAAACAGGTCTCTGTTCTATAAACTCTCACAGTTAAGTGGGGACCTAGCAAAGGGACCATCATACAAAGGGAAAAAAACATGCACACACGATGACCACAAGGGAGGACCATCAATATGACTTACTTCCAAATCCCCAGAAAGAATCTCAATGCTGCTGAGGATGCAGCTCAGTGAAAGAGCACTTACCTAGCATGTGCAAGGCCATGAGTTCAATCCCGTGTTGGAAAAAAAAAAATCCAATGTTTAAAAGCAATAACCTCTTACAGGTAACCTCTTGGAATGTCATAGTTATATACTGAAAGATTCTGAGAAGCACTATGAGAAAGAGTATTTAACCTTGTTTATACATTTTCAAATATTGGCCCATGGTACCCTTTGTTACTGGATCTCCTATGGAGGGGAAAATGTTGGTGAAGGTAATGAAGCTCTGCTCACCATCCTGGGGACACCCACCTTGCTGCTATGCGTTTTATTGTTAATCTCTTGTTAACTCTTTGGAAAGAGATACAGCAGAGGGTCCCTATCCAGGCAATCAGAATCTTTTCTTTTTTAAATCAACCTGGCTGTGATGTCATCACCATCAACAGTCTCATTCCATCATGCCAGGCCATCAATGGAGTTTCAGGTGTGAGGCCTGAACAGGGAGCCAGAAACCAGTGTCAACAGTGCATTTAGAATATGACTACCTCAGCTGCTGTCCCTGACTAACTTGCCCGTGTATTTATGTGTGTATCTGTTACTCTGTAAATTATCAGGGTCATCTGTAGCTGGGTGTATCAAGGCTCTATCACAAATTCAGCAAAGGCTTACTGGAGGCTCTTTTGAAAAGATTAGAGAAAGAAATACAATGTACTGATCACAGCCTGAGTTGGAGAGCCACACTGCCTTGGGTCTGGATCCTGACTTTCTGCATACTAGCTGTGACTCTGGGCATAGTACCCAACCTCTCTTTGCCACAGATTCTTCTCATCTGTTGTAAAAGTAGTAAATACAAAGATAAGAACAATATGAGCATTATTTGTACTACCATAATTATTAGTTGGGTAGAAACTACCAATAAGAACAACTGCAGAACATCTACAATTGGTGGGTGGGGCGAGAAAGCTTCTTATTACAGAAGGTTGAATCACTGTGCTAGCTTCCTACTGGCAGGTATGGACAAGGACATTCCGTCTACTATTGCTAATCTTAAAATTCCGCTTTCTTCACCTCACCTCCTTACTTAAAAACCTTTGCAAGCTCCTCATTGTTTCTGGGAGGGGCACAAAGTCCTTGGCTTCCATCTTTCCACCCTTCTGGCCAATAATGACATGATCCACTTATTGTCCCAAGAAATGGACCTCACCACCTTCCTTTTATATATATATATATATATATATATATATATATATATATATATATATATATATACCTTTATTTTGTTTATTTACTTTTATGTGGTGCTGAGGATGGAACCCAGTGCCTCACACATGCTAAGCAAGCACTCTGCCACTGAGCCACAACCCCAGCCCAACCACCTTCCTTTTTTCTTGCCTCTATTTCTACTCAGTGATCTGGCTCCTTTGACCACTCCAAATTCCAGCAATCTTCAAGGCTTACCTCCAACCATTTCCCTCCACTTACTCTTCCTCCTCAGCTCCCTTCCCAGGAACCCAATCCTGGGATACACATTGTCTGGTTCTGGTGTTAATTTCTTATGGCCAAGGTGTGGCACTTTCCCGACCAGGGAATGTGCTTTCTGAAGGGCTCTGTAGTGGTTCTGTGGCATAGACACAGCAGCAACAGCCAACAAGAACAAGGCCCTTCCCTTGAGCCAAGACCTTGCTAAGAGTCCCATGTCTACTGATCTCACTGAGGAGGTATGAACGTGAAGCCCCAGGGGTCCATGTCCAAAACTGGCACCCACAGTCCCACACTGGTAGTTCAATACCCCCTCTACTTGCTTTATCAATTGAGGAACCAGCAAAAGAGTCCTTAATGATATAGTGCAAAATAAGATTCTGGAAGAGAAAAGCCAACCAGTTCATTTCCAAACACTGCCAAAAATAAAAGGTTGCATCAATGCTTATTAGCAGACATAATTATTTTACATAATGGGGAAACAATTCAATATTCTAATCATTTCAAGTGGATCAAGACATCAATCACAAGGAGAATACCAAAACTAACTGTACCATTGGATTTTATTTATATAATGGACAAACAAATATTACTCTATAAATATAAAAATCAGGAATGAAGGTTCAGAGAGACTCAGGGCCCTAAACCTAGTCATGAGCCTTCCACAGCCCATTAACACAGATGTCCCTAATCAGACTTCAATACTAATTCTTCTGGGAAAAATAGGAAGAAAACATCCAAATCTTGGAGTTCTGAAGTCTCTCCCTTAAGCCCTTGCCCAAAATGGTTAGAGAGGAACTCAGTCTGTTAAATGCATTCCTTGGGGTAATCGATAATTTATGATCTTGCATCAGCCCAAGTGCTAATGATAAAGTATGACATCAGCCTCAAAGTCTCAAATGGCATATGACAAAGTCCAGCCCTACAGAAACAAAACACCCCAGCTATGGAAAATCATTCATGCAATAAAATGTGTAAATGTGAGTGCTCTCAGTCAATAAGCACTGCCTGTCAGAGTCATAGACGAGGTGAACCAGGTCTCACTATGAATTCGGCACCACGACATCATGCAGGTACCCACCATTTAAGGGCCACAAAACATGCCATTGATGAGAACTGCCTAAAATACAAGGAAATAACGCAATTCTCTGAGTAAAGCAACGCTTCCTTATGTCTTCCATTCAGAATGGCTTTTTGGGGGGCAGTGAGGCATTTGTGAATGTAATCAATTTAGAATATTTTATTTTAACTTGTTTGGAAGAGACTGGAGGTCCTTCTCATAAAGACTAATTGTTCTCCCAGGCACCCAAATATCCATCAGACTTTCAATACCATGCATATGAAAATGGAATTGAATCCAAAACTTAAAATCAACAGGCTCTCAAGAACACTTGGGGAATGGGTATTTTCTAAATCCAGGATACAGCAATTTACTAAGGAAAATCTGGTGCCTCTCACTGGCTTCCTATAAGGCCAGAAGGAAGGACAAACTCATCATTTCTACTAAATCAGTTATCCAGGATGTGCAGGGGCATCATGATGTCGCAGACACCATGGAACTCTTCTGAGCAGCCTGGCAGGGTCTCTAGGTGACAAATGGATTCTAAGATTGCTTCATCACCACAGCATCCTGATGCTCTACTACATAATTGCCATCTGAGAGGAAAATCTGCAGGTCAGCTTCCCCTGAGTCAGAGGTGCACACTGCTTCCTTCCCAGCAAAGAAACCACTGCAAATTCACGGAGGGAGAGTTCACACTTCAGGACACTGTCAGGACAGCCGCAGCAGGCCACCTTCACATTCTGAATATTGGCACAGCCTCCTCTATCCGGTCTGAAGTCATTTTCCACATTCAGAGAGGATTTGAATTTAATTAGCTAGACTTAAAAATGTACTGTTAAAAAGGTAATTCTGTTGCCATTTTAATTGCCATAAATACATTTCAAGTATGTGTGTATTTTAAGAAATCAATGAAAATTTTGTGGAGAATCCAATTCAGAGATAGTGCTAAAGAATGCAGTTATGTTCTTGTTAAACCATTATTTTACCATGAACACTGTCTCAACATGGGGTAAGAGAACTTATAGTTGATGTCAACTAGATTTTGTTTTTTATTCAGATGTGTGAAACAAAGCACCTGTTTCTTTCCAAGATCTCTTATGACCTCTAGTGGTCTTCCTTAAGAAAATCAGATCCATCATATTTCAACTATATATATTTCATTTTAGAACTACAAAATGGTTTTGGAGTCATTTAGCTTCCAGGCTTAGAAAATGTCATGATTTCAAAAGCTATGGAGGATTTTAAAGCACATGCAAAGCCAATTATCTCTACCACCAGAATCTGATCCAAAGTTTGATCTTGGCACACCCACCACTGCTCCAGTTGGATTGCTCATCAAACTATTTTCTGGGTCACTTCCCAGGATGCAAGAAGATCATTGGTGAAATCCTATAATTTCTTTATCTCTTATTTTGAACATATTAGGATATTTATAACTTACACAATCAAACATTCATTCCTGAGAAATTGCTCAGAAGTCAAATTTAAGTGGATTTCTAAAAAGCATGAGACTATCAAATGTTTCAAAAATAATTACCTCAAGAAATTAAAATTAAGTATTTATAAAAACTTCAATCTTATGCTTTAAATAACTAATTTTTCTTTCATTTCTTATTTTTTAAAATTTATTTTTCCCTAAGCAATTTAGTGAGGCCCTGTCTCAAAAAAAAAAAAAAAAAAAACCATAAAAAGAAGGCTGGGGATATGGCTCAGTGGTTAAAATAAAATAAAAATTATTTTTAAGGTCTTTTATTTGTAATTGACATAATAATTATACATTTTTATGGGGTACAGTGTGATCAATAGAAACATGTATACAATGTGTAATGATCAAATCAGAGTATTTCCATCTCCTTAAACACTTATTATTTCTTAGTGTTGGGAGCCTCTTCTAGAAAATAATCATTTTTTTTCATCTACTTTAAAAAGCAGCAATGCTGAGCCAATATGGTTAAATACTGTTATCAGCAAAAAAGCAGTTATTCTATAAAAAGAAAATTTTAGATATTTTACAATGCTAACATAATCCTTTCTTTGGCTGGGTCTCTGCCCACCTTCCACAAGAGGACTTGAAAAAGGTTTCCCCCAGAAAGACGATGACAATGGTTTATAAACCTTCAAACATCTCAGATTCACCACTGATAGGTTTGTAAAGGTATGTCCAGAAGAAGCCAGGCTTTATTTCAGATATAATGAAAAACACAGAAGAGTAACTTCATTAATTAGAGCCTAAGTAGAGGGGCAGATTACAGCATAATTTTCCACATGGGTAAATCAAAGAAACAGAACGGGATTATGGTGTTAATTCATTTGTTCTGAATATATGGCTAGTTAAATGACTGAAGGATAATTACATCCCAAACCGTTCACTGGTTTAGTATCTTAAGAATTGTGTTCTTTACCATTAATTAGCAGTGCAAGGAACTATTGATGAAACAGATGTCAAAAAATAAACATGTGGGAAATAAAAGAAATGCCTTAAGAGGCACATAGTCGCAACCCATTTGATGCTCAGAAGTGTCTGTTTTTTTCATTGTTGATAAGAAGTGAGATTGTCTACATAAAAGTACTTCTCAGATGCATGACATTCTATACCCACAAGTATCAAAACTCTAATTTGAACATTTTGAATAAAGGGCTTTTAAAATGTGTTACACTTTTCCATTTTCTGCAGGCAAAGGAATTGACATGTCACAATTTCCACCTGAATTCACTATAATGCACTTATCTTTTTATAAATGTCACTTCCTTGTTACAGAGTACCTACTGTCACCTCTGCATCAAGACTATATCCCATTTGTGGTTTGTTTCTTTCAGATTTTCTGTAGTCTAGGAAAGCAAAACAGCTATCAAAGGTTGTCTGAGCAAGACCTCAGGTTGAAGCACCCAGGTTTATTTTCAGGCTTTGTGGGCTCTGTCCACCAGAAGGTCAGAGTCCACCCCACAAGGTTTTCAAGAGCAAAGAAAGGCAGAAAAAGACAGGGTGGAAGGAATCAAGGGAGGAAAGGAGGAAGACCACATCAGAACCATTGGTTACCAAATGCTGCCTAGGAGCCAGGCACTGGGCCGAGCGTACCGTGTACCTTTTCTCCTGTAGCTCACATCCTGAATGGCAAGAGGGCAATCAGTGAGCAAACTAACCAAGATGTCAAAGAAAGAAATGATTTTTAGAGGAGCTGCATCTGTACTTGTCACTTTTGATAGAATATTTACATAAAAGTTTTCTGTTACAAAACATATGCATGTGTACATATATTTGTATATATACATGTTCTCTCTCTGTGTATATATGTGTGTATATATGTATATCTATAGGTATAGTATTATAATCATATGTTCAATTATATTTCCTTTATATATACTTGCTGATGTCTATGTTGAAATTATTTAAGCCTTAGTATTTCTCAAGAAAATAATTAGCCAAATTCAAATGCCTAAATGATAAGATTCTTTCAGAAATGTGCTTCCCTCACCTCTAACTAATTCATTACCCTCAACCTCCCCTAAAGAATTGTCTGTATTGCAGATGCATTTAATCATCTATCAGGATAATTTCTAAGCTGGAAACTACTTTAAATTCTAATAATATCTAATAGAATGAATTTTGTTCATTTTAAAGAAATCTGTAAAATGGCACCCAAATTCACATATATTTGCATGAATGCCATTTACAACAAGATACTGTTTTGGTCTAACAGATTAGAAACAATTTTAATAACTAAAAATATCCAGCATTGATGAGGCTGTATGAACACAGACTTCTATTGGCTGGAATATAAATTGACATGAAATTCTGATTTAATAATTTGATAGTATTTATTTTAAAAATCTTAGTACTTACACAAATATCTGGGTATTTCTTACCCATAAATTCCATTTCTAGGTACTTATGCTATAGAAAAAAATAGCCTGAGGACTTGGTGATAGGTATACAAGGTCATGGTATTAATTGTTTTAAAGGTAAAAACAACTTAAATTTCCATAAATAAGGAATAACAAAATGAAATATACTATAGCCACAGAATACCCAATCCATCATGGGCCAGACAGTTGTTAAAAAGAATAAAATTTATCTATAAAGATGATGAGCTGCTTTACTAAGTGAAAAATACAATTAACAGAATATATGATCACACTACTGTGTGTATATCTACCTGTATGTAACATGGGAAGATATATATACACACATATTCACACACAGAGAGAGAACATGCATACATACACACGCATATATGCATATATATACACATACATGTACAGTCATCCTTTGGCACTCATGTGAGATTGGTTCTAGAACCCCTGCTCTCTGCCCCACAAAATATCAAAATCTGAGGATGCTCAAGTCTTTTAAATAAAATGGTATTTGCATATAACCTATGTACATCCTTCTGTATACTTTAAATCATCTCCACATCACTGATGTAAATACTATGTAAACAGTTATTATGCTGTATTGTTTAAGGAATGAGAAGGAAAAAAGTCTGAACATAGTCAGCGTAGATGGCATTTTATTCCCAGATAATTTTGATCTGTGGTTGGCTGAACACATGGAGGCTGAAGCTGCAGGTATGGAGAGTTGACAGTGCTCAGTGATTGCACATGTGTGACAGTTATGAACTCACATTGAAAAATGAATTTTTTTATTGTTACAAGTTTTGTGATTTGAGATATAATTCATTTGCTAATTCATCTTCCAGAACAAGTAGTATATGGCAGGAGAAAAAGTGAGATTTTAAAACAAAATTAAGATAAAAGTATAGCAACTACTAGACTACTTATAAGATCCTAAGTAATTAATTTACAGAACTTGCTCATGATAAGAAACTGTCTACTTGTGAATACTTTTAAAATAAAATTTCCTTAAAGAATGTAATTTCCTAAAGGGCAGAGGGCCTATTTGTCTCTGCAGGCACTAATGAGAAACTGCATAAATTAGGAACAAGGATTTGAAAGGAGCGAGGGAATCAATTAAAATGTTCTTCAACTCACAAAACTCCTTTTCTTTAGAATACCTGTGGTTGCATTAGTATTTGTATCATGATCAAAAGGGTTTTATAAGGAAAGGAGATATAATTATAACAGCTATTAATAAGAAAGTAAAGAGGGCTGGGGTTGTGGTACAGCGCCTGCCTAGCATGCGTGAAGCACTGGGTTTGACTCTCAGCAGCACATACAAATAAATTTAAAAAATAAAATAAAGGTCCATCAACAACTAAACAAAAATTTTAAAAAAGAAAGTAAAGAAACGGTTCTCTAGGAAAACTGCCTTCTCTGTTGTCCTGAAGCAGGTGGATAATTTGTATCTGAAGTTACTTTCCTCCATGGTGTGCTTTTTTTTTTTTAAACACACATTGCCCTTAGGCTCTCCAAATGCAAATTAAACGCTCTACACAGACAGTAAAAACAGAATAGTGTTATGCTGTTTTGCAAACCACTCAGCATCTGCAGGTAAGTTTCTGGCCTCCTCCTCTGCTTTCATTCTTCAGCAAATTTCTCTTTAGAGAAGCTGACTGTTCCCTTGTCCTCATTTCCTTACCCTCATTTATTCAGCCCACTGCAATTTGATCTCCATTGTCTAACTCTTCATTTTAAGAGGGACCAGACCAGACCCTGGAGTGGGAGATGGTGTGGGGCTGTTTCTGAAAAATGCAATTTGCCACAGCTATCCCCTTAAGATTGCTGCACTTGAATCATGCAACAGGGAGCACTGACAGCAAAGGCCTTCAACTCAGAACACTGTTTTGGGATCAATAGCATTCTCATTCATTGAATGTCAGAACACAGATAGATATTATCTGTATAAAATCAAATGGGCAACTTCATTTTTAAGTCTGTTTTATTTGAAAGTTATTTCACAAATTTTCAGAACCCTTGGTGCACAGCACCAAATGAGAATCACGATAGTACTGCAAATTATTTCACCCAAGGATTTTACATTTTTGAGTATCAAACAAACAAACAACTTAATCAAGTGATTTATGATCACTTAGAGTAAGAATTGGTGATTTAAAGACTTTTGTAAAGGTGACTACCCCATGAAGCTTAGGTCACTTGTAGCACTAGTCCAACTATACCTGGCTTTGCGAATGTGCAGCTGAGGGTAGTGGTTGTGCCTTTGACATATATGCACCATGAAGTCCTCCTCATACGTCAGACTTGGGACATTCCCCACTTGGTCAAACACAGTTATAAGAGTTGAGCCTAAGTCACAGAAAGAAAGAAATGTGTCTTCATTTCAGCATTTCAGAACAAAATGCAGTTTCCATTCTAACAGATGAATGGATAAAGAAAATGTGGTATGTATACACAATGGAAAATTAGCCTTAAAGAAGAATGAAATTATGGCATTTGCCAGCAAATGGATGGAGCTGGAGAATATCATGCTAAGTGGAAATAGCCAATCCCAAAAAACCAAAGGCCGAATATTTTCTCTGATATGTGGATGCTAATTCACAATAAGTGTGGGTGGGTGGTTAGGGAAGAATAGAGTTACTTTGGATTAGGGAGAGGGGAGTGAAGGGAGGGGAGGGAGTGTGAGGGATAGGAAGGATAATAGAATAAATCTGACATTACCCCCCTACGTACATACATGACTACATGACTGGTATGACTGTACATCATGTATAACCAGAAGAATGAGAAATTATACTCTATTTACATATGATGTGTCAAAGTGCATTCTACAGTCATGTATGACTCATTAGAACAAATAAAAAAATAAATTGTGTCTGAATGGTTATAATCATATATGTGCTTGATAAGCTTAGGACCCAGAGACCAGTCTTCTTTCCCATTCCCAAGAGCACCATTCTAAGCATGAGCTCCCTGTTAGCTGCTGGGAGCAGGGACTGGCTGAGGGGACCTTACCTAGACTCATGTAGGATGGCACTACGAGAAATATGAAGTGCAGTTCTGGCACTGCTTTAAACACACTCCTAGAAAGGAAGGAGAGGTTGGTATGGGTGTTAATAGCAAAGCAATTCCATTAGCTGGCACCTTATAGACACAAACGCCAGTACTGAAAAGAATGTGGTGTCCAGAAATCCACAGGGGCTCCTTTGCTCCCTGACTGCAAAGGCAATTTCTTTTTCTTCTCTATTTTTCCTTGGATTCCAAAGGGCCCCTTTTCTATCTGTCTCATGGAGGTAGAGAGAATAAAGGGCACCATGTCCATGCGGCACACCAGATTTCTGCTGATATTAACCTTTGACCTGGCATCTGGATGGTCCGGTGTGACATTACAAAGTGACTTGAAAGCTGAGAACCCCTCTAAGGGTCTGTGCAGGCTGTCAGAGATGCACCACAACTCAATGGGCCTACTGATCATTCTCCCATGCACCCCATTATTCAGGATGCTCCCATGCAGTCTGTCATGTTAATAAACATTTCTAAAATCAAGATCGAGGAAATCTATTTTTAAGAACACCCAAACTTATGACTCTCTACTCTTCCTTTACCCCCTTAAATTAATTTCTTTAAATAACTGTGCTACTGTTTGCTTCAAATGATAGCAGTAAAAGATGTGGGCTGAATGGAGAGTACAGAGAATTAAGATTATTTTCTTTTGAGAAATATCACTACTATAAAAGTAAAAGCTTTAATACAGCTCTGAAGTACAAGCAAATTAAATAGCCCAAAGAATTTCACATCATTTAAAAAATATTTGAAATGTCCACATGGCCTCTTTCCTGTTCAGCATCTGGAAGGCCACTCACACTCACCGAATAATCTCTTTGCAACAACCAGTGGAAAACTCATCCACAGCCACAAAGAGGTGCATGAACAGTGTATTCAGAGGCTGCAGGCAGAAAGAGAATATGGATTAAAGGCTGAGTCAGCATTCAGGCTGGGTCATGGCAAGGTGGGAGGGAGGCTCAGGGCAGACACAGATGCAAAGCTGCCCAGCATTTGTGGATGGCATTTTTATTAAGTGATGGGAGCATTTGAGCAATACCCAGGCAGCATTTGAGACATTTCACCAACATAGGTTGCTGCCTTCTGTCCTCCTAGCTCAGAATTATTTAAGAAAAAAGGGATCATAAATAAGTCCAGAGTGCCCAACCCTTCCTTCTGCCCTCATGGATAAGCTGTGGGCAGAGAAGAGCCTGCAGGGGATGAAATTGATTATTAACTCCACAGTCTTGTCTTCAGGGGTGTCTATGCCAAGGGAAAGACAATCACCCTTTCCCTGGGGGCTCCCGAGTCAGCAGCTGCTGCTCTATTCATGGGACACGAGGGAAAGATTCTCTTATGAAATTGAAGGATGGAAGGCAGATGCCATGTCAGGAATCCAAAGGCTTGTTTTGTTCAACATTCTCAGAGTCCGAATCAAATATTACTCTTGGGATTCAGACAACCTGGAAACTGAAAGCTCAAAGTAGCAAGATTCCAACATGATTTCCAGATTAAATTTCCCCAGTTTTTAAAGTATTTCATATGACTTTTGAAAACTGCTTGAATGTCCTAAGGAATAAATAGTAGTTCCATGTGTTTACCAGCAAATTTTCCAATTCTAGAAAGAGTGCAAATGTGAAGCAGTTGACTGACAAGGGCAGAGCTCTCACTTCCATCAGCACAGTATGTGTCCATCTGTGTTTGTGGTTTCCTGAGTACAGACGACCCTTGGTATCAGTGAAGATTGGTTCCAGAACCTCCCAGATATTAAAATCCATGAATGCTCAAGTCCCTTGTATAAAATGGCATAGTATTTGCATATAACCTACAAATATCCTCCCCTATTCTTTACAACATCTCTAGATTACTTGTAATGTCTAATTCAATGTATACAGATATGTAAATACTTATTATACTATATTATTCCAGGAATAATGGCAAGAAAAAGCCTGTACGTGTTCAGTACAGATGTAATTTTTCCCAAATATTTTCCATGTAAGTTGGTGGAATCCAAAGACGTGGAACCTGGAGATACAGAGGGCTGACTGTGGTTTTCTAAATGGCCTTGGGTTGCCAACTACACGTTTGTGTGCCTCAGTTCTACCGCTGCTGGATGGCGTGTGACCTCAGAGTGCTTAGAAACCATTGTACTTTGCACAATAGGATGAGAAGAATCATGAGTTTGATTTAGAAGCCTGTAAACTCCCAAAAGGCAAACAAAACAAACTCAAAAGTCCAGATAATGGCAACAAAGACAACAATGACAAGACTTTAACCATTTTCTATGAATTAACCCAATAATCCCTCAACAATCTTCCTCAACATCTGCTTTACATTCTGAATAAGACTGACCTTGGCAGCACGTGGTTCATCACCTGCTTGATTTTTCTCCCAAACTCTCTTTTCTATCAGAAATATTATAATTCAAGATTTATTTTCTAAATATCTTTAACATAAAAATCATTACTTCAGTTGTTAATGCTCCTGGGGCAGAAAATACAGTAAGGCTTAAAGCACTGCCCAATAGAAAAATAATATGAGTCACAAATGGAAGCCAAAAGGCAATTTAAAATTTTCTTGAAGACACATTAAAAAGAAAAAGAAGTGCAATGAATTTGAAATCTATTTTATTTAATCTGGTACATTTAAATTATCATTTAAATAAAAAATCAATACAAAATTCTCAATGAGATACTTCACACTCTTGTTATTCTACTAAATACTTGAAATTTACTGTATATTTCACATTTATAGCATATCTCAATTCAGATTAGCTAATTTCAAATCCCCGATGGCTACCTGTGACTGCTAGCTACCACATTGGTAGCTAACAGCCCTACATCTATATGGTGTAGGAAGTAGTCTAAGAAGACGGTCTTAAGAGAACAAGAAAAGAAACAAAAGGGAAAAGAGCTTGTGAATAATAGTATTAATTAATTTATAGTTTTCAAATGGTACAATCATGACCCTAATGAAAATGTAAAATAAGCACAAACTGGACATAGTGGCACATGCCTGTAATCCCAGCTATTCAAGAGGCTGAGGCAGGAGGAAGAAATATGAATGGCCAAAAAATATATGAAAAAATGTTCAACATCTCTAGCAATTAGAGAAATGCAAATTAAAACTACACTGAGATTCCATCTCACTCCAGTCAGAATGGCAATTATAAAGAATATAAGTAACAACAAATGTTGGCAAGGATGTGGGGAGAAAGGTATACTCATACATCGCTGGTGGGAATGTAAATTGGTGCAAACACTATGGAAAGCAGTATGGAGAGTCCTTATGAACACTTGGAATGGAACCACCATTTGACTCAGTTATTCCACTCCTTGGACTATACTCAAAGGACTTAAAATCAGCATACTATAGTGGTGCAGCCACATCAATATTTATAGCAGCTCAACTCATAATAGCCAAGCTATGAAAACAACCTAGGTGTCCTTCAACAAATGAATGGATAAGGAAAAGGTGGTATATATACACAATGGAATATTACTCAGCCATAAAGAAAATGAAATTAGGGCATCTTCTGGTAAATGGATGGAACTGGAGAATATCATGCTGAGTGAAATAAGCCAATTTAAATGGGTTTTTCCTGACATAAGGGCTTCAGGGACATACTGTTGAACTCCACTGAAAGGCAGGGATGTTGCTCAGAATTTCAGCCTCTGGCTTTCCACAGAAATTAGGGCCAGACCTTGGTCAGGTTTCGGCAGGTCAGGTACAAGGAAAGCTCAGACTTGACACCAGGTACCGAGGCCAGACTCCTGAGAACCACTGACCTAAGTCCTCTGAGCTGACAAGTTGTCATTTGCCCTCAGCTAAAAGACATCAAATGAGTCAGAGTCCATGAGGGCACTTTGAAAATTATAATGTGACGTAAGTCTCGGGTTCTGTTGTGATCATAACAAGGGCAACTGGGTAGGTGCTGGGGTCCTTGTAGCATATCAAAGAGCACAGACAGTGCTGCAGAGAAAAACATGAGACCTGGATGTACACATCCTGCACTTCCACTAATTCCTTGCTTCCAGTCCTCTTTGGCAACATGAGCTGGTCTTTGCCAGCAGCTTACCTGTTGGCTATCACCTACCCTTTCCTATGCTTCCTCTTAAGCTCCACCCTCTTTTCATCCCTACCAGCTTACTTCATTTTTAACTGTCATGACATCATGCACTTTCTATGTAAGTTTTGAACTTCTGAGTCCAAAAGCCAAAATGCCAGCATTGCAAACAGGCCCTCCCTTCCAAGTTCAGGCTGTTCAAATAAGCATAGTGTATGATTTCTTACTGTGCATGGGATTTCGCTGTCCAGCTCCTGGAACACTGACATCCAGTCATCCTGCTTGGAAACATTCCAGTTGGGATAGTCCAAGAAGGTGGCCTGGGCCATGATCTCTTCCTTGTCATTGCAGAGGGTGACAGCAAGGTTTGCCTTTTCTCTGTAGAAATGATTTAAATGCACATGTGAATAAAGATGATGATGGTAAGTGTAATGAGAACAGTTTATTTTTTCCCTCCTTAGCCTACAATAGCTCCTGTATGAGGTCTGATAATCTTTGGAAGAAGTGGGAACAATACTGCAGCAACCTTGGGGGTAGATGTTTCAGAACATCTGGTGCTGCCAATTTTTATTTATTTCTTTTTTATTTTCATGGATGCTAGGGATCAAACCCAGGGCCTTGTGCATGCTAGGCAAGCACTCCACCACTGTGCTATAGCCCCAGTCTCTACATTTTTACTTATCATTACAATTCACTAGAAAGGTGTCATGTTTATGATATTAAATATCTAATAACCTTTCCCTAGAATTTTGCTAGGACAATTATTTGCACAGTTTTTCTATCCATTCCATGTTGCCAATACCACTGTGTGGGCATAAAGTGTGACAAGTTAGGGTGGCCAACTGCCCATTCATTACTGAGGGGATGCCCAGGATATAGGACTTTCACTGCTAAACGCAGAAATATCCTGGGGAAACTAGGAAGAGCTGGTCCCCTATGCACAAAGGCAAAACTGAGAGTTTAGTTGCATCTCTAATAAACTTCTTTGGGCAGTTTCTCCAAACTCTGAGTCCCTGAGCTAATTAAATCATATGACATCTGAATATATGAGGCATCACCTGGTCCAGCCACAGAAAACAGAGACACAGGGATGACCTGCGTAGGCTGAGGCAACCCAGAGCCTTAATCAAGCCAAGGGAAGAGAAGCAGGACTCCCAACTCTGATTCTGGTGGCTGTCCTAAAGGGACTGATTCAATGATCCTAGTTAACCTCTTTCCTGTCTTGTGGCACTTCAGGAAAGTAAGAGCTCTGACTTAAGAGCCAGCATAGAGTTCACAACATGGAGAACCATTGGAATATAATTTGAAAGGCAGTTTCACTTTCTCAGCTGAACGAAATCTACTGGTCTCTTAAGTTGGAGGAAAAAAGACTTAAACTTTCATTCAAAAATCAAAGAGTTGTTGTAACCCAGGAGTTACCCAATTTCCTTATTGAAGGAGATAGGAGAGAAGATAGCTTAGGGCTGAGGAGTGGGAGAAGGGAGAGGGGAGGAAAATAGAAAGTTATATATGTTTTCCAGTTACATTTTTTTAATTGCAGAAAGAATACATTGTCAGCCCAGACAAAAATGAGGAAATATGAAAAAGAAGAGGAAAAATAATTTGAAATAACATCTTAAATACTATGTCCTACATAGCGAAATATACTTTGTGTGCTTTTAAAAATGGAATTACGTAGTCCATACTGTTTATAACCTACTTTTTCCTACTTGACACAATCACATTACTCAAACAGTTCACTAAACAGCAGTCCCTCACACATACTTCCCCTGCTTCAACTTAGTTTTCTTCTTTAAAATTAATTCACTTTTGGCTTAAGTAAGAATATTTGAAAAGGAAATTTACATCAGTACCATAAATGGAAAACCAGCATTCCTTACTATTACTAGAAAGTAACTATAAAAACAAATATATAATGTTTATTTATTTATTTTAAAGGAAAAGACAGAGGCTTATTGAGGAAAGTAGACACACATTCAAGAATGGGGGCAATCTCAAAAGAGAGATGCTTTGGAGATAAAGCAAGGAATACGCATTCAAGGGAGGATGTGGGCTATCTCCAGAGGGAGAGACAGCAACCCATTGGTGTGGGATGTTAGTATTCATATAGGGTCTGGACTAAAGGTGGAGCCATATAATTTCATGCCAGTTTTCTCTACACTTGAGGGCGTTGCCCTCATGATACAAGGACATGTGACTCAGGAGTTGTAATTTTTCCTAAACACTTCTTGAATATTTTCTTTGAGACTCAGTAAAAAACTAAGATATACCAAAAAAATTACTCATGCATATATCACCTTGGGTACTAGCAGGTGTACCAGCATCTCTGGCAAACATTGTGCTCAGGATGTCAATCTCAGCACCTACTCATAGGAAGACACAGGAAGTCACCTATGATCATACTCCATGGCCAGAGGGTGATAAATAAGGGTGCACTTGGCTCAAGGATCCTACTTAGTTCTTGGTTATCAAGGAAAGGAGGCAACAGATGGCTCCTTGGGTGTCTAGAATATAGATCCACACGGGGGGCCCATTAGCACCTCCCAACTTCTCCCCCACCTGATTCACTGAAGCCTCTGTGCTCTTGGTCTTCTGGATTTTTCTGCCCCAGAACCCCTGAGCCATAACCTCAGGCTGAAAATCCTCCCTCTAGTTAAGATGAAAAAACATCTATGGTACAAGACTCTGTACACGTCAGCTATGACGACCATGGAGATGGTGGGAAGGAAGAGGTGGGCAAGAATTGGGGACAGGCAGCCGCCATAGCCTCAGGGAAGCAAAGGACAATGTGTTTCCTGGAATCCCAATTTTAACTTGAAATGCATTTATCCATGGGAAACTTAGGATGGTGGCTGGGTTCTATAGTACAATTAGCACAGTACCATACTACGCAGACATTATAGATTAAATAAGCTTTTGTGGGTTGGCCTGGGAAGTGAGCCAGGGATAACTTTGTTTCAATGGGAAAATGCACTACAATTTCCTAATAGCTAACGGTAACAAAAAGTAACTGGCCACATTATCCTTTTGTGTATATAATTTCCACTTCTTACTACCTCTTAGCCATTTCGTCCTCTACGGGACAGATAAAATCATCCAGGGAGCAAAAAAGGGAAAGATGAGGAGGAAAAAGAGGGAGAAGGTATATCTTTAAGGATTGGATTTTAAATTATTCTTTGTAATCATCCAAATACAAACTAAAATAGCACTATTAACATATTGGAAGTGTGTAATACATGCGAATATACATGCATGTATATTTCACACAAATTATGTTAAAGCTCAAAGATTTTATCCAGCAATGGAAATTAGAGCTCTTTTCATGAATGTCTCATTTATTCAACTGTTTTAGGGAATTTTCCAAGTACAGACAAAACTTAAGTGAACTTAATAGAAATCTTGGTGAAACGGGAGAGGCCTTTCTGCTCTGTTTAACTGAGTGAATAAAAGAGAACTTGGTGTTTCCTATGTTCATCGTGTGCGGCCAGCAGACTGTGCAGGTGCTCCATCCCCTCTTGTCACCACTGTGACATCTGCAATGAGGAGGATTCTTTCAGCCCCCACCCCCACACTTCATATGCTTGCCCAATCTGCTGATCTTCACTCCTAAACTTTAGCCATAATTTTAGCTAAAGTATCATTTTAGTTTTACCATTTCTGTATCTCTGTGACTGACAGGCAGTCAATAAAATAAAATTGAATGATTAGACGAGAAAAGGAATCACTGTTTTTAGAAATGCCTATAAAATAGGTTGTTAAGCCTTGAGGGTGGCCTGGTGAGGGACAGGAGTTACCTAAAATGAAAAATGAAGGATGGGGGTATAACTCAGTGGTAGAGCACTTGCCTAGTATATGTGAGGGCCTAGGTTCAACCCCCAATATCGTTGAGGAAAAAAAAAAGAAAAATGAAAGACTACAACACATGTGCCTTTGGGAGGGTGGCTTAACTGGGTAGGGGTCAGTTAGGACCTACGGACCTGGACTCCCTGATTCTCCTCCATCCATTTTCTCTTGCAATATGTCCTCTTCTCGTGGTTTCTCCACGTGGTCTCTCCAGGAAACTAGTCAGGCTAGTCACATGGAGCTATGAGGCTTTCAAGAGAACAACTCAAAAGCTTCCAGGCACAGCTGGGACTAGGTGAAGCAAGAGAGACACCCAGGCTTCCAAATTAAAGGAAGTCCTCACTCTCAGGCTTGTGCAAGTGAGAACCTGAAAGTGAGGACCCTGAATGGCTTGTTTGTCTCCCTCTAGTGCCAGCCCTGTCACCAGGCCATCTTTTTTTTTTTTTTTTTTTTTTTAATTTACTTATTGATTCATTGAACACAAATGGAGTACAGCTAGTGTTTCTCTGGTTGTACACAAAGTAGAGTCACACCATCTGTGCATTCATGCATGTACACAGGGCAATGATGTCTGTCACACATTCTGTTATTATTCTTACCCCCCTACCCCGACCCCACCCCTCCCTTCCCTCTATGCTATCTATCCTTCCTCCATTCTAGCCACCCTTCCCCTCCACATAATTCATCATCATTCACTTATCAGAGAGACCATTCAGCCTTTGGATTTTTGGGATTGGCTGATCTCGCTTAGCATAACAGTCTCCAACATCATCCATTTACCTACAAATGCCATAATTTTATTCTTCTTTATGGCTGAGTAATATTCCATTGTGTATATATACCACAGTTTCTTTATCCATTCATCTATTGAAGGGCATCTAGGTTGGTTACACAATCTAGCTATTGTGAATCGAGCAGCTATGAACATTGATGTGGCTGCATCACTGTAGTAATCTGATTTTAAGTCCTTTGGGTATAGGCCAAGGAGTGGGATAGCTGGGTCAAATGGGCCAGGCCATCTTAAAGCTTGGGCTGAGCAACAGCACAGAACCACTGCGAACACATTCTATGGGGTAAGTCACAGACACAGACCAGATTTAAAAGGTGTTGTCTAAAGCAGCAGGAAGGACACAAAGAGGCATAAGGACTACTAAGAGTAGTGGGAGCTTCCAAAGCAATGAATCTCCATATCTGCTTAGCTGCATTAGATTATATTTAACATATATTTATTTTCATTTAACTCTTGGTGCATTCTAATTTTCTTTCTATTGCTTTATGACCCATGTTATAACTGCGTTTAAAAATTTTCAAAGTATGGGAGTTTTCAAATTATCCTTTTGTTACTGATTTCTAACTCCATTGCATTATGGTCAAAGGATACGTCATATATGATGCTACGTAGTGAAGTTTGTTGAGCCTGCTTTATAGCTCAAGAGATTATCAGTTTTTATACATGTTTCCATGTATAAACAACAGCTAACAAGATTTTGTATTCTTCTTTATTAGGTATAATATTCTACATAAGCTTATTAGATCAAGTTCTTTAATTTTGCTGCTGTGAAAATCTTTTCTATTGCTACTGATTTTTAGTTCCTTGATATTCCATTTATTAAAAGCAGTCTATTAAAATCTCCCATTATGGTGGTAAGTATGTCTAGTTCAGTTTTTGGTTTTATTGATTTTTGTATTATAAATTTGGGGACTGTATCATTAGGAACATATAAATTTAAAGCTGTGATAACTCCTTCAGGAACTAAACGTTTTATCATCATATCTGTGGTTTATCTGTGCTGTAACTTTATCTGTGGTGATGCTTTTTGCCATACAGTATATTTTTGTCTATTATTAAAATAGCAGTTCTAAGTTGGGCGTTATGGTGCATGCCTGTGATTTCAGTAGCTGAGGAGGCTGAGGCAGGAGGATCATAGGTTCAAAGCCAACCTCAGCAACTTAGTGAGGCCCTAAGCAACTTAGTGAGACTCTGCCTCAAAATAAAAGATTAAAAAACGGGCTAGGGATGTTGTTCAGTGGTTAAGTGCCAATGGGTTCAATCCCTAGTACCAAAAAACAAAAAACAAAAAAAAAGAAAAAAGAAAGAAAGAAAGAAAAAAAAAGCAGTTCTAGTCCTGCCTTTATGAGATTATACTTATGGGTGGCATATCTTTTTTCCAGAATTTTTTTACTTTAAATATTTCTGTGCCTTTATGGCATAGGTATATTTCTTATACACAAATTGTGAATTTTTGTTTCGTTTTCAGCCAATCTGCCCACCTTAATCTTTTAACTGATGAATTCTGTCCAAATACACTTAATTATGATTACTGAGTTGACCTTTTTCTATCTTCTTCTTAAGTGATTTTAACATGTTCTACATTTTGTATCTTTTTTCTTCTTCTTTCTGGCCTTCTTATAGATTCAGGGCACATTTTAAGTTTCTCATTCCATTTTCCCCTCTATAGATCAGAAATTATAATCTCTGTGCCTATTCTTTTAATGATTATCCTAACCATGTTAATATATTATGCCTTCCTAAAAATCTTTACCTTTTGTTCCAGTTACCAATCAATGTATAACAAACCAGCCAAAGTTTAGTGACTTAAAATAACAATTTGTTATTATCTTTTGTGGTTCTGTGGTGAACAGTTTATGGTGGGCATTGGCTGGGAGCTCAGCTAAAGCTGACCATTGACCACCTCCTTATAACCATGTGATTCAAACTTTTATCAGTATGGTAGCTGGGTTCTGGGAGACAGCTTTCTAGGTAACCCAGTGGAAGTTGCAAGACTTGGTGTGACTTAGACTTGATGTAACAGAGCATCACTGTTGCTTTCTATTGGTTACACAGGGCTAGTCCTGAGTAAGAAGCCCAGTGTGATAAGGAATAAAACAAGGCCATAAATGCCAGAATGCATAGTTTGGAAGGTAGGGGGAGCATCTTTTCATCCTATTTACCATGCACTCCTCTTGAACACATCCTTAAGAATGCTTTCATTCTAGTTATGCACCTCAAAACTTATACACAGTTTTTGTCGTCCTGCATTTTAGTTTCATTATATTATTTATATCTCACAAACTAGTCAATATTAATATTAGTGTTTTACATGTCGTGTTTCTTATATTTACCCATGTATTTGCCCATATTTTTGCTTGCATTCCTTCTCTGTCTTGGCTCTCCAGTTGAGATATTCTTTCTTTTCTCTAAAGCATATTCTGAGGAATTGCCTTTATCAGGGTCTACTGATAAACTGTCTAGTTTTTGTTTGTCTGAAAAATGCATTCATTTACCCCTAGATTTTGAAAAATTGTTTTGCAGTTAACAATTCTAAGTTGATGCTATGTCTCTCCAATATTTAAAATATTCTACTATCTTCTGGCAAACATTGCTGCTAGTGAGAAATCATCTCTTACTCTGTTATGGTTTAAATAGAAAGTGTCCCTGAAAAGCTCATGTGTAAGATAATGCAGGCATGTTCAGGGGTAAAATGGATTGTGAGAACTGCAATCCAGCAGTGGATCAACCCACTGATATGGGTTAACTGGGTGGTAACTCGGCAGGTAGGGTGTGGCTGGAGGAGGTAGGTCACTGGGGTATGACTTTGGTTTCTATATTTTGTCTCTGGTGAAAAAACTTCTCTGCTTCCTGGTAGCCCATCCTGAGCTGCTTTCTTCCACCATACCCTTCCACCATTATGTTCTGCTTCACCTTGGACTCACAGCAATGGAGTCAGCTAACCATGGACTGAACCTTTGAAGCCATAAGCCAAAATAAACTTTTCCTCCTCTAAATTGTGCTTGTCAGGTCTTTTGATCACAGTGACATTAAGCTAACTAAAACATAGTCTAATCTTTATTTCTTTTCAGATAATTTGTCTTTTCTCTTTAGTTTTCATATTTTTTTTTAGATTTGGTATTCTGCTGTTTTATTCTGAGTGTTCAGTTGTGGATTTCCCTATGAGTAGGATTTGTTGAGTTTACTGGATCTAAGAATTGTTGCTTTTCAACAACTCTGGAAATTTTTCATTCAAATACTGACTCTTTAGCTTCCTATTATCTCCTTCTAATATGTTCACTGTTTCACTCATACTTTTTTCTTTGTCATTTTGTGTTAGATTATGGATGAATTATTGGTACTGATCCTCCAGCTCATCACTTCTGTGTTTAACCGCATCTACAATGATGCTTATTTAATTCACTGAGCTTTTCATTTCAGCTGTATTTTCATTTCTAGTTGGCCTCTTTGACTTTTGATCAAACCTAATCATTCATTTTTATGGTCTTTTTATTCCTTGAATATTGCTAAACTTACATTTCATTTAAGACATAGTAAATCTAGTTATTTTTATATTTTGTCTCTCTTAATACCTGAAGTCTTTTGAGAACCTGATTCTCCTGTATAATTTCTGTTGTTTCTCACTAATAATGCATATTTCCTTGTGTATTTGTCATTTTTGACTGTCAGTCTGTACTCCTTGGAACTTTATCTGTAGGTATCATTTGGAGTCTAAGCTGAAGCTACATCCTTTCAGATCTGATCTGCATTTATTTCAACCAATCTCCTGGACATACTAGCATCCTTTTAACCATTTTTAATTTAATTCCCAACTGGAAGTTTTGGGGGGCTACAAAGATAATTAACATGGATCTCAAATCAACATGTGCTTATGAATTCTCAGGGGGAGACTTTATCCCCTTCATTCCATGCTGAAATTGAAACTGCCTAGCTTCCTTCCTGTCCATTTGTATGTAGTAGGTTTATATCTTGCTCAACTTTAGAACAAACATCCCAGTTTCAAAAGAATCTCATACTTCCCTCCTTAGGTGGAGGGACTAAATACCTTCTGTTCTTTGCAAAGGTGTCATAACAAAAATGTGCAATTTCTAGAACGTGGCAAAAAAACCTCAAGGAGAAAGCTAGTGCTGGTTCCTGCTTATTATGTGAAGTTTCTGATTCTAATTTGATAATGTTCTCTGCACAGTCCTTAACTTTTGTGTTTGTGATCTCAACATTTTAGCTGTTTCCATATGGTGGTCATCATGAAGGTATTTGGTCAACCATAATGCCAAAACATGAAATTACTTCATTGGTATATGTATGTATGTGTATATGTGTACATTTATGTATATATGTATACATATATATATGGCATTTTATATGTATTGTCCTATTGCCCTCTAGTAAAAAAATCACTAATTTATGTTATATTCATCACTGTGGCAATCAGAAACCATAAATTTTAATGTCCTGGGCTGGCTTTATTTTAAACATTTCAATTGTATTTGATATAAAGCCTCATGAAATCCAAAATATTAGGCTTTTCAATAAAAATAATGAGGAAAAAAGGAATCTTATATTCTGACATCCACAGAAAGTCTATAAAGAAAAATGATCTTTTAAGAAAAATATTTGTTCATATTTCAAAGTTTGGGAGCAAATCCAGGTGTGGCCTCTTACGTATAGCTTGGTGTTGGGCAGGCCTCCCATTCTCATCTGTAAAATGGACATCAGAATAGGTGCCTCAAAGAAGTGTCAGAAAGATTCAGTAAGATAATGTTGGCAAAGCCCAGAGCCTAGAATAAAATGGAATCTCAAAAGCTGGCAGCTAATATTAACTTACCCCAAGTGACTTTACTAGCGAGCAGGACCATCAGGATTTGAACTCAAGTGTGCTTGAACCCAAAGATCATGAGAAGCCTCTTCAGTGACAGTTTGTGAGAGGACACAGGCTGGCTGTCCTGGAGATTTCTTGCTACACATTTTCCCTGTGCAGTGAGCTGCCCGTTCCCTAACAACAAAGGAGTGGGATCCCTTCCTGGTATAAAATTTCTGAGATAAAATTGATAAACATTCTTGAACTTACTTAGTCATGTACTTACAGAAGATAGATGATATTAAGCTTCCCAAACAGCTTCTGAGTAAATTTTCTAATAAGGGTTTTGATACAATAAATATCCTGGGACTCGGTTCTTCGGCAATGAACCACTTCCACCTTTCCTCGGGGAGAAGTGAGTATGGACATTTTTTATCCCGTCCCTGAGAGAGAGAACAGTCCACTGTTAGTCTGAAGTGACAACCTAATTTGGGATACAATACTCACAAAACCAGACAATCTGATTTCCCTATGGTCAGAGCAAACATGGTATGGAATGGTGTGCCACATTTTGTTCTGAGTGTTGTCTATGGTGACTGTCACCACAAACAAGCTAAAATATTTTGACACTAAGAATGAAGTTTTTGAGGATTGGCCTGACTTGAAATCTTTGTCATTGTGTTCTCTGTTTCCAACTGCTTTAAGATATTCTAGCAATAAGAAGAAAAACATTGAAAGGACTTACTTACTGATTCCGTGCCCTCTTCAATTTAATAAGCCATCATAGCATGTGGTCAAGAGTTATATGTGAAATACTGACCCCTGTAGCCCAAGTTCCAAATAGAGTTCCCCAAGGTGGAGCCTTGAAGGATAGCAATATAAAGAGATATGTAGAGACAACAAGGTTCTATGAGGGTAGGAAGTGCAGCTTACAATAGTCTCCCTGAGAGCTCATTATACTCAAGGCTAAGTCCATGTGTCAAAGGATTGGTTTCCAGCCTCCAGTGCCACTGGGAAGTGGTGAAATTTTTAGGAGGTGAGACTTAGTTTTAGGAAGTGAACTCAATGGGGGCATGCCCTTGAAGGGAATATTGGAATCCTGCCCCCTTCTGTGTCTCTTTGCTTCCTGGCCACCATGAGGTGCATAAACCTCCTCCACCATATGGTCCCTCCATGATGTCCTGGGCAATGGGGTCAAGTTATCATAGACTGAAATCTCTGAAAACATGAGTCAAAATAAGCCTTTTCTCCTTATAAGTTGATTATATCAGGTATTCTGTCACAGTGATGGAAAGTCAAGTAACACGCCCATTAAAAGGCTTTCCTAAGTTCCCAAATAATTTGTTTTATTTTTATAACCCAGCATTTCCCACATACTTTTGGAGCAGAATCTCGAATGGCAGCAACAGTGGAGAGTCTAAGTTCCAGTTAGACACTTTGAGAGATGCTGCCAACAGGAACAATAGGCCATAAACTTGCTTCAGTATCTCAATCTGTCTACCTCTTTTTATCATTCCTCTTCCCTCCATCCCTAACTAGGGAAAACTGATTAATTATACACTACCCAGTGGACTTAAAATACAACAATATGGAACATTTCCTGCTCCCTGGAAGGCTGCTTCATGGCAACACCCTGTCAATTCCCCCTCCAAAGATAACTACCATTCTGACTTCATTCACAAAGATGATCTTTGCCACATTCTGAACATCATATAAATGGAAATATATATATATATATGTATACATTACATATATGCTGCACTTTATATATTATATATATGTATGACTTTTATCATAAAACATACTGTATCATCATTTGGCCTTTTTTTTTTTTCATTGTTAAGATACACCAAAAATCCTGCATGCTACAGAGGCTTGAAAGAGTACTGGAATGAGCTCCTCCTTCACCAGATGAGAAAACTGAGACCCAGGAACTGAAGTGACTTGCCTCAGGATATACGTTTGTTCACAATAGAACCCTGGGCATTTCTTCCCAGCACAGCCCAGGCAGGCCACCTCCCTCTGTGTGCTTTGTGGGTAAATGGTCCCCTTGTCTTCACTGTTCTCTGAGGTTCAGATTAAACTGCTGCTTGCCCACTTGTAACCACAAGCTTTTAGATGTCAAAAGTGCCCTATGTGGGGGGATCAGAGGGGAACCTGGGAAGAGAGCAGGGTGACAGCAGGAATCGTTGTTCAGTAGCCTTCAACACCCTCAACTTTGCAGGCTTATGAAGGCAAGGCAAACCCAGCTCTTGGAGACAACCACATTTCCCCTGCAGCTCACAAAAATTGAGGAAGAGTCCAAAAATGCCAATTTGTCCATTTATTAATGATTTCTCATTTTACAAAGAGGAAATTAACAGCTGCACAGTCCAGATGTCTCTATAACCCAGGCAGTTAACATGTCATTCAAACCAAACACAAATCTGATTTCTTTGCCTTTCTTTTGTGTGCTTTCTGGCCACTGTCATGCAGTCTGGATGTTAGGCGACTTCACTAAACTAGGAAACTCAGGCCATCCTCAGCTCCAGCCAGGTATTGCTTTATATAAATGTGGGCTCAGAATGGCAGATCATCATTTTACAAAGGAAGACAATCTTGGTATTTATGTAACATCTCCCAAACTTGAAATATTAGCTCAGTCTTTTTCATTCTCAACAGATATATACGTAGATGTTTCTTTGTGCTGTGGCAAGGCCACTCAAGCACTCTCTCTTTGTAGATCAAATACAGGGAAAGCCCAGCTATCAGAAGGTGGCTTTCAGAGAGCTAAGTGGCTTGGGGCTGTGGTGAAGAGCATAGGCTGTGGAATCAGAATATCAGGGAGAGAAGTGTCTATCACTGCTTAGCTGTATGACTTTGGATAAATTGCTTAAACTCTATGTGCTTCAGTTTCCTCATCTGTAAATCAGAGATAATATACATACCTCAAAGAGTTTTATGAATTAGTTATTATATGCAAAACAGTGAATGCAGTGTGTGGTCTGTAGTTAAGTACTCAGGACATACTAGCTATCATGACTAATATCATTATCCAGACGGACATTCTCAGGAACTGAAACAGTGGACATCAAGAAACTGCTCACAGTTGCTGGGGGCCTGAGAGGGTCATCATCCACCATGGAGATCTCAAGTCAAGAAAACCAAAGGTGGACAAGCTTGGGTGGACATTATTGTTAACCATAGGACCCTTTGTGAGAAATACATTCTTTCCTAGAAAAAGTCATATAACTCTAATCATGTTGTAGTCAACTTTTCATGACCTGATAGCATTTCCTTTCTAAGATGGCTTTACATATACCAGTGGCAATATAAACTGATTTTATATTCTGAAGATTGTTCTTAACATTTAATTTCAAAAATGAATTTTTAATAACCTGTGCAATTCATTAGTATCTTATCATTTTAAAAAGCACAACTTTATACAAGAGGCTCAATTCTGTTTTTTATTGTGGCAAAACATGCACAACACAAATTTACCATATTAACCATTTTTAAATGTATATTTTAGTGGCTTCAGGTACATTTGCATTGTTGAACAACCACCACAACTATTCATATCCAGAAATATTTAATATGATCTTGTTTCGAGATCCTTTTCCCAGTGAAAGTACCCTCTTTTTTGATGATATATGTATAGTTTCAGACAGAATTTTCTGTTTTATGGGCTCAAACATGTACCATAGATACTGGGATGGGCATGATAGCTCATCTGAGAGAGAGAATCCCTGGAGGATATCTCACCTCAAGGCCTTTCTCACTGCAAATCATAGAAGCACTAGAATAATAGTCTTGTTTCAAAGGAGATGATCACAACCTTACTAGCTACCATATGAATAATTAAATACTCAATTATATTTTCCATAGCCCCTGTGGTTGTGAAATTTGGTTCTTGCTATGAAGACAGAGTAGACTGGTAGAGACAATACATTTTCATATTTATAAATGTTATCCTTTACCTTAATTGGCTAGAAATAAACTTTAATAAAGTCTAGATTCCTGTCAAAGCTATTGATAAATATTATCATTTACTGGGTTGTATTCAAACTTAAAAGCAAAACAGATATGAGACAACTTGTTTGTGAAACATGATATCATAAGCTAATTCTTCAAGAACATAAAATGCTGAATATAATAAAGTATACTTAGATGAATTTAAAAGAGAAAACAAGAAGAAAAGGAAGAGTGTTCAAGGAAAGTTCTCCACCTACAATAGCTCTTTGTTAATTTTCATTAGGTAATTTCTTCTTATGACAGCGATATAAGTTTTTTTCATTCAATTTATTTAATTTTTGAAAAATGAGATAAAATAAATAAAATGAGTGATACAAAGCTAGAGAAAATATTTTGATTTTGATTATAATTGAGTTTTGCAAATGTGCATACATTTTTGAAGTAATATCTGTATGAGTATGTGTGATGCCACTACTACATAAATATACAAAGATATTTTTTCCAATACCTAGAGAGCCTTGCAACTGTAGAAATTCTTTTAACTAATGAGCTATCAAGCTATTAAAAAACATGGAAGAAACTTAAATTCGTGTCTTTAAGTATAAAAAGCCAATCTGAAAAGTCTACATATTATAGGATTCCAACTATGTGACATTCTAGAAAAGGCAAAACTATGGAGACAGTAAAATAGGTCAGTAGTCCACAGACGTTTGGAGGAGAGAGGGATGAACAGGTGGAGCACAAAGGATTTTTAGGGGAGTGAAACTACTCAGTATTTTACTATAGTAGTGGATACACATGATCATACATTTGTCCAAACCCAAAGAATGTACAACATCAATAGCCAACACTAACATAAACTATGGACTTAAACTTATAATGTGTCACTGCTTTTGTTTTGTTTTGAGAATGCTTTTATTTATTTATTTATTTATTTATTTATTTATTTATTTATTTATTTATGTGGTGCTAAGGATTGAACCCAGTGCCTCACACATGCTAGGCAAGTGCTCTGCCACTGAGCTACAGCCTCAGCCCACTGTGGATTCTTTGATACCAGTCTAGAAGGATGGTTGGGAGTGGAGAGGCTTTGTGAAGGGGGAGTGGGTGGGTAGAGGAGGTACGTGGGAAATCTCTATACCTTTCACTCAATTTTGCTGTGAACTTCTCTTACAAAAACAATCATTTAAAATTTTTTTCTTAATTGCTTGATTTCTCTGATTTTGAAAGCAGGTAAAGTGTTATACCAGCTAACATTTACTAAGCATTTTACACAGATTACCTCTTTAATCCTAGAAAAATAAATATTACTATCTTCGTTTTATAGTTGAGAACATTGAGGCTAAGAATTTTTAAACCATTAATTTAAACATCAGCTTCTAACAACAAGGGTAGGTGGTTTGTTAGTTACTCTGATAATTTATTTTCACGTTTTTCCTACTGACTTCAGCATGCCTCCTGTTTTTGTAAATTCCAAGTCTTCGAGTTCATTATTTCCACACAACCTTTGGGAAATCAGAAACCGGGAGGGGGACGGTGAGCGCGAAGACTACAAAGCCCAGAATGCACCGCGGCGCCGGTCATCCATACAATGTGGCAGCTGTCCCTCAGCACGCTGGGAATGGTAGTTTCCTCTCCTGCCCCTCTGACCTCACCCTCGAGCACCCAGATCCGAGCTTGGTTCCTGCTCTCTTTGCAGGTTGCCACGGCTGGATAAATCCACCCAGTCCGGAGACTGACCCAGGCCCTGCGTCCCTGAGGGGCAGGCCAGCATGACCCACCTTACCCGCAACTCCGAGACACCGCACTCCAAGCACAGCTCCAAAGAGGACGCGCAGCCTGGTTACCACGGAAACGGCGCTGCCTTCGTCACGGCGCGTGAGGAAGGTCAAAGGACATCCCAGCGAGTTCCGCTTCCAGTTCCGGCACCCGGTTTGTTGTCGGAAAGCTTTGTGGTCTTGCGAGCCCTCCGGGGTGATTTCTGGGGTCTGGTGAGGGTGCGGGTCTCCCCAGGTCCGCTGCTGCAGACATGGCGGCCTCCACCGCGGCCGGGAAACAGCGCATTCCCAAAGTGGCCAAGGTAGGCGATAGCGAGGGGCTTTGCGGGAGGGGGTCCGGGAAAGGGGCTTCCCCTAGCCGCAGCCCTGGTGGTGCTCGGGTCAAGAGGGTGTTGTCTGGGGACAGGCTGTCTCTGGGAGCGTCCGTAGGAGAAACAGGAGAAGCGACTGTTGGTGTTGAGATCAGGAATCCTGTTCCCTAGAGCACGACTAGCATTGGCATAGACCTCATCTGGAAGTAATTCCTGCAGGGCAAGAGTGGGGTCCTTCTGCAAAGATTTGTGGAGCCAGGCACTGTGTTAGGTGCTGGAGTTCCACCCTAAGCGGGCAGCTGGCACTACTCAAATAAAACATCCAGCAATGGATGTTACGGAAGCAAAAGGGTTGTGTAGGGTAGTCTTCAGAATAAACTTGGCTGAGAACTTGAAGGCTGCATAGGAATTGGCCCAACTGATATTGGAGGGAATGAGAGTAGATTACAGGAGTTGCTTAGTGGCACAATTTAAGTAAGTTAAACAGATTTATTATCTGATATTTTCAAGGATGGCTGATACTTACCAAACGCTTAATATATGGAAGGCCTTATCCTAAACTTTTACAGATACTCTGCCTCTTACTTGTTTGTCCAACCCAAAGGGCTTTCTTAAGCTTGATCTTTAGGTATCAGTCTAGATGACTCAGAGATACTGCATATAAAGCACATGTGTCCATTAAATACAGGTTATCATCATCATCACTGTTCCACGCATGACATTAAATATTCATTTTCGTTAAGTATTTCTTATTCAAAAAAAAATTTTAATTGAGTTACTAGAAATTGAATTTAGGGCCTTGCACATGTGAGGCAAGTGCTTTACCACTGAGCTACATGTCAACCCTTTCTGGGTTGAGACAGAGTATTGCTTACTTGCCCTGACTGGTGGTGAATTTGAGGTCCTCCTGCCCACTGAACCCCGCTAAATTCTATAAACTTTTATTGGCATCATTGGTTCAATAGAAATAGAATGCCAACTACATTAAAATTATGGCCACATTTAAATGTAATTTAAGTATTTTTATAGCCACATTTAAAAAAGCAAAATGCAGATGACTTTAATAATATATTTTATTTAACCCAGTGTATTAAAGTGTTATTTCAACATGTCATCAGTACAAAAATGTTTAGTAAGGTAGTTTATTCTTTTTTTCATACTAAGCCTTAAAAAGTAGTGTTTTACACTTATAGGCAAGCTAAGTTTAGACTTACTACATGTGATTCACAGCCACAGTTCTAAGACCTCATTAAGCTTGGAGTCAAATGATGGGAACTTGTTCAGTAAGTTTAAGTTGACTTAAAATGCTGTGAAAAACCAAACCAATCATCAACAAGTGCATTAAAATAAGTTTGAGAATTCTGTAAATTAAAGTCATAATGCTAGATAAGAAACCACACACTCTTGGTAAAGCAAAACCTCTGGTGAGAATTTTACCTAGTCTCACATTATTATAGTCATCTAAAAGCGAAAACTTGCAATTATTTTTGCCACCTTTTTCTCTTGAGACTTTTTCCTATTTGTTTGTAGTAGATGTAATTCTAGATAAAGTTTTTTTCCTATTCAGTCTCATGGAGAAATGTGAACGTGACATACAAAGAGGGCATCTTGTAGTCATACTTAGGAAGTTCACATCCTAAAAACTTTATGCTTGTTTCTTAAACCTTGTGTGAAGAATATCTCCCAAAAATAGACATACCTTCTTTTTTTAAAAGGTAAAAAACAAAGCCCCGGCTGAAGTACAGATAACTGCTGAACAACTCTTACGAGAAGCTAAAGAAAGAGAACTTGAGCTTCTTCCACCTCCACCTCAACAGAAGATCACAGATGAAGAAGAATTAAATGATTACAAACTAAGGAAAAGGAAGGTCAGTCTGTCCACTAATTGTTAAGAATTATAGGTTTGGAAAGCTCCTCATTGCTTTGAATGTATAAAGTGTAATGAGGTGTTTCTTTTTCTAGTCATATGAATAATATAATTTTTGGTCATCAGATAACTGTGTTTTATAGAAATCTATATAAATAATATGCCATGAATTGTCTGTTTAAAAGAAATTAAATTAACTCTAGAGACATACTTTTAGTGCTGAACCAAAGATGGGTGGAAGTTTAATAGGTGGAACAACTGGAAGAAAGGTATGCTTGGCAAGGCTCATTGCGTACTTCTGTCTGTATCACCTGATGTGGTTAAGAGTTAGGACCTGGGGAAGAACCACAAGATGCCTTTGGGATCTGATTTGACCTCCTCACTCTAGAATGTTGGATTATTTCAAGCCATGGTTGTGTTTACTTATTTGTTATTCTCAATGAATTACATATGAAATTCTGAGAATTACTGGGACAATTTAAAGGTAATATTTGAAAATATTTTCATAATGAGGAACAAGAATAGAGCATATTACAGTATCAGTTGTCATGGGCAATAGGAGACAATATCAACAATTATGCCAATAACTCTTTATATGTTTATATGTGAAACTTTAAAGAAACATGTGATTTGAAACTTCTATAGTGTTTCTTATTCCTCAAGGACTCCAGCATGTAACTTCTCTTAAATAAGAATAAAATGAACAACCATTTTAGAAGGTGGCTTATAATAGGCAAAGAGTAATGTTATTTTTAGTCACTTTCCCTTTAATTTACCTCTTTGCCTTCTTCCAGACTTTTGAAGATAACATAAGAAAAAACAGGACAGTGATTAGTAACTGGATAAAATATGCACAATGGGAAGAAAGTCTAAAGGAGATTCAAAGGTAAAATTGCTAAGATTATAATTGTATATCTAAAGATGCCATAAATAAACGGATGCAAAAATATAGAAAATGTTATTGTTGAGAGTGTAATTTTGTAGATAAAGATGTCTTAAGTTAACAGATATAAAAGAACAGAAAAATTTAAAGCACAAGGAAAAGAGTATGCCTCTGTTATTTGTTCTGTGGAACCCAGTGGTTCCCTTGAAGGGCCTCAGGGCTGCTACATGAATAATTCTGAGGGACATGGCAGAAGGACATTCCACAGGTAGGTCTTGCCACCAGCACATACTCTGCAGATACAGAAATACAGAGTCTGCCTGGCCTCCAGGTACACTGGCCTCCAGGTACACTGGCCTCTTGGTACACTGGAACTCTCAAGTTCAGAATTCTAGGCTAGATGATGTTCATCATACATCATCATTTCTTTCTCTCTACTTTACTGTATGGGTCTTGACTATAATGTTTATCACATTGTATTATAGTTACATGCTATAGCTTGTCATTCTGTAAGACTTTATAAG
The DNA here is from genome assembly GCA_020662805.1 of Glaucomys volans. Lineage (NCBI taxonomy): Eukaryota > Metazoa > Chordata > Mammalia > Rodentia > Sciuridae > Glaucomys > Glaucomys volans. The sequence continues at coordinate 159,922 of JAJEJO010004759.1, forward strand.
GTACTTGAGAATTTCCTATCTCTTCATCCTTTTTTGCCCAGAACCTGGCTCATGGTAGACACTCAATGAAATTGAGACAGTTTGAAATAATTGCTACATATGTTACATGCACTTATTTTTTTTTTTGATACCCTTTAAATCTTGCTTCTTAAGGGCACGATCCATATACGAGCGTGCTTTAGATGTAGACTATCGAAATATTACACTCTGGCTGAAATATGCAGAAATGGAAATGAAGAATCGCCAGGTCAACCATGCCCGAAATATCTGGGACCGTGCCATTACAACTCTGCCACGAGTCAACCAATTCTGGTAAGTTTCTGACCTGATAGAACAGCCTTTTGTAGATGAGAAAAGTTCCACATTTTTATGTATTTGCTTTATTTACATAATTATAAATGTTCTACATAATTAAATTTGCATCCTATTCTTTTAAAATATCCTGTAAGTGCTTTTTAATGTTCCATAGTCTGTTATCATAAGCCTAATGTTTAGTAGCTTTGTAATCAAAACTGAAACTAATTAAAATAATATTTCATGCATAAGAAACTTCTTGTTGGACTAGGCAATTTTAAGAGAAAATATTTTTCCCTCCAAGGTTCATCCTTTTCCAGGTTTATCTTTCAATAGAAAGCATGTTTGATTTAGCCATGAGGAAAGATAAAACTTTAAATCTTCCCATTATAAAGGAAGAACTAAAAATTGTCCAAGCTCATTTTTTTTTCCTAAGTCATTCCCACCACAACAGATATTTTTGGATGATCTTATTAAAGGTATAAGTACACATACATGGAGGAGATGTTGGGGAACATTGCTGGTGCCCGACAGGTGTTTGAGCGCTGGATGGAATGGCAGCCTGAGGAGCAAGCCTGGCACTCCTACATCAACTTTGAGCTAAGATACAAAGAGGTGGAACGGGCCCGCACCATCTATGAACGATATATCCTTTGAATGAGATCTGAGTGGTACTATTGTTGTCCTGGGAGGTGATTCTCCCATGGACATGTAGCCATTAGTGTTACACCAGAAGTCAGAAATGCAAGTTTCATCGACTTCACATTTATTTTGTAGGGATAGATTGGTCATACTGAAAAATTGGTGGTCTGGGTAATTGAGTCCTTTCCAGTGAGGCTTTAGGCTTATTTCTATTTTAGTACTAATGCTCTGGTTCCTTGTAGAAAATGATACACTAAGGTCCTGGCTGCTGTAGCCAGTCCTGTTTTTTGGAGGTTTGTGTTGGACTTTAGCACTGTTACAGGAGTTTACCCAGAAGTTTACTGTTGACCAGCTGTGTGATATTGTCACTTCTTGATGAGCTATGCAGTTTTTTTCAAAATTTAACTCCTTTGAACCCCGGTGCCCTCTTCTTTAAAACAAGAATAAAAACAAGAAATACCACAGGTATTTCTGTGGTGTGTGCTGGGGGTGTTGCTTAGTGGTAGAGCACTTGCCTAGTAAGTGCAAGGTCCTTGGTGATTCCCATCACTGCTGGGGAAAAAAAAAACCTTTGGTGGTATGAAGATTAGTTGATAACTTGGAAGCACTTTTAGAAACAGAAGCACAACAATCCTCACTACTCACAGATCCCATAGTTGTAAGTTCACATTCTTGCTAACTTTTATTTGTAATCCTTGAATCAGCAATCATTTGTGAACATGTGCACAGCAGTGAAAAATTTGAGTTGCTTGCTCTGTATATTTTGGCCTGGGTCCAATAAAGCACTACTCTGCTTCCATGTTTCAGCCTCAAATAGTGATGCCCAGGAGATGAAGAGAGGAGGGGCCGTGCTATGCCTCTCAAAGAGCTCTAGTTCTGGACACAGTGGGATGGGACTTGAATACTCATTTCTGACTCCCTTAGTGAGGCAGTTTCAGGTCAATCACTTAACACTTTGGGACCACAGCTTCTCTTGTAAAATAAAGAAAACAACCTTCCAGAATGAGTTGTGTTTAGAATTTAAGCTTATAATCCACATGAGGTGTGTGTATATACACATTTCCCCCATAAGTAACAGCTTGGCATTCAGTGTGATGACTTTATAGAATATAACTACTGTAAACAACAAGAATCAACTTTATCATACAATGTTAAGGTCTTAATTGTCTCTACTTGTTTTAACATTAGTTTAACAGAAGCTTTCATAGCCCTTACTGTGTGCCAGTCATTATTCTAAGCACTTTACAAATACTCTGAACCCCTCATGACAGCTCTGCAATGTAGGAACTACTCCCATTCTAGCTTGAGGAAACGGAGGCATGAGTGTGGCTTGACCAGGATCTCATAGGTATTGATGAGGTGGGATTTGAACCCAGCAGGGCAGCTTCAGAAATGGTACTCTTAATGTCTTTACCATATTTGAATGTATTATTACATTTGAATGTATTACTACATTCATACATATTTGAATGTATTACTATTGGAAATTAATTATTTCTTTAGGAAAGATAGATTAAAAATAGGTTGTTAGGAAATAAATTGGTAATTCAAAACTTTCTCTTTTGGCTCTAGTTCACAGTTTTCTTCATGTGGTGTGGTTGTTTCCACCACCCACCCCCAATCGTGTGTTCAGATATTAAGGTTATTGAGCTTATAATATAATAGATCCCATTTATTGACCATGTTCTTCTCTTTTTGTTTATTTTTTATTTTATTATTGCAGTACTGGAGGATAGAACTCAGGACACCATGCATGCTAGGCAAGTGCTCTACCACTAAGCTATACCCCAAGCCCTTGACCCTGTTCTTTTAGCCAGAAGCTGCTAAGGGCTTTAATGTATTTTTTTCTCATTTAAAACTGGCAGTAATCTATTGAGGTTGGTATTAATTTTCCATATGTACAGAAGAAAAAACAGAGACAAGTGAAATGACTTGTCTGCAATTACATGATTAGTAACCAGCGTTGAGATTTCTCTTTGGCGTCAAACTTCTGTTTATACTCACTACTGCAATATTGAATAAACTCTGAAGGCAGATGGAGGGGAGTACCCTTGTGAAGCCAGAGATGAGTTTTATTGCACCTTTGTATGTTTGTTATCACCCCTAGAGTCATAGTTTGAGTTGTTGGGGTTTTAGAGTTTGGTATGGTTTTGGTGTTTATGTGATTTCTTTTTAAGCCATGTTATGTTGCTTCATATTTCCTTAATTCCCCTGCACTTGTGCTTGTGCATCCTGATGTGAAGAACTGGATCAAGTATGCCCGCTTTGAAGAAAAACATGCTTATTTTGCCCATGCACGGAAAGTGTATGAGAGAGCTGTTGAATTCTTTGGAGATGAACATATGGATGAACACCTTTACGTTGCCTTTGCCAAATTTGAGGAAAATCAGAAAGAAGTGAGTATACATCAGTAACCTGATTGCATTGCAAACAACTTAGAAAAGGTTAACATCTTGTGCATATGAGGTCATTTCCATTTTTTCTTATTTGTCTTTAGAGAAAATGTTTTGCAAAGACAAAAACAATCTCATACAGAAAATAGTATACATATGTGGCTGAGATGCAGATTGGGACCTGAGTTATTACAGATTTTATCATAACTGTCTTAATTTTGTTTTAATTGTTTGAAAATTAAGCTTTTAAATCTGAATGTTTATAAATTTGAGAGTTCGTTCTTTGGCAACCTCATTAAAGGACTTTACAGGTTAACTTGGGCAGTAAAAAGGCAAAAGCTCACAGAACAGAAAATAGAATTCAGAATGAAACAGATTGCCCCACAAAATAAGTTCTTTTCTTCCTTAGTTGCACATAAAAAGAATCTCTGATGGTTCCTCAAATAATGTAGATTTGATAAAGTTAGGCTGAGACCTTGCACAAATGCTGGGGAGTCCAGATTCTGTTGAAAAAGGGAAGCATTGAAGGGTTTGAAGTGGGAGAGTGATCGGATATGATTTATATTTTCAGGAGAGCTTCTGGCTAATTTAGAGAGAATATATTGCAGAGGAGGGGAAATTAGCAAAAGTAGAACCAGGTGAGACCAGTGGGGAGACTTTTGAAATGGTCCAGGTTAGAAATGGAGATAGGTCAGCAGCACAAAGAAAAAGGAGAGAAGAAAAGGGCTGTGTTGAAGAGGTAGAAATGGCAGGGCTTGTTGAAGAAATGAATGTGGAAAATAAGAAAAGGAAAGGAATGAAGAAAGAGGAAATTTTGATGTGAGCTGACGTGTGACTATAGGTGTTGCCTACGGAGACTGGGAAGAGCTGGGCCAGCTTAGAAGCAGGGAGAAAAAAGAAGTTCAGTTTGGGTCCTGTTTAGTTTGAGATCTGCAGTAAACCTCCAACTTGCAATATTAGCCAGACAACATTAAATGTGGAGCTCAAAGAAGAGCTCCTAACACAAATACCTTTAGCCAAAGAGATCAGAAGGTTTATTTTAAGCCAGGCGTGGTGGCGCACGCCTGTAATCCAAGCGACTTGGGAGGCTGAGGCAGGAGGATCGCGAGTTCAAAGCCAGCCTCAGCAACTTAGTGAGGCTCTAAGCAACTCAGTGAGACCCTGTCTCTAAATAAAATACAAAATAGGGCTGGGGATGTGGCTCAGTGGCCGGGTGTCCCTGAGTTCAATCCCTGGTTCCAAAAAAAAAAAGGTTTATTTTGGACATTTTTACACCTTAAAATCCTAGAAGTAATGCAATTACTCTCTGTTGTGACTAGAATGAGAATGTGTAATGGAAGGTAGTCATCCTGTCCGCTTTTAGTTTGAAAGGGTACGAGTCATCTACAAGTATGCCCTGGATAGAATTCCAAAACATGAAGCCCAAGAACTCTTTAAAAATTATACCATCTTTGAGAAGAAGTTTGGTGACAGGCGGGGCATTGAAGACATCATTGTGAGCAAACGGAGATTCCAGTATGAAGAAGAAGTGAAGGTGGGTGCTGGTGTTAACTCTGAAGTATTCATCAGTACCAGCTGCTCTGACAAGTTAGGGCTGTCAGTGGTTACATTTTTAATGAGATCTGTGATCAATGGCACATTTCAGCAAGCTGAAATGTATGAGGCTGATAGAAAAGGAAGGCAAACAATACTTGAATTTGCTATACCATTCACATGTGGACAGTCATCTGTTAATTGCTGATTGTGTAACTGTGGGACTTGAAAAGAAATTTCCAAACTATTTGAGCTCTTTTTTGGAAGAAGATGGAAGAGTTTTAGGTATCTAAAAACATGTTTTGCACATTATTTCCTTTAGCTTTAACTTCCTGGACAAGAGATGTATGGTAGATATAATTCCATTCTCATCCCTATGTACTGTGTTGATTTCAATTTAAAATAATAGCATTTTCTTTACTATTATGCTGTGTATTTAAAATTAGTTTTGCCTAGTCAGATTAAAATCTCTCCAAGTAAAGAAGTCTGGTGTTAAGTGATGTGGTAGGTCAGCAAGATAAATTACTATTAACTGAAAAGGCAGGCTTCATAATTGTGAGCATGATAAAATTCCATTGTAATTTTATTCTAAATCTAGTGATATGTAGTTATATATATATGTGTACATTAATAATTCATTAATAAGAATAGGTGTCTCGTTATTGAGTGATGGCTATGCTGGAAAAGGACCACATCTAGCTAGTAACCTCTCCTTTGGTTTCCTTTTATTTTTTATTTATGCTTTCTCAGGAATGGTGTTTTTTAAATGAGATAACAAGATAAAATCTAGCAGAAAAAGTGCTAAACTATAGAAAGTCATTCTGGTGCCTCCTTTCTGCTCAATAGTATATCTCTTGGTTTTGTCTTTATTGGTTAAGTGGGTTGTCTTTCTAGGCTAATCCACACAATTATGATGCGTGGTTTGATTACTTGCGCTTGGTGGAAAGTGATGCAGAAGCTGAAACTGTGCGTGAGGTCTATGAGAGAGCCATTGCCAACGTACCACCCATTCAGGAGAAGAGGCACTGGAAGCGCTACATATATCTTTGGATCAACTATGCACTCTATGAAGAATTGGAGGCAAAGGTAAAAATGAATTTTATGTCCACTGTTAATGATTTCCTTGCCCCTGTACTCAGAGCTTGTCTGTTGTGGTAGTAGCTGATTATTGCAATCCTTGAAACACAGAAGTTTAGTTCTAATTTCTTACAGGCCTCTGTTCAACCATATAGTTATATATTTTCTCTGCAGCATTTTTAAATTCTCTATACCTGTTGTGGGCGAAGTTAAGGTGCTTGTGTGTGTGTGCGTCTGTGTTTGCAGCACTAAGAATCGAACTCAGGGCCTCACACATGCTAGGCAAATGCTATTCCACCACAAACAAAATAACATTTGAAACTTGAAAGAGAATAAGGTACCAGTTCTCAGGTTAATTATATATAGTTTCCTATAATTAATGGGTTTTCTCACAAATCTAGCTCACAATCACAGCTAGATTGTATATTTTTGTTTTAGGTTAAAATTAAATGACATTTTCAGATATTGGTCATGTGGGAGTTAACAGGTAAAGATTAACCTGCTATTGATCTGAGACCATAAAACACCTTTGTTTCTTTCTGTTATCAGGCAGAGCCTTTCTACAAAGAAGTGCTCAGAGTTTGATATCTCTATTGTTGGTGATTCTTAAACCAAAGTTTGATGACCACAGGTAGTTGATAGTTTTAATCATAAATGGAATCAGGGTTTGAAAATAGCCACTTGAGAAAACATATTCAGTGTTGGGTGTGTACATTTTTACTGGTAAAATTAGTAACGAGTGAAGTTAGTGTTAGCCATAGTCTTTAATATTTTGTAAAAATTTTTCATACAGGATCCTGAAAGGACAAGACAGGTATATCAAGCCTCTTTGGAACTAATTCCTCACAAAAAGGTATGTTTGCTCTAAAGTGTTCAACTCCATCCAGGGCAATATCTTCATCTATTATTTGTGAAATAATAGAATGAACATTTAGAGATTATTTTCCTGTACTTGGCACCATGGAAAACATAAATAAGAATGAGATTACTAATTCAGAGGATAACCTGCATTGAAAACAAACTAATAATATAGATAATATGTAACAAATTCAGAGGAGGCTAGGTAGTTTGAATAGACTGAGTAGAAGGAGGAAGGCATTCACAGAGTTCGCACAACACATGTGAGAGACACAGAACTGTGTTTGTTGATATGTGAGTGCATCCCTTGCTTCTTCAGAGATGGTTGAGATGTTACCTCTGCCATGTTTCCCAGCACAAGAAACAAAGTCTTTCCAGCTGTTGAAGTGTTGGCCAACTTATCTTCTCAGAATAAACATAGGATGTTCTGTCTACACACAAGCGGCCCACAAAACAAGGCCTATTCGAGGAGAGGTTGCAGTGTCATGAAATACAGTGAAGTACATGAATCGTGATGTTTTTAACTGTTGTGAAATCTTTACTTGTGAGCAAAATACATCCTGCCTCACTCAGAAGTTTTAGGAAAATCTAACTGCCAGTAGCCTTTGGTTAATTTAGATTAACTTAATTTAAATGAATTTCTTCAGTTCAATGTTTTTGTGCTTTTGTTTCCTAGTTCACGTTTGCCAAAATGTGGTTATATTATGCGCAATTTGAAATAAGACAGAAAAATTTACCATTTGCCAGAAGAGCTTTGGTAAGTAAAGAAAGGATCAGATGCCTCATAAAGTTCTAGAAGAAGGAATTCTTAAACCTTAGTGCTTACAAGTTATGTAATTCCTACTCTACTAAAAACACAACAGAAATTTCTATCTTTATAGCCTGGGGTATGCGAGAAAGCCCCAGGAAAAAAATATTGGATGATGATACTTAAATTATTCTTATTACTTAGGGCAAATGAACATTCTCTTTCAACACTGGAAATGTCTGTAGCTTTCAGTTGCTAGATCTGTCCTCAGACTAGACTCAGTCTGGTCCCTTGTAAACTTCTGGTGTATTTAAATGCATCTTCCTCCTAAAAATTGTTCCAAAATTTTTGATAGGATCAAATACTGTATTTAAATATAATTTCTTTTCAGATAAGCTACTATTATCTTGGCTGTGGACAGCATTTCAAGTTTCACTCTTTGATTACCTTTTTATTTGAAGGAGGTTTTCATATCTGACATTCATTTTCCCCTGAGAAAATTTGAAATTCAAAATAGTGGACTAGGTACCAGTGAGCACAGGCCATCTTGTCAACCGATTGCGCTAGAGAAGTTTCCTTTGGCCTTTCATCAAGAGCCACTGTGAACAGTGTTATATCACAGAGCAGCATTATGACTGGCCATGTTAAAATGATGGTGCATGTTTCCTACTAAGGTGTCATAGTCATCTGGTCATTTTATTTTTCAGGGAACTTCCATAGGCAAATGTCCAAAGAACAAGTTATTTAAAGGTTACATAGAATTGGAGCTACAGCTTCGAGAATTTGACAGATGCCGGAAGCTTTATGAAAAGTTTCTGGAATTTGGGCCTGAAAATTGTACCTCCTGGATTAAATTTGCAGAATTAGAGACAATCCTTGGTGATATTGAAAGAGCCCGGGCCATTTATGAGTTAGCCATCAGCCAGCCACGCTTAGACATGCCAGAGGTGAGGCTCTCAAGTTGCATATAATTTGTTCTAGACGCTTTTCTAGTATTCCTTTAGAGGACTAAGAGTGTGTGTGTGTGTGTGTGTGTGTGTGTGTGTTTTAGAGTATAAACATGGTCTGACTCACCTCCAGTCTCTTCTACTCAGATTAGGATTTTTCTGTTTGTAGGATAGGAAGGTGGGAGTGGGGGAGTTGGAAAATGAAGCCCTCTAACTGGGTACAGTAAACACTCAGAACGAATTCGGGTATAGAGGCGTGGCTGATGAGCTCTCTTCCTCCCTTCAAACCTGGAAGGGAAGAAAAGGCCAGGCAAGCAAACAGCCAGCAGGCAGCCCATCTGGAGGAGAAATGGAGTTGGGGACTGCAACTCCCTGTTCTAATACAGTTTTGCCTGGATTGGGCCAATAAAAGAGACTCCAGTGAACCCATGATGTTCCTAGAATTATAACTGCTGCTGTCCTGGTGTACTTGCCTGCCTTCAGTAGTTAAGTTTGAGCTGTGTGGTGGTGCCAGACTATAAGACCAATTTGAGTGACACTGGGGTCACAACTTACTCAGCCTTTTTGTCAGTATTGACCTAACATGACCCTACATTTAATGGTCACGCCCCATTGCCTATATCAGGACAGTGCTTTGTATCTCTGGTTCCATCTCGTGGCCTCAGTTCTTTCACCAGACTGCTGCTCCCATGTGTCCGGGCCACAGTTTATTTATCCTTGTGCCCTGACAGGTGAGCACCTATTTAATAAGTGTTTGTTGAGTTTAACTCAAATAACAAGGAATTTACAGTAGAGGTAAGAACATACTGGCTGATTTGGGCCAGTTTTCTCCCCAGAGGTTAATTGCATGTGGCAGGATCATGAAAGTACCTGGGAGACACTTAGCAAATTTCTCAGTTCTTGATTAAATTGAACATTTTGGAAAAAACTCCAAAGGAGAATCTAAAACTGAATCCATAGTCTTTGGGCCTGTAATCTGGAATTCTAGCTGAGTTTTGGTAGGCTTATAAATGCCGGTATTACTTCATTCATGTGCTGTCAATTAATTGCTTAGCAAAAGTTCTGTTTGTGGATGTAGGTTACAATGATAGGTAAGCTGGATTTGGATGGGGGCATGATGCTTTGTCAATGTGAAGACTGACCTATTATTTTTCTTAGGTGCTTTGGAAATCATATATTGATTTTGAAATTGAACAGGAAGAAACTGAAAGAACAAGAAATCTTTATCGACAATTGCTTCAGCGAACACAGCATGTTAAGGTATCCTGTGGTTGGTTGTTGATTTTTCTTGAATCAGCAATGCTAAAAAAATACTCTGTATTTTAATTGCTTTTTATTAGAAAATTTAATTTAACCATGCACAATGATGTACATCTGTAATCTCAGGTACTTGGGAGGCTGAGACAGGAGGATCAGAAGTTCAAGGCCAGCTTGGGTACCTTAGTGATACCATATCCCAAAGTAAAATTTTTTAAAAAGGCTGGAGATGTAGCCCAGCATGCATGAGGCCCTGGGTTCAATTTCTAGTACTGCAGGAAAAAAAGAAAAGAAAATTTATTTTTAAATTATTTCCTTCCTTTTAAAGAGAACCCACAAGTCTCAGAGGACTTGTGAATGTCATTGTTTATACTGCATGTGAATATCTTGGATATCACAAGACTGAAGACGTTCTTCTTTTCATGATTTTAATTGGATATAGAAACAGATTACTTCCATACTTACATTGCAGTATATATTCAGTGTATTCTGTGAAACACTAGAGATGGACTATATTATATTCAGATGTCATGAACTAGAAATTAGTTTTATTATTATATTACTGTCATCTGGGTGACATTCCTAATTTGGTTCCATAATAATTTTCTGTAAGGTATGGATCAGTTTTGCTCAGTTTGAGTTGTCTTCAGGGAAAGAAGGAAGCGTGGCTAAATGCAGACAAATTTATGAAGAGGCTAACAAAACCATGCGAAACTGTGAAGAAAAGGAAGAGAGACTTATGCTGCTAGAATCCTGGCGAAACTTTGAAGATGAATTTGGAACAGCATCAGATAAGGAGAGAGTAGACAAACTCATGCCAGAAAAAGTGAAGAAAAGAAGAAAGGTCCAGGCTGATGATGGGGTAAGAGTTGAGCCCTGGAAGCTGTATGCTAATGAGGAGAAATGCGACTCTGAAGCTTGTTCCATTGGTATATGTACAACCTGAGGATGGGAACACACATCCTAGAGTAGGAATCACTTGCAGTCTGGCTTTTGAGGAAGGACAGCCAGGATAGAGGATGGGAGAGGGTTGGCAAAGGCTTTTGGGGGATGTTTGAGTCCAGGGACTATATAAAATGTGATAGTTCTGGAGTGGGAAATCAGTGTGGAGGGAAATAAAACTGAGTGGAGCTAATCCAGAGAAAGTTTTGTAGGCTGTAGGAAGGAGTTTGCTGGGAATTATTAAAGGCTCTTATGGATAAAATGACATGACCATATTGCTATTAGCTCATACAGGAAGACTTGAGGGTCTTAGATTGGAGAAAGAAAACCTGTGAGAAAGCTGTTTTTGTAAGCTAAGCAAGTGAGGGTAGAAGCAGGGCCTACCAGGACAAATTTTGGGAAGTGAAATCAGTAGTCAGTTGGCGGTAAGAATGTGAGGGCAGAACTATAATAATCACAGGCATATAGCTTTCACTACTGGATAATTGTGAAGTAAAAACTTTGAGACTGTAAGATGTAGTTAGAGGCACTGTCTTCTTGCTTGACTGTGGAGCAGCTATGCTGTTCTTGGAATTTTCTTCCATCAGGTTTTCCCATCTTGGTGAGATATAAATGTAGCAACCCCAGCCCAATAGTTCCTTATTCATGTCCAGTCTTTCAGGCTTGGCTTTTGAATTTTTTGCAGTAGGTTTAGTTATTGTTTTGTAAAATGAAGACAAGTTGAATTAGAACTCTGGCTTTCCAGTAAAAACTCTCCACTTTAATGTATTTTAGCCACATGGTTGCTTGCCTTTTAATTTTTCTTATTTCTGTAGTCTGATGCAGGCTGGGAAGAATACTATGATTACATCTTTCCAGAAGATGCTGCCAACCAACCTAACCTCAAGCTCCTGGCCATGGCCAAACTTTGGAAGAAACAGCAACAGGAAAAGGAGGCTGCTGAGCAAGATCCAGATAAGGACATTGATGAGAGTGAATCCTGATCTTTTCTTCTTATTGAGAAATGTTTTATTATTTTTATAAATTAATAGTTTGGAACACTTGTGACTCCTGGAAGTTTTTATATTCACTAGCAAGGAATCATTTGGAATCTTTGACAGCTACTTTTTGAATCATTTTTAAAATGTTCTGAATTGGGTAGGAATGAGGAACTGCAAGTAAAGCCATTTTTTAAATGCTGGATTTCTTCACCTGACTCCAAACTTTCCTAATGTTTGTCCATACCATGCATTAGGAAATGTAATTGAGGTTAGGCTTAGCATCTATTTTAGATGGACCTGTAGACTTTTGACTTACTTTTTAAAAGGTTTTCAGGTTGCATTCTGCAGTAATTTTTCAGGTGGGGTTTTATCATGTTATACATTCATGAAACCTGTAACTTTTTACTATCTTCAAAGTCACAGTCTTGAGTTCAGTCCCCAGCACTGCCACATGGTGATTGTGTATCTTTACCTTTATTTTCAGTTTCCTTACTCATAAAATAAGCCAGTACTTTGCCAGCGCATTTCAAGATTACATTAGAAAAAGAACATTCCTGGTGTACAGTAAGTGCTCAACAAAATGTTCTCTGCCACTCTCTTAAATATGTTCATTCCTTGTAGAACGGGATGTGCTTAAATTAACACGAAAACATCCTTACCTTCTAATAACACTTTAGTTTCAGTTATACCATAATTAGTTTCTCAAACTGGCTGAGCTTTGTAGTTGAGCTTTGACTTGTTTATAACATGTGCTATGAAAAATGATGTTCCCTGTTCAAGTCATTTTGGGAAACCCTTAAAGCTTAAACTGTTAATGGTTAATGGAGCCTCTATAATCAGTCTTCTTGGAGCCTTTGGTATGCTGCTATATATTATTAATCTTCATAGTGATGCTGTCCTATTGTTTCCCAAATTTAGTGAACAATGGAATTGTTTCTGTCTAGAATATCAACTCTGTGTGCTACAGTACAAAAAAACATTTACTCACAACGCCCAACATGTAAAACTTACCCTGGGTTTAGAACATATGTAAAAACACTGAAGGTACCCTATGCTGAATAATGAAAGCTTAAAGTAGCACGAGAAAGATAATATTTGCTGGTTTTTTACTTATATTCTCAAGCAGAAAAACTGATCTGTTTCATTTAACCTAGCCAGTATTTCTCAAGCATAATTTTTGTTTTGTTTTACTACCCAAGCATTAGAACTATATTTTCAAGACTGTTTTTCACCTATAAGACCATTAATGAACAAATTTATTATTATGTACAACTTCATCCAAGGGAGTAAAAGGGAATTGGTTATTAATTTCTATCTTAAAAATTATGGCATTTGAGGGCACAAGTTATCCTTTACTAAATGTGCAGAGTCAAGGGGAGAGATGAAGATAGGTCTGCATGTTAATGTAATGAGCAACCAGTCTTCCTAGAATTAACTGTGCTGTTTATATTGCATGTAGACATAAGAAAAAGTTAGGGATCGTGCTCTCAAAGTCATAGTAAGCATGTGCCAGTGTGAAATGCTGGAAGGAAAGTTAATTCTTCTGAGAACATGAAAGGTGCATTTATTTTTTCTCCTATCCTGAACGCCACAAAAATAAGTCCTTTCTACAGTAAAGCTTTTTAATCATTTCATGCGGATTTTTCTTTGTTTTCTTCTTTTACCTATTGGATATTTTCAGATGCTACAGGTGATGAAACTACCTATAAAAACACATGGTCAGCCTACGATCTGGTTTCTTTAGAAATTAAGTTCTTTTTCCTCTTTTTTTTAACAAAACAAAAACCACATCAGCATCTTTTTGTATTTCGGAAGGAAAGATTTAAACAGAGTACTGAGAGAGAACAACAAAATCCAGGAAACAAGTTGGAAGAATCTGTAATAAACTTAACTGTGCCGAGCAGGGATTATTTCAGATGAGCATTTTAAAAATGTTTTATACGTAATAAAAAAAGTAAGAAAAAAATATCTAAATGATGCCCTTCACAATCTTGATTTAGTTGTATAAATGTACAACAGACACCCAGAAAAAATAGTCAACAATGTATTTTATTATACATCTTAGATTTGTACATTTCATATATGCTTTTAAAGCTTCAATTAACAGTTCAATACAAAATAAAAAATATATATATATATGTATATATGCAGCAGTGGTTCTCAGGCACAGAATTTAGAAGGTTGGAGCAAGTCTTTTTTCCCAGCATATAGTGGACATTATGAACCATGGTAGTGGAAGGTTTCCTTCTGACCTAGCTGCCTTCTTGATTGAATTTTATTAGAGCAAACAGCTTTAAGACATGTGATATTGCTAAATGGAAACAATGAGATTGAAAATATGTCTATAACCTGTATTTTCTTAAAGTCTTTAAGACCTAAATGATTACTTTTCTCCTAATAGTGCTCCAAGATCATCCAATAAAAATAATTTTGTCCATAAACTATTTGGAACAACTGCCTAAGAACCACTGCCTATGGTTATTCAATGTCTTCAGGCCTCACAGGATGAGGTAATGGTATGATGGATTTCTTCTCGGTGTCCCTGGAAAGTGCCTTCCTCATATCTGTTAGGAAGCAAAGTTTAATGTGAACACCCAAGTATCAAAACACTTCATATCAAACTTAAAATGTACATAGGTAAAGTTCCCATAAAAGATTTTGTCCCATACTCCCACTTCCAGACTCTAAGAAAAATGTATTTATAAATGAGACTTCCAATTACATCAGATGCTAACCAAACCCCACCCAGGATTTAACTCATCATACACAGGGTTTGTTCTTAATAGTGAAATACCATACTCACAATATTGTGAAAAATAATTTACAGAAATTGACCTCTGGTTAGTTAATGTAAGTTGACCACTAATAAGTTCATAAAGGCAGATTAAAGGAAATTTAAATATCAAAGTCTAATATGATTTTTAATATATTAAAATAATTAAATATTTCAACCTGGAGAAAAAACGTTTACTGTTTCGGCTTCCTCTCGGAGTTACTGCTTTGGAAGGGAGCTTACCATAAGCATCCTCATCGGGCTCCCCGTTGCTGGCTGAATAGTACTCTATGACCGTCCTATACACACTGTAGCCCAACTGCTTGTACATGTTGACTGCAACTTGGTTAGATACTCTCACAAAGAGATCAACAAAAAATCCACCCTTTCTTTAAAAAAAAAAAAAAAAAAAAAAAAGTTGGAATGTGAGAAACCCTAGGAAATAATAAATACAGATTTTTTTAAACAACACTTGTTTTTACTTTGCTTTTACTACTACTCAGTACCAGGACTGTGCAGCTTGACGACTCTGTGGTACAAAAAGATGACTATTTTTGCAAAATAGTCAAAAGCTGTAATACGTTTTCTTAAAATAATTTTCTACAGTTTTGCTACTGGTTTTTAAAAATTACTGTGTACTTTATGTCACAATAATTGTTATACTTATTTACAAAACAGTCATGGCACATGATGATTTCTCTCACGTGCACAAACAGGAGATTGTTAAGCCAAGGAGCCGCGGCAGGATGCTGGTCCCAGCCCTGAAGCCCACAGATCTCTGGTAGCATCGTTCGTTCACTCGGTGGTCTCTCCATCCTGACCCTTGTGACCAGACTATTATCTGTTTGTTTTCTGTTGTACATTTATCATCTATTATAGTTTAGTTCCTCCAGTTGGTTGACTATATGTAATGGAATCAGACTTTATGCATTACTTTGTGATCTGCCTTAGTCAGCACTGTGGGCTGCCGCACGAGTAGCTGGAGCTTGTTCATCTTCACTTTGTTAAGCATTCCACCGTAGGAATATACTACAAGCCATCCATGATCCTACTGATAAGCAATTCCAGTTTGTACTATTACAATTTATGCTGCTGGGACTGATTGATGTAGCTCAGTGGCAAACCCCTGCCTAGCACATGTGTAAGGCACTGGGTTCAATTCCCAGTACTGCCAAAAAAAAATACAACCACCACCACCGTGAACTAAGCTACTATGAAAACTTTTGTTACGCATCTTGTGAAATGGTGTCATCTGAGGTCTATAACTAGGAGTGCCATTGCTGTGTCACAAAGTATGCACACTTTCAACTTTATTAGATAATGCTAACCTGTTTTCCAACCTGCTTGTAAAGCTTACCCTTCTACAGCAGTGGATGATACACAGTCCCACAGTAACAAGGTTTAATGCATCTGACATTTTTATTTGTGCCAGTCTTATGGTGTAATGATATCTCAGTGTGACTTTAATTTCCATTTGATTACTAACAAGGCTGAATATATTTCTGGTTATTGACCATTTAGATTTCTCCTATTCAATACTTGGTGATCTTTCAGTTTTCCCCTCAGCTGCAGCTGTCTACATAATCTGGATATTCAGACTACATGTTTGTAGCTTGTCTTATCATTATCTCTAATTTATCTTTTGATGAACAAATTTATTCCATGTAAGGCTGAACATAAAAACCTTCCCTTTACAGTTAGCACATGTTATGACCTGTTCAAGTTGTTCTTTTGTACCCTAAGGTCATAGAAACACCCTCCTATCTTATATTCAAAGAGCTTTTCAGTTTTGCTTTTCACGTCTAGGTTTTTAATAAATCTGAAATTGATGTGGGTATGTTAAGCTACTGACCATGAAATAGACTGACTACAGGTTTTTTGTTGATGATAATTTTTTTGTTTTTTTTTTAGGTTAAGGATACTCTCCTCCTATTTCATAGTTGGCTAATAGGTTTTTTTTTTTTAATCAAGAATGAATGTTGTAGCACCTTTCTGCATTTAATGAAAAAACACTTGTTCTCCTTTAGTGTGAAGTTAAGACAACCTTGCTCCTGATGTTACCCACTGAACCCATTTTGCCTATGATTTTTCTGGGATTTTGTACTTAAGGAGTGAGATTTCCTCAGATCTTCCTTTCTCACATTTTTTTGTCAGGTATTGTTATCAAGGTTATCCTAGCCTTAAAAAATAAGTTGAAGAATGCTCCAAGATTCTTTCTGCTTGTGTAAAAGTAACCTTACAATAGTTATTTCTTAAATGTTTATTGAAATCTACCAGAAAAGCCAAAGCTCTCTTTACAAAAAGTTGGATGTAGCTCCTGATTGAAATCCTTTTAAGGTAGGGATTAGCTTGTAACTTCCTTTTGTACTGCCCTCAAGATAAGAATGGCTTTTATAATTTTGAAGAGTTAAAAATAAATTTATATAAGACAATGCAGCAGACCTCAGGTAGCCTGAAAACTCTAAATATTTACTCTCTGGTTCAGAAACAGTTCACTGACCTTCATTCTATACCCTTAACCAATTTGTCTGATTGTTCTGTCAAGAAGAAGCATGTTGAAATCTCCCATTGTAACAATCATTTGTCTATTCGTCCTTGTTTTGTCAAGTTTGGATTTTCATTTTGAATTTATATCACTGGGAACATAAAATTTCTAACATTTTTGGTGGATTAAATCTTTTGTCTGTGTACAGTGATCCTTCTTTACTCTGGTAATAATTATTCAACTTCAATGTAACTTAATGGAAGCATACCAACTAACTTTCTGTTAGACTTTGCATGACATACCTTAAAATTTCTTTCAATCTTTCTGTATTTTTTAGTCTTTATAAATATTTCTTGTAAATACAATACACATGTCTTTTTACTGAAATCATTAGCCCTAACATTTCCCATTATAATCACTGACAGTGTTTGGATTCATAGCTACTACTTTATTTCATACTTTTTGTTTTGCCAGCTTAAATTTCCTTCTTCTCTTCTTTTGGACTGATTTTTTTTTTTTCATTCAAATGTGTATAAACTATATATTACTAAAAATTTTCTTCCCTTCCTTATTCATTCAGTCTAGGCAAAACTTGAAAAAAACTGTAAAGCCTAGAGTCAACTTTTTTTTTCAGCTAACATCATTTCCTTTATCCTGTAAAAGGATTGGCATCCTACTTGGCTCAGAATGTTTGTGGCCACAGTTACTTCCTTAAAACTTGCCTTTATTAAATTCAATAATTATGTGAAAATTAAGCCTTCAGAGCCTTTTTCCTATCCACTTTCCTACTACTCTCATTTACATTGAGAAAGAAATGGCATCTGGATAACTGGTCAGATTTACAAATCTTGACTTTTCTAGAATGGGAGATGGGAGGAGAAGCTTCCTTTCAATCACTGTACTACTTTTTAACTCACATAGTAAAGGTGTTTGAAATACATCTCTCTCTCTTTTTAAATGTCATAACACTGGCAGTTCCCAGACTGCATTGAGGTACCCCAAATTCACAGAAGGGCCATAGGATATTCAAGATGTTCAGGGAAAACACAGCAAAACTTTATATGTCAGATACTGGCAAACTACTAGCTCAAAGTAGTTAACAAATTCAACACTATGCTACATTCCTTTTAACTACATAATATTTTATGAAGCTGGGTTTTTGGCAGTTGTTGTGATTTTAAATAGCACTAGTGCCACGTGAATATCAATGGGAAACAGGAATGCAGGTGGTGGTGAATCTGTTTCCAAGGTTTAAGAAATCATTCAGCCAGACACTGTGGAACACACCTGTTAATCCCAGCTACTTGGGAGGCTAAGGCAGAAGGATCACAAGTTCACAAGTTCAAGGCCAGCCTCAGCAACTTAGCAAGACCCTGTCTCAAAATAAAAATAAAAGGAGCTGGGGATATATGTAGCTCAGTGGGAGAGTGCCCCTGGATTAAAAAAAAAAAAAAGGGGGGGGGGGAGGGGGGTTTTAAAAAGAAATCATTCGATGCCCTTGGTGCACGTCTCATTAACAGAAAACCACAGTTAAAAATGAAATGAAAACGCATGTTATTTCTATATACCTTTTTGAAGTGGCTACTAGTTGTAGGCTTATAAGTATTTACTAAACTTAAGATGGAACTATTTTCTTTTGGCATAGGAATGCTGGAAAATTTACTAAGATACTCAGGACAATGTTAACAAAATTTAAGAACATATGCCATTGTGGCAAGAACACAAAAATAAACCTTCCTTGAATGCTAGTCTTTGATCTCACCAGTTATCCAGTGTATGGGCTTATGGCAGGTCACGCCAACACTCTGCCTTAATTTTCCTCAATAGCAAAACAGGAACAATAACACCACATTGAATGTGTGACAGAAGAGTTCTAAGAACTACTAGAGGCTGAAAATGAAAACCCTGTAAAGTGAAAAGACACAGCAGCTACTCAGCCAGAAGGGGGAAAAAAATCTCACAAATGTTCAAAAATGAAATGATAAATGTTGTGAATCACTAAGTGTATTTGAAAAACTGGATCTCACCTTTCTGAAATCTCCTCTAATAACTCCATAAGTTTAGCAGCCAAACCAAGGCGTCGAAATTCAGGGGCAACAGACAAAGCTGTGACATGCCCATGCCATTCTTCCCTGGCTACTGAGCCTTCTGCTTTACCCATAACTGCCAACAACAAAAAAGCATTCAGTAATTAGACACACTGATTAACACATAAAATTACTGTTTGGTCCATTTTTATAAAGGAAACTAATGACGAAGTTTTCATTTTTAAGTATCCAATTAGTGCTATTTATTTGAAAATTCACTTGCAAAATGATATGCCACATCTGGTTCTAGAATCAGACTTAGGAAAAGTCTTCATGGAGGTATGTATATATGTGGGTATGTACATAGAATGGAGATAATTCATAGCTCAAATGTTTTTTAGTAATGCTACCAATTTAGTGAGGAAACTATCCACACATAATGTGCCCAATAAACCACAATATAAATATAGAATGAAAGATCCAAGAAAAATGAGATCATGTCTGCCTGGTTCACTACTATATCCCTTGGGCCTAGCACAATCACTAAAACAGAAAAGAACAGTAAGCTGTTGAGTAGTTGAAAAGAAAACAAAACACAGGCATCATGATTCCAATTCTACAGCCTAAAACAATCACATTAAAACCTATATTAAAATCTTAACTACCTACCCCAAAAAAGTACTAGTGGTATTGTACTTACTATAACCCATTAATTCTCCACCAGGTGCCTCTGCAACGATGAAATACTCAGGCCAGTGGGCAAGGTACTGTAAGTAAAAAGGAATCCCATACTAGATCCTGTTAAGGAGTATGAAAAGTAATGGACGGTAAAAAGTGTCCTTAAACAAAAAACATAATTGTTACTTTATCTTCAGTTCTATAAAATTTCTAATTATACCATTACATAAAATATTTAGGTTAGCCCTGACTTTTTACAAAATTGCCTGGACATATCAACTCAGTTGTGGAATGGAGACTGGTAGAAAGCAGAGAACCAGGACTCCAAAGTTCTTGTACAGTCTGCTTCCCTACTTACTGATTGGCCTGTATTTTAAGTCTGTGTAGCATTTATCATCACCTGAGATTCTTATTTGTTAATTGTCCATCTACCCATGGACTATGTATGTCAGATTTACTCTATGGGACTTGGCACATAAAAAGATGTTCAATACATTTATCTTTCCATAATTGCAATGGAAAATTCATGGCTAGTTCCTACTTTGGCTTCAGCCATGAAACTGAAAATAACTACAACCTATGTCCTTTCAGAAGCAACTTAACAATTACCTAATTTTTCCCCTCCACTGACTCAAATTTTAATAATGCAGATAAAATCTGATTAAAGGAATCAAGTATAGGTCTGCTCATTACTTAACTTTTTGACCCTAGGGAGTCCTTGTTGACATGTACTCACTCCTATGTCTTCTCAGGATAAGCACTCTGATACAATTTAATGAGAGGATATCATCAATCATACAAAGAAGCTCAGTGGTAGAGTGTTTGCCTAGCCTTCACAAAGCCCTGGGTTTGATACCAGTGCTATTAAAAAACAAAAGAGAGTGAGTTTCTGGAAAATTACTCAAGTGTTAAATTATTCAAATTCTCAAACTCTCCTGTGAGGAAAAGTCATTATTTTGAGAACTCAAAACAACCCTTAACATGGCAGGTTATCTAGTCTTCCTGCCATGCAGCCACTGACACCTTAATCATCTCTCCTCTTGCTAATGGAGGAGCCCCTGAAACGCTCCCCATCTCCCCTACTCCCCAAATCAACCACTAGGACCTAACAGGTTTCAAATGTGTACTCACTTGGATTATGGGATCTTTTTAACTATAAAATTGAAATGCCACTTGAAGCACACTGTGTTTAAGTTGATTTGCATTCTAATATTTTCCTTTATTATACAGTAAAAATTTTCCTTTGGCATTCAAAATTCTTCAAAAACTTTTTATTTATTTATTTTTTTAAAGACAAGGAGATACCTTTAGTCATAATTTTAAAAATACAAATGAAAACTGGGGAGTTTTCTTTTTCTACTCAATTCTGTTTCTAATCTGCAGTCCTGTAACTGTAGTTAATTGTTACTGCTATATAGGATTCCCTTACATGAGGACAATTTAAATATCCTGTCTCCTTGTATCAAGAGACATCTAGGTCATTTCTGATTTCTCAAAAAACTTTTAAAATCCTTCATGGATACATTTAAATTTATTTAACCATATCCTTGTTATGTGTGAATGTTATTCCAAAATTTTATTATCATTCTCCTGAAATAATTTTTGTAATGATGTAACTCAGGGGTAGCAAACTTTTTCTCTAAAGGGTTAAAGAGTAAATTTCCTAGGCTTTTGAACCATAGTTTCTGTTGTATCAAATCAAACTGAAAGCCACAGACAACAAATTAGCACAGACATGTCTCAATATATTTTATTGACAAAAACAAAGTGGGCCAAATTTGCTTACCCATGACAAAAACTGCCTCTATTTTCTTATAATTATTATTTTTGTTTTCAGGAAATGGAATCTGAGTATTATATTTCAAAAACACCAGTCCAGAGAGACTGTATGAGCGGATACTGTCACTAGCAATTTATGAGAATGCTTTTTACTTCTTCATCATCAATACTGAGTTTTACCTTTTTTTTTAAAATTTCTGGATCATTTGCTCTGTTATATATGGTTTCTTATTTTAAATTTGCATGCCTTTTGACTGGTAAAACTGAACTCTTTACAAACTCTTAATATGTTCACTAGTTTCTACTATACCCTCTTTTGATAAATTATCAATTAACAGAATCTCCTATCCATCTGCAATGGACATAAAGCATAATCCAGAAATCCAATGTTGAATTTTAAACCACTGAAGATGTGTCTAGGTTATCTGTTATAGCAGCATAACCAAGAACATCCTAACTTTCCATATTATGCCCATTTTTCTATTGGGATCATGACAGATTATTGATTATGACCCCAAATCCTTTATTCACTTTAGTAACAAGTCCCAAATTCAAGCTGGCCACATTTCTGGATTACAAATAGACTAGACAGGTGGGGCAGGAGACAGTGCTAACGGTGCTTTGCAAAACTACCCCTAAAATGGAAGGACACACTCACTTCCCCTCTGTTGATTCTGTTACCATACTGATGGTTTGCTCTGGAGTCACCTGGAACAGGAAAACCAAAGCTACCCTGGGAATGATACGATGATTACACTGCAAAGAGGCTATTTGCTATTGACTTCATTCGGGGGAAACAGCCATCTTGCTGAAGTAACAGTGCTTTCTGGTGTATACATACAGCCATGCTACTACTGAGGGGCAAGGTGGGCGAGGGAGCTATAATGTCACAGATTTGTGTAAAGTCATCATACTAGCAGTTTCCCAGGCAGACTTAAGACAACTCTTGTTCCCATTTTTTGAAAAGCGGTTTATAGGTTTTTAATGTTTTCAACACTCAGGTTTATTTTTTCCTTTTATTTCTCCATTTTGCTTACTGAGTAAATCTTCATTTTTTTTTTTTAAAGGATACAGTTTCTGTAAGCGGGTCCAAGTTACTGAAAGAAACAAAAAAAAAAGTCAAAATAAGCAGTGTATACAAAAACCAGTTTCAATAAAATGCTAAAACTAAAAATAATATGTCACAGGGAAACAAAATATGCTTAATCCACAACTTTTAAACTAACTTTTGAGCCAAGGAAGATGGTTTACACTACCTAGTAGCCATCATGAGCTGTTAACAACAACTATAAAGTTATCTATACATTCTCATTTAACTGCTTCTTTACAAATTATTTTACAGTTAACAAATTGCATTAGAAACTTCTACATGACAATAAATTGTTAGTGAAACTGGGGGCCAATTAGGCATGTATCCAGTATCATGTATACAGACAGAAGGTCAAACTCGCCTGCTACCCCACCTGCTGACATGGATTCGACCTGCCTGTGGGGCCTTCCCTTACAATTTCTTTTCCACCTTATAAATATGACCACTCAGGTTTTACTTACCCATTCCTACATTTCCACCGGCCCCATTCCTGTACTTGCAATTGTGTATTTTTGGAGGAGGCTTTCCCAACCTGGCCCTGGTGCCAGCATATACTATCACACCATCCCCAAATCATTCTTAAAACCTATATCCTCCACCCCCAACCAGCTCTGGCCCCTCACTTTCCTATTCATTTAATGGAACCATTATTTTATCAGACATATACCAGCAACTTTCAACCTCCTTCTTCCCATTTCTAGTCAAATTCTTTGGGACCCTTAACAATGCCATATTATATTTCTCATAGTTCAGTAGTTGTCAACCTTTTTGGTTTCAAAAAACCTCCTTTATATCAAAAAAGTATTCAACTTTTGTTTAGATAAGTTATTATCTATTGATGTTTTAAAATTCAAAAGTTATTTATTCATTTAAAATCTATTTAGGTCAATTATATGTTAGCATGAATAACTTTACCAAGAAATCACTATATTTTGGAAAACAAACAAAAACTTAGCAACAACAACACTTTTAACAGTTTTCCAATGCCTGGCTTAAAAGAAAACAGCTGAATTTTCAAGAATTTGTTTTGCTTGTTGTTAAAAGATAACACATCAGGAAAACTATGGCTCTATGGTATGCTTTTAAAAGAATCAGAGTGAAAAAGGAGTTTAAAACAAACAAACAAAAATCTTCATAGTATTATGAAAATAGCTTTGTTCTTGCAGAACTCCAAAACAATCCTGGGGTCCCCGCAGAGCCCTGACCCTCACCTGGAGAATCACTGCTCTAACACAGTGTGGGGATTCACTCTCCTACACTTCTTGACTACTTCATATCCTCTCGTCTCACCTCGACTCTCCAACAGGTTGCCCCCTTCTCTATCTCAGCTGCTTCCTATTTCATCACAAAGAAAATACAACAGTAAGAAGAGAGGAAAGTGTAACCAAAGTCCCACCAGTGAATCCACCCACCTAATGACCACCAGTTGCTTGCTTGCTCTTCTGTCACTAGGCATGGGGTGTCAGCCAGCAGATCCCACCCCTCTCACTAATCAGGACCCTGCTCTTGCAATTCTTTCTCTCCTGTATCTGCATCTTCAATTTCTGTCTCTTCCCTAGAAGAAATGTACAAATAGGATTTACACTTAGTCATCAGCAGCTCTTGACATAGTTCCTCATTCCTTCTACCTGAAATGCTCTCTTCACTTGGCTTCAGAGACTCCATGAAGCTTTTCTCCCACTTCAGTGACCAGTCTGCTTTATTCTAGCACTTGACATCCTTGGGCATATACTACACTTTTCTTTCTACAGTTATTCCATCATTAGTGTCTCTGGTATCCTGCCACCATTCACATAGTGTGGACCCTCAAAGATAGCTTTAGTCCAGACCTAAACTTGAGACCCCCATACCCCCCAGATGCCTACCTGACCTTTCTACTGGGGTTCACTTGGCAGAGAAGCCCAGGTCCCAGGATGGACTTTCCAAGAGCTAGGCCTAGTAACTCTGACTTCATCTCTTACACTCCTGTATACACTCTATACCAGCCACACTAGTTGCTCCTCCTATTTGAAATACCTTTTGCACAGATCTTTACAGTTCCCTCTGCCTGGAAGCTCCTGGTATCCAAATGACACTCTCATTTCCCCTAGGTCTTTCTTCAATGACATCTTCCCTGAACACCCTATCTAAAGTTGAATTCCTATGCTCTTCCAATTTTCCTTCCCTGCTTCTATTTTTTCCTTTGTACTGAACACTAAGTTGCATTTACCTATTTTATCTCTAAAATGTAAATTCAACAAAGACACCATCATTGCTGCTCTAGCACTGGCACATAACAGGCACTCAAATATTTTTCCAAGAACAAAATATCAGTTGAATTAATTGCAACAGTCTACACCCAATGCTTCTTTCAATTCCTCCTGCAACACCTAACCTGCATGATTGTTTCCAATCAAAATGACAATAAAAGGAGAAAGTGGGATACCTTATTAGTAGTGGCTGGGGATGCAGCTCAGTTGGTAGAGTGCTTGCCTTGAATGCACAAGGCCCTGGGTTCAATCCCCAGTACCACCAAAAAAAAAAAAAATCCATATACCTTATTAGTATATGCTGAAGAGGCCTTAGCAAGCTAGGCGACCCGAAATCTAAAGTTTGAATATAGTGTTCATGAGTATTTCCTTCTACTTTATTCATTTTCATATGAAACAGTATTGTCCTTTTCTAAATCTTTGATTCTCCAAGAAGCTTTGCCTTGTCTATTCCTGAAACTTTAGTCACCATGTCACCTCCCATCTGTACCTCCCAAACCTGAGCCTTTGTCAAGTCATCATCTCTGGGCCATTGCCAAGGACTCCTAAGTGGCTTACCTGCCTGGTTCTCTTCCTCTAATCACCTCACACCCCACAAAGCACACTGGTTAAGAGTTCAGTCTGCTTTCCATATCTGTGGGTTCTGCATCCTTGGATTCAACCAACTTTGGATTGAAAATACGTGAAAAAACATTGCATTCGTCCCTTTAAATGTAGACTTTTTTGGTTATCAGTCCCCAGATAACCGAGTAAAGCAACTATTTACAAGACATTCATATGAAGTACTGTAAGTAATTTAGAGACAATTTAAAGTGTGTGTTTGGGGGGGGACACAAAGGTTATATGCAAATACTATGCCATTGTAAATAAGGAACTTGATTGTGATTGGATTTTGGTATCCATGTTGGATCCTAAAACAAATCCCCCATGGATACCAAGGGTCTTGTTTAGCCCTCAGAGCAGTGGTCTCAAACAACAGAGGATTTGCATTTTCAAAACACTCCCTCCTGTAGTCAGGGACCAACTTTGTAAGAACTACCAGGGCCAATCTCCTTGGATAAATTCCTGCCTCCACCCATTCTCACCTCTGGGCTCCATCTTGCAATACCTTACTTTACTCAAAAAAAAAAAAAAAAAGAAAAAAAAGAAAAGAAAAGAAAAGATGATGTCAGCACAACATAGAATTGTGTGGATTAAGTGAGTTTTCAGAACAGGTGTGTAGGGGACAGTGCGAAATCAACAAAGTCAAGCCCAACAGAAAATTCTTCCAACCCAATCAAGTTTAAACCCCTCTATAATGGATCCAAAGACCAGCTTCACCTGTTTCTGATGGCTCAGTTAGAGAAACCAACTACTATAATTTACACTGATCCCAGCAGTCTGACTAAACCTCCTGTTTTCCCACTTACATACCCTTTTCCAGAATGACCTTCCTCCTTCCCAACATTTTCTGCATCCTTCAAGTCTTACTCTTTAAATGTTCCTAGCCACCTCATCCTAAAGTTTTTTCCATATTCCTGACACTGGAATGTGAACCACTGGCCCTTAGTTTTCACTTACTGAACTGTTGTTTTTAAAAGTGGATAGGTGACTGACAGATGAACAAATGTGTGATAAGACCAACGTAGTAAAACTGTAAAATACAGGTGGCATCTATAGGCAGGTAAAATTCGTTCAACTCTTCTAAATGTTTAGGAATTTTGATGATAAACTGTTTTCTTTAAAAAAAAAAAAAAAAGTACTTGCAAGTCACAGGTCTTGCCTTAACTCAGAATGAAAGAAACTGCACCCAGGACTCTGCATACAGTGGATCTCCACAATGATCTGCCCTCTTCCTGGACTCCTCACAACAGAAAAAAAGTTGTCTACTCCGGGGATGCGCAGATACAGTAACTAAACGTTCAAACACAACGACTGCGACATCGCCTGCTGCGGTGGGACACAATGATGACAATGTTACTTCATTAAGATACAATTTAACCAATGAACTTGTTCCCAATAAACACTTAGCTATTGACCTCGGTCGGAACCTCGCCACATCCTCCGCCGCGGGTACTTTAGTGTGTCCGCAGCACCCAAAAGTCACTAACCGGTAAGCAGCAGAACCAAGCGTCAAGCCCAGGCCGCCGGCTAGGGATCGCTCGCCCGCCTCGCTCCCTCACCCCGGCGCATTCTGACAACGACCTGGAGTCGGCCCCGGCGCTGCCCGGTACCCAAGAGCACGCAGGGCTAAAGGATGAAGTTTAAAAGTGCTTTGATTGAGGTCACCAATGCGAGCGCGCAATCAGTCCGGGGCCATCAGGCCTCGGAGTCCCGTAGCCCCGAAGGAGTGCCCAGTGCCGGCTGGGGTGACCCCCCAGGCCCCGGCCTGGGTGAAGGGGTCCGGCCGTGGGGGGAAGCTAGGGACGGAGCTGGCAGTCCGGGAAGCGGGGCCCGGCCAGGAGTTGCCGACTCAGGGCGCGTCTCACTCACATGTTGTTGAAGCGAAACAGGTCGTCGCAGGTGAAAGCCCGGAGCGTGGTCATTTCGCCACCGCCACCACCCCAGAAAGCCGGCTCGTCTCGACCCTGTGCTCACCCCGCCGGAAGTCGCCCCGCGCGCGAGGAGAACTACTTCCGGGCCTCAGGTGGGTGGGCAGCAACGGCAGCGACGCAGCTCCCTCTGGCGGCCAGAGTCAAGAATTGCAAGACCACTCATGTAAGGTCTCGGCGCCAGGAGCGGACGGGTGAGGGAGGAGTGGAAGATACTGTTGGTATCCACAACTTGCGGGAGCAACTGATAGGCAGTGTAGTCACCTAGCAAGGAGAAAAATGCTGCCAGGGATTAGGAAACCAAAGCATAAAAGAGAGATTCAGAATCACAGGGAAGCCCCATAGCAAACCAGGTAAAAAGAAATGGGAGGATTCTCCGGAGGTCCAGGGTGTCCCCGCCCAAAGTTGCGAACCAAGAATGTGATCTGATCTTTTTTAGTACCACATTTAAAAACCAAAATTTATTTTTTATTTTTTATATTTTTTGCGGTGCTGAGCGTTAAACACCAGGTTCTCACACATGCTAGGCAAGCACTTTACCACTGAGCTATATAGATCCTCAGTCCTTTAATATTTTATTTTGAGACAGGGTCTCACTAAGTTGGTGATTGACCTTGCGATCCTACTGCCTCAGTCTCTTGAGTAGCTGGGATTGCAGGCTAATGTCATGCCACACTTGGTTAATATTAAGAATATATTTTATTTCATCCAATATACCTGAAATATTATCATTTCAACATATCAACACAAAAGGTATTAATGGAATATTTTATCTTTTTTTAGTGCTAAGACTTTGAAATATGGTGTGTATTTTCCATTTACAGCATATTTCAACTTGAAAGAGCGATTATCATGGGAAATACTTGCTCCAGATTTTGATTTCATAAAATGTATGATTAAAAAGGAGATTCACACATTCAAATGCTCCCAAACATATTATTTTCAAATAACTGAATTGAATTTCAGTTTTTAAATGTAAATTAAAACTAAAAGTTTAAAATTCCATTCTTCAGTCACACCAGCCAAATTTTAAGCATTCAATAGCTCCATGAGTAGTGGCTACCAAAGTAGACAACAGAGGTACAAAGGTTAAGAAATTAGCACATCCTGCTTGATTTGGGAGATTCTTTCCCTTCTACCCCCTTTCTGAGCAACTGTGGAGAAGGTCTTGGGGGACAGATTGCGGAGGTCAAACCAAGTCAAATAACTAATCAAAAAGAAGTGTCAATTCCAAGGCCCTCACATCCCTAATTATTCTGGGGCCCAAGTTATTCCACAGAAATCCCCTGCCCACACTTATGGCCTAGGCATGACAGAAGGAGAGAAATCAAATGTTTGAAGAAGTGGGTAACCCCCATAACAAGAGTCTCCAAGGTCCAAGCTCATCTCCAGGCATTGTTTCCAAAAGCTCAACCACATATGAATATAAATGCAAATGTAATAACCCCTAGGAGTTTCAAATTCATGACCACAGGTACTATAAATACCATAGGAGGGCAGAATGTGAAACCATGAGTTCAGTTACTGCCTGTTAAGCATTTGAACAAGGAGAAATTATAGAGGCAATTTCCTATCAGTAAAATGTTTCACATTAAATAAATATTAAAGAATAATTTTTAGAAAAGGTAAAATTGTGATTCTTTTTTTTTTTTTTGGTACTGGGGATTGAACCCAGGGGCACTCCACCACTGAGCTACATCCCCAGCCCTATTTTGTATGTTTTATTTAGAGACAGGGTCTCACTGAGTTGCTTAGGGCCTCGCTAAGTTGCTGAGGCTGGCTTTGAACTCGAGATCCTCCTGCCTCAGCCTCCCAAGTGCTGGGATCAAGGAGTGCGCCACCTCACCTGGCTAAAATTGTGATTCTTAAAAAAATGTAAAATGAGCATATGTCAAAGATGTTGAGTCAATTGTTAGTGAAAGAACCAGTAAGATGTGACAGCCAGTTCCAAGGAGAATTTTAAATGCACAAGACTCTCAGGACTACTGAAATGTACACACAGATAGCTGTAAAACTGGTCAATGTTGACAACTCTGTTCCAGTGCATCTCCAGGGGGCAAAATATGATGCATTTATATTTTTGTGGAGAAGACAATTTCATCACTATCAATTCCCTGCAGCTTCTACAGCTTACAGACTTGTAAAATAGATGAAAGATAGTAAAAGAAAATCTGGAAGGGTCTACTGGACAAGACACCCACTTATCCTTTTTTGGGGGGATCATGTCAAAGTTTCACAATTTTTTCTGACATGACCTCAGTGTTCATTGTAATTTTATTAGTTGTAAGTTTTGATGACTTTCATAATTTTTATCTGGTTCTGATTTATTAGCACTATAAATATCAGATTTATAGCTATCTTTGTACCTATTTAACTAGTGATATGGGATTTTGATTTAAAAAAAAAACAAGTTCTATGGATTTAACACAAAGACAGACATGAGGGTACTGGATGCTTTGTGCCAAGAGATTACAACCTCTGATAGAAACTGTAATTCAGAATTATCATTTTGAGCCATAGATCAGCACTGTCCCATAACTATAGCAACAGCAAGACATGAGAACATGCATGAGAGCACAGAGAATATCCTGGAAACAAGCTGGAACTTGCTTCTCTGCCTTTATGTCTACTTATTTTAAAGCAGTTATTAATACCCTTCTGTGAATTAGCACCTCCGAGGGTGACCAGTAAGTGCCCAGCAAGTATCCGTTAAATGGCTGAATGAAAGGTGGCATACTGGCTGTACTGAAGACACTGTCCTCTTTAGTTTACAAATGGTATTCACATTATCAACTAAATTATTTCATATCTCTATGCCTCAGTTTCTAAATCTGTAAAAGTTCCATAGTCATATAATCTACCTCATGGGACAGTTATGAGGATTCAATGAATTAAGATTTGTAAAGTACTTAGAACAGTACTTGCCACCTTTAAGCATCATCTAAGTGCTTGTTTAGGAAAATCAATGACATGAAGTATTTGGCATACTGAAGAACTGAAATTTAGACTGTAGGAGAGGGAAAATCCTCAGCCACAGACTCTTAACGTGCTCAGTTCAGGAATGATAGCATGTTGCTCACATCGCCTGATGAGTATCTTCTATCAGATGCATGTGACTTTTGAAGCCACCTCCCTTTTTGCCTTACTGTGTGTGCTCCAGGGTGTACCTGTGACACACTTTTGTTTTGGAGGGGGTGGGGGGGTGGGGGGGGGGGGGGGTGGGGGGTGGTTTACAAATACAAATATATAAATGAGGACTATTTACATTTTTAAAAAACTGCTGTTTTAATAAAAGGAATGTATGCATGAATTAAGAAATTGAAGACTTACAGAAATGTTCAAAGAAGAAAGTAACAAATTACTCGACATTCTACCACCCAAGAACAAGTCATGTTTAATCTTCCAAGAATTTCAGACATCTTTTAATGTAGTTTAAAGGGACTGAAAAAGACTTTTACATAAAAGGCATTCAGATTATACAGGTTAATATTAAATAAAGGTATTTCTTTGAAAAGAATAAAAATGAAAAATAAAAAGGTATTTCTTTAATTTTCCTTGAATTTATCAGAAGAAGAAAAGAATGAAAACCAAAGAGATTGTTGAACACATATTGGTAATATTGTATTGGAAATATTGGTACCTAAATTTCCTCTACCTTTAAGAATATAATATATATATATGGAATATGATTTCAACCCTTTAATGTAAATCATTAAGAGATTGAAATCACATTTGATAATAAAAATTTCAACTGAGGACCCTGTTGACTCAGTAATGAAAGATGAGCAGATATAATTTTTATTGCCTCCTTTATGTTGGTTGTATTATTGTCACTTTTCAGGATTTATATATCTGTGTCACAACTCTGTGTCTTCCACTTGTTTCATTTTAAGTCTGTAACTGAGTGGAGGTTCCACTCATCACCATTTTTTATTAGAATGTTCCTATTCTGTTCTTCATTTTGGTTTGCTTATGGGTGACTGAGTTTCTTTACAGAGTTTTTTCTGTTTGCTTTACTTTGTTTTTCCTCCTGTCTCCTGGGTGTTGGTACTCTCCAGAGCTTCCTTGATTATTCAGAATGCCTGAATGGAATATTGGCCGAATATTCATGGATTCCAAGTTCTCTCTTCCAGAACTTTGTAAACATAATTGCTCCATTGTTGTCTTTTGTTTAAAGTTTCTGGGGAAAAAGAATAAGGCCAATCGGAGTTGTTGTTTTTTTGTGTGTGTGTGTGAGTAAATTTATATTGGAGTGTCAATTACAACACTTCTAGAAATAAAACATTTCTTATAATGTATACATTTTAAACCTCATGAGTCCCTGAAAATGTCAGCAGTTTACCACTGAAATTTACCCCAAATTCAAATCTGAATCACTCATCTGTAACTGGAGGGAATGTAAGGTGATATTGTCTCTTTGGAAAACAAATTGGTAGTTTCTTTATAAACTGAACATGTAACTACCATCTAACTCAGCAATTGAACTCCTGGGCATTTGGCCCAGAAATATGAAAACTTATGTTCTTATAAAAACTATACGTGACTATTTAGGCCAGTCACAAGTCTTTGTACTGGATGATTCCATTTAGATGGCATTTTGGAAAAGGCAGAATCACAGAAACAGAAAATAAATAAGTGGCTTCCTGGGACTGGGTTGGGGAGAGCACTAGGGAATTGGGGAGGGGAAGATGGACTGGTCATAATGGTGGCAAGGTGACCAAATGTGTCTGTCAAAATTCATAGAATGTACACTGCAAAAGTGAATTTTACTGAATGTAACTTATACCCTAATAAATCTAACTTTCAAAAAAAATGGCCTTTACATTATTGTTGCCACTATTTCAGTATTTTTATTTGAGAAGTACAAACTACCTCAAAATCCCTGCGAGTCCCACAGTTATTTGGGCTCCTCGGACATGCTGTTATCAATTTCCATTTCAGTGCATTCAATTTTATTTTTAACATTCAGGAAAACACAGTTTCTGTCCCAGCTGTACATTTTCCCTACATTAGAGATGACTCATGGAACTTTTTATTTATCATTTTACATTGAGTAATTCCTTTTACTGCTTAGTTGGAAAAAACTACAAGCTTTTACCACATTTAATCACAAAACATTTTCCTGCTCATTGAAACAAAACACCATGTGCTCTCTGTAAATAGTGCTGACCCAGATTCACATCCATCATTGCAAAATTCCACATTTAAAACAAGCAAACAGCTTAGTGCTTCATCTGTTATTGCTCTGTTTCTTTTCCTTCAGATTACCGGGGAAGCACAAAGTGCACTGTAAATAGATATTTTGATATGTGCTAGGCAACATGCTTAACAATAAAACAGCTTGGATGGGTAGGTGCCTTCATTTAAGTGTTTTATTTATTGTAAAATAATCACTGGACAGGATGAATGCATTGACCCTGACCATAAATATAATAATCTATTTTCAGTTTTGCTAACTAGGATGTTCAAGTGCATTCACCATGGAAATTAAAAACTGATGACAGCTTTCAATTAAGCAAGGCAGACTGTTTATATCTCTTTTGTGCCACCTCACTAAAAAATAAAATAAATAAAAGAGAATTTAAAAAGAATGTTTTTAAAAAAGGGATTAAATTCATAAGACAAAGAGATCAGAACAAGAGAAGAGCCAGTGAAACTGGGCAACAGCATTTTGATGCTAAAAAAAAATGCATTTAGCAACAGGATACTCACCTGTAATTGCAGTGATTCAGGAGGCTGAGGCAGGAGGATTGAAAGTTCAAAGTCAACCTCAGCAAAAGCGAGGTGCTATGCAACTCAGTGAGACCCTGTTTCTAAATAAAATACAAAATAGGGCTGGGGATGTGGCTCAGTGGTCAAGTGCCCCTGAGTTCAATCAGGTACCACTGCCCCCTCCCCCACCAAAGGGGGGAAAACACATTTAGTAGAAAGTAAAAGAAAAATAAGTGTTAAGCTACTGCCAGCAGAAAAGTCAAGTAGAAAGGCAATTGATAATTGATTCCTGGTACAGAATCTGGCAAGGCTCAGGGATGAGACAGCAGGTGTGACTGAGGGGACAAGATGGGAACCCTTTTTCCTGGGGAGACCAAGAAACCGTGCCCTGTCCTTGGAGCACAGACAGTGAAGGGGAAAGGGGAGACAGATGACATTCCAACTTTGCCCCACTCTCTGGAGTTGGAATATGGAGGGAGGAAAGGAGAAAAGGCAAGGTGCTGGGGAGTGAAATTGGCCATATAATGCGCATGTATGACTGTCACAACAAATCCCACCAGTATGTACAATTATAATGCACCAATAAAAATTAATTTATATAAACAAATTGGAGTATTGAAAGCTGAAAGCCTAATAGCCCCCTTGCCTGCTTAGCTCCTGGAATGCTGGCAGGTAGGTTTATCCCTCTCTGCAACCCCAGGTGAATATCAGAGAATTTTGTTGTGAGGATAATCACCTGACCCAAGAGAAAAGTCCCACAAATATTCACATTTTGTGCATCACCCCAATAAAAGGACCAGGTTGCCACATGGGGAGGGCCCTATCTAAGAAGGGTAAATCTTGAAGCAAACTATGTTATATGCATTTAGGAATATGTCAAAATGAACCCCACTATTATATATAACCATAATGCACTAATAAAAATATTTTTTAAAAAGAAGTTTAAATCTTCACCTTTTGTAGTATGGAACCCAAAAGTAATGTCTAACAATGAAAAAAATCAACAAACTGCATTGTAAGCATGTTTTTAGAAATAAGGAAATTAAAAATGGAAAACATTGCTGGAGAAATGGTTAAGGGAAGGAGGCACCTGAAATGGGATTAGGGTCAGGAACAGGACCTGTTGGTTTCTGTTAAAGCTTTCTAATAATTGACTTTGTAAACCATGTGTCGTTTTTATTTTTCAAAAATATTTCCCTTCCCCACCAAAAAGAAGGTGAAATCATGAGAATGAACCAACATCATTTGAGGATGATGAGGACGCAGGATATTTTGGAATGGTGACCCAGACAAATGGAAGCCTTCTGCAAATGCACCACTCTCTCCCTGTGAAGCTTCTACGGGTGTGACTCCAGAGGGGCTTTTCCCAAGAAATTTGTTTTGGTCAAGCAAATATATTCAATTAAATATAATCTTCATTTTTTGAAACTGATGAGAACAATTGATCCAGAAATGAATAGATCCTCAGGGAATGAAATGCATTTACAAGGAAGTTGGCTGTCCTCTAACAAAGTAAAAAAGCTCATGAACTTTCTGCATCATTTGACAGTGTGCCAGGCGTGGTGGCGCACGCCTGTAATCCATGCGACTTGGGAGGCTGAGTCAGGAGGATCGCGAGTTCAAAGCCAGCCTCAGCAACTTAGCGAGGCCCTAAGCAACTCAGTGAGACCCTGTCTCTAAATAAAAAATACAAAATAGGGTTGGGGATGTGGCTCAGTGGCCGAGTGTCCCTGAGTTCAATCCCTGGTTCCAAAAAAAAGAAAAAAAAAATACAGACAGTGTGAGCTATATGAACGACATGATCATGTCCCAGGACACACACATGTACACATGTGTGAACTGGTCCAGACAGAAAGGCTTTCCTGATTCGCAATGCCTGGCAATATCAGCAGTAAGTTTGTCTTCAGTGACCCCTCCTCATTTTCACAATCTGTTCCCCTTGCCCTTAAGGCCCCCTTTTCCCTATCAAAGCAACAAGAAGATGATGCATAACTATGAGATTAAAATTTGTTTACTGGCATTTGCATTTTGAGCCCTTCATAGGTAAAGTAGGTGATTTTAAGCAATGTATGCCTGATTTTTAATAAGCATCACAAGCTGTTTTCTTCTCCTTTCTTCCAGGGTTGAAACACAAGACAACTACTACATTTATATATTTCCATCAGCTGTACAAGTGCCAGTGCCCCATATACATGTTGAAAGAATATTTCTTGAACTATACTGCACACATATATCATATAGGGATTTGTAAAAATACAGATTCTAGTTTTTTGTTTTGTTTCATTGTGGTGCTGGAGATCAAATCCAGGGCCTCATACATGCTAGGCAAGGGCTTTGCCATTGAGCTGCATATCCAGGCCAAAGTGTGCATGCATTCTGACTCAGCAAGTCTGAGAGTGGCCTGAGATTCTAACAAACTCCCAGTAGATGGGAGGCTTGGTCAATGAACTTTCTCTTCAGCTGTGAAATTTGAAAACTAACTCTCTATTACCCCTTTGCAATTCACCAAGTGTTGTATTCTCACATGCTAGTGATAAATAGAAACTTTCTACTGTTCTATGCTACTTCCATATTTACTTCTGATTGGTTAAAGAGCCTTTATCAGCTTATTATCCTTTCTTGTTTTGCTTTCTCTCAGTTCATAATGGATGCATGAATATTTTTGCATGCAATTATACATCAATAGAGTACAGAGAAAGGAAGGTCAGAAAGAAAATCGACTGAAACGACAATCTGACCCATTCTCTCATAATTTGTAGGACTGGCAGGAAATAAGAAGTATGGACAAAAGAAATAATGAGAAGTAATTGCATCAAATGTCTTACTGTTTTTAGTAAAGCATCATTTATGTTTTTTAACAGTCATTCTGCTAAATGCTATAAATGCATATATTAATAGCTAAATAAAAGTTAATATAATAAATAAAATAAGGGAAAAGGCTGGGGAGAAAGTTATCAGAATAGTCATTGACTATAAGAGTGCTATGGGAAAAACAGACTCTCTCCCTTTCTCTCTTTCATATACGCAAACATATACACACCACCACCACCACCACCTTCACCACCATCACCACCATCAACAGTAACAACAAAGTTAAACAATAGCATCTATAGTTGATCCTCCCATATTGGTCATACCACCCCAATAAGCTTTTCTTAGTCCTTTGATACCCATTCCTTCAATTTCATAAGAAACTTGCCAGCAGATATTAATATGAATTAGGAATAAGCCATAGTGGGAAAATGTCAAAGCAGTATATTATCTAATGATAATAAAACCTAATATTTAATGGTGCTTATGGTGTGTCAGGTACTGTTCTAAGCATTTGGCATGGATTAATTCATGCTGCCTTATAGCACCCGCATACAGTTTTCCACAATTATAACAAACATCAGTTGACAATCAGCTTATAAAAAGAAAAGGTTTATTTTGGTTCATGGTTTTTGGGGGTCCAGTCCATGATCAGGTAGATCCATTGCTTCTAGGGCTCGGTTGTGGGGGGCGTGTGGCAGAGCAAAACCACTCACCTCACCTCACATCCAAGAAGCAAGAGAGAGAAGAGAAAGGAAGGGACTAGTGTCCCAAGGTAATACCCCCGATGATCTAAAGTCCTCCCTTTAGGGCTTCATCTCTTAAAAGCTCTATCACCTCCAAATACCACCACCCTGGGGAATAAGCTGTTACCACGTGCACCTTAGGGGCCATTTAAGATCCAAAGTATAGCACAAAACGAGATGATTATTATTATCTTCAGCTAGTAGTTAAGGACTTATGTTTGACAGTATGCATATGTATGTTCTTTGGTAGATTAAATGCGTGGATGTGATTTTATTTTATATACAAATGCAAGGTTTAAAAAAAGTTTTAAAATCATTCCTTGTTAGTATGCTAGGACTACACTATCCAATATGGTAGTAAGGAGCCACTGGGGCTATTGACATTTGACATGCTGTAACGTGAATGCTGCAAGTGTAAAATACATACAAGATTTTTTGAAGACAATGTCAAAAATAATAGAATGTAAAATACCTCTTTAATATTTTTGATTAGTTGTCGAAATACAAAATTTGGAATATTTTGGAATAGATATTATTTACATCTTTTACTAAAATTGATTTTGCTTGTTTTTCTTTGCTTTTTTATTTATTTATTTTCTAATGTGAGTTCCAGAAATTTTAAGACTACCTACGTGACTGGATTCATGTTTCTACTTGTCAGGGCCACATCTTTTGACAGTCATGTAAAGTCCAAAATGTGTACTTGGCAACCTCAGTAGCTAGATGTTATTCTCCCAGGTGTGTTTCTGTCTTAATACCTGTGTCTTGATCTACACTAGTGGCTCTCAGCCCTACTTTCATGGGGGAAGCAGTTGGCAGGTGTTAGTGATCTGGGCACCTGGATCCCATGGGAAGCCCTCTGATGGTCTGGGAAGCCTGGAATCAAGAGTTTCGAAAACTTCCAGGTAATTTCAAGATTCAGCCCAGGAGATGTAGTTCAGTGGGAGAGCACTTGGCCTAGAATGTGTGGGACTCTGAGTTCAATCCCCAGAACTGCAAAAAAAAAAAAAGGAAAAATTTTTTTAAAACATGCTACTCAAGCTGAGAACCTGTCTAGATAGGAGCAGTGGACATTAAGGGTTTGTGACAGAGTATGTGGATAATGCACGCCGTAGGGCCAGGTTCACAATGAAGTCTCTGACAAGCTGAAGAATCCAGTTGTAAAGACATGGGGCAAGTCAGAGCCTGTGTCTCAACAAGGAACCTTGGAATGCATTTTAAAACTTGTTATGGGAGGGAAACCCCACCCTAGAGAGTCATCGTGGGGGTAGGCATGAGAGAAAGGACAAACTAGAGTTCAAGAAGTGGAAGAAGGAAGCCCTAGTGAAACATGCCTTCAGTTGTGTGTAGTGATATGTCCCCAGGAACTTGAGGGCTGTTAGACAGGGGCAGCTCATTCTGAATTCCAACCCAGAGAGGCAGTTTCCCAACTCACTCAAGGACAGTGAAAAACAGCCTGGCCACACCTATTCTAATATGTCCAGGCAAAAGTAATACCCAGACTCCCTTATGATATAATGATATAATTCTGAAAGTCTCAGACCCCTTTTGAACAGAAGAGTTTATTAGAATCAAGAAGCTGCTTCCATTCCTCCAGCTACCTCACTCCAACCGGAGCTCCACCACGGAGATTTCTGAGAGTAGACCTTGGCTACCTCTTTATTGAAGGGTGTTGGCCTTGACCTTTCTGAATATGTATTTTTTAAACTTCCATGCCTCCTTTCCTAGCAAAGTCAGTATTCTCATGGGAAAGAATCTGTGCCAGCTTCCACCATCCTTTGATGTAAAAAAATAGATCTTTTTCAAAAAAGAACCTGTTTCCTGAGACAGATGCCAACAATTTTCCTTCTCCCTCTCCTTTCTCCATCATCTGCTTAGGATTCTGCAATGTTATATGATTTTTTTTTTCATATTTCCAACCTGATTAGGAGTCACTAAATGGCAAAGTCACTTTGGCCTCAGATTCACCCATACGAAAACACTCTGAAAAAATTATGACACTCAGGATTTTAATGTCAGATACTGCTAGATGATTAAAATACCATGTCCCCTGTACACAATGTGCTTCAGCATCTTTCCTGTGCCATGTCTCTCACACTTCTGGGGGATTAATCAGACAGGCCATTAAAAATTGGAAGGCTCACCTATGACATGTCTGTTTCAGAGGATGAAGGTCGGGGCTGCTGTGGAGGTGAAATCAGATTTGTGAATGGAAGCATCAGGCCGGGTTTCCTGTCCTTTGTGTTTTCTTACAGATCTAAAGTTGTAACTTCCACATGATATGAACAACTTCAGAGTTTCTATTTCTATCCTTTATCCCCAAGGAGGGGGGCGTATCTGACAGTGCATCCAAGATCAAAAACCAAATCCCTTCTTCTGGCTGGCATTCAACTTCTAAAATGTATTTTTAGATTTGGAAATGCATTCCCCACTCCCTTCACCCAGCATGTATATTTTTACTCTCTCCTCTTATTCTTTCAAACTTTCAGAGTCTGTTTCCTGGCAATTTGAGAAGTGAGAAATGCCTGCGTGGGGGGAAAAATAAAATGAAGACACATGTTGTGTTGAAATTTTGATTAGGGAAGCGTTGCCCAGTGACAAAACCAGGGACGATCTCGTGATGTTTCCTTTTGCTCACAGTTACTTTTCCTGTTCTGATCTCGTTTTCTCTCTGGAAGTTGTTCAAACTGCCCCAAATCCAGACATCGTGACCCAGTTTTGATCAACAGCCTATACTGATTT